>JAJSOF020000038.1:43891115-44023615 GCA_025594305.2 Periplaneta americana | reverse complement strand
GCGGAAGATCAAGGCCTCAGTAACGTGTAGAAAGCCATTAGTCAAGCAAAGCAAGAAATAGGGAAGACTGGAAAAACCTAAGAAAACAAGTGAACAGCGACTAAAACCAGTGCGACAGAAACAAGCGAACAATATCAAACAGTGCAGAATGTGAACCAAGTGAACAATTCCAAGCATGCTAACATCTCTTACGGCACGGATTAGCTCATCGCGTGAGACAAATAGAGCTCTCCCTTTATAGGAGGAGGCCTTTGCCCTTAACGGGACATTTTTTAGGCTAATCATTTCATTTCATTTCATTTCATGATATTTTGAATTTAATTTCTGAATAATATGAATCATTTTGAATATGAAATAAAAATAACAATATAACTTGACTGAAAACTGTATAATAATGTAGCCTATTTCACATTACAACAAATAATACATACCATATTGTGTCAGGATATTGAAGTTATTATTGGCATTTGTTAAAATAACATGAGTCCAAGAAACTAAAAAATATTTTAAGGTAATATGAAATGAGATAATTAAGATACAATGCTTTTGTAATCAGACATATTTAAGTATGGTCATCCTGTAAAAATTTCACAGAGCTAACATAAAATCCATTAACTATAGATAGTTTTTTCTATTTTTCTCGAAACTTATTTTCTGTGACTTATGTGGTTTTACAAATCACCGATTCAATTATGAATAACAATTTTTGTATATGTGATTGAAGATTAACTCCATATGTAGATGAAATTATTGGAGATCAGCATGTGGTTTTAGGCGTAATAGATAAACTAGTGACCAGATATTTTGTATTCGACAGATAATGGAGACAAAATGGGAGTATAAGGGTACAGTGCATCAGTTATTCATAGATTTCAAAAAGGCATATGACTCGGTTAAGAGAGAAGTTTTATGTAATATTTTTATTGAATTTGGTATTCCAAAGAAATTAGTTCGATTAATTGAAATGAGTCTCAGTGAAACGTACAGCAGAGTTCGCATAGTTCCGTTTCTGTCAGATGCGTTTCCAATTCACTGTGGGCTAAAGCAAGGAGATGCACTATCACCTTTACTTTTTAACTTTGCTCTAGAGTATGCCATTAGGGAAGTCCAGAATAACAGAGAGGATTTGGAATTGAACGGGTTACATCAGCTTCTTGTCTATGCGGATGACGTGAATATGTTAGGAGAAAATCCACAAACGATTAGGGAAAACACGGGAATTTTACTGGAATCAAGTAAAGACATAGGTTTGGAAGTAAATCCCGAAAAGATAAAGTATATGATTATGTCTCATGACGAGAATATTGTACGAAATGGAAATATAAAAATTGGAAATTTATCTTTTGAAGAGGTGGAAAAGTTCAAATATCTTGGAGCAACAGTAACAAATATAAATGATACTCGGGAGGAAATTAAACATAGAATAAATATGGGAAATGTGTGTTATTATTCGGTTGAGAAGCTTTTATCATCCAGTCTGCTGTCAAAAAATCTGAAAGTAAGAATTTATAAAACAGTTATATTACCGGTTGCTCTTTATGGCTGTGAAACTTGGACTCTCACTTTGAGAGAGGAACATGGGTTAAGGATGTTTGAGAATAAGTTGCTTAGGAAAATATTTTGGGCTAAGATTGATGAAGTTACAGGAGAATGGAGAAAGTTACACAATGCAGAACTGCACGCATTGTATTCTTCACCTGACATAATTAGGAACATTAAATCCAGACGTTTGAGATGAGCAGCTCACGTAGTATGTATGGGCGAATCCAGAAATGCATATAGAGTGTTAGTTGGGAGGCCGGAGGGGAAAAAGACCTTTAGGGAGGCCGAGACATAGATGGGAGGATAATATTAAAATGGATTTGAGGGAGGTGGGATATGATGATAGAGAATGGATTAATCTTGCTCAGGATAGGGACCGATGGCGGGCTTCTGTGAGGGCGGCAATGAACCTCCGGGTTCCTTAAAAGCCAGTAAGTAAAAAGTAAGTAAGTGGTTGATGATGTTTGGCAATTATGGTTACGATTGAGAACAGTAATTGAACATGATGCTTGATGACTAGTTAATAATTATTGATAGTAATTGACAGTGACTACTGTTGACAGGTGATGGTTACTTAACAATGATAATGGTTGGTAATATTGTCTTCGAGAGAAGTGGCATTGGCGCACACGCATATGTTCGAGCTGACAAAGTCCACAGAGACACGCAGTGAATTGAATTATCTGCAGACAAGCTCCCACAAAGAAGTTTCCGTACAAATATTTGTATTGGTGAAAAGACAAACGGAAGAACTGACGAAGAACACGCGTAGCACAAGTTCATCCTTTGTTTATGTAGCCTAAAATAGCGGTTTATAACCGAGAAAACAGGGATGTAATGAAATAAAACGAGGAAACAGGGAAAAAAATTAAACAGTGACATCTAACATGAGGCCGGATACTGGCTTAATTGATGTAGCTACTCCACGTGCAGAAGAAAGTGAAAAGGGTGGAATATTGTGTGGGTTGGCGGTACCTCACGGCAAACGCTAGAACTAGGTTATATTGTATACTTCCCCGATAAAAAATAGCAAAGAAGCAAAAGGGGAAAAGATGGTTTGAACGACACAACGATGTCTTCTTGTGGATAGTTCTCTTATTCTAGCACGAAATACTACAATATCCTTTAATTTCATCAATCATCACTATATAATTTTATTCTAGGTTTAATTTTTACTTGAATAAAAAAAGTCTTTCTTTGTTCTCAACTTCTACAATAAACGGTCTAGTCTTTATTAATCATTTAATCTTTTAGTACTTCGATTTTTATTATATTTGTAAATTAATATTAATTGTAAATTGTGTTCTTAATATTGTAGTCGTAATCCCCTGGTAGAGGTAATATATACTACTACAGGGATATCATTTTATTTTTACTAACATTTTTAATATTAACCTGGCTATACCTTTGGATCCACGCCGTTTGCTACCCCCTTCCACGACTGGAGTTCGATGATACTGGCGTAATGTACAAACAAACCACTTTACTAGGCATAGGAGGGAAGAAAATTAGTTCATCCATTTACGTAAAGTAGGAAATATCGCGATTTTGAGTTTGATAATTTTCATTAGGTTTTTGTTTAATCAACATAGAGTACAGTATTAACAATGAGTGTTTTACTCACGAACTGAGCAGTCCATTTGGACGTATTCATTATGCAGTGTATATTATACTGTCTACAGCACATTAGCGTACAATATAGAGAATGAAGTTATATTGAAAAATAATCATAATATGGATATTTAAACACATTTTTTAAAATGGTGGCCGTTCATTTCGATACAGGGTTCAGTTCTAATGTGCATATTATCGCACTATAGACTATTGTACCTAATCCCAATTACCAGTTTCGTCCTTCGTACTAATAACTCATGTTGAAATAATTCTGTACCTACTCTATAAAAGAGTACTTTACGTACTGTAAATTCAATCTTCACTTCCGCCAGATCCGAAAAGATAAAATTACTCAGACATACTAACTACTGTCCGTCCAAGTGGTTATGTCGTAGGGTTGTAGAAAGGGGGGGGGAAATCACGTGACAGTTAATTACTTAACGAGGCCCTTTTATTTAAGTTATTTTAAACAGTTGTATAACGTAGACATCCAATTCCTAACAGAAATTAATGTTCTCAGAAAAGAGCTAAGACAGCCCAGCCTCTAGCTGGCGAATAAAAGCGGGTGGGAGAAACCGGGATACGACGTAGGCAAATGGACGACAGTACCTGTGCGAAAATGATTCAATATTGAAAGCTCTTTCGTCACTGGAAAACGCGAACATATTTTTGGAACGTACTGTTTACTATGACGATTGAACTTCATTAGTAGAAGGGGTGGGAGTGAAGTACATTAAAAAAACTCAGGTACAATAAAAATTGAGTAAAAATAAAATGATGTCCCTGTACTGTGCTACTACTACTACTACTAAAACTACTACTGAAACTACTACTACTAGAAACTACTGCTGATTGAACTTCTGCTTAGTGAAACTGCTGCTGGGGCTGGGAGTGCTGCTGTACATTAAAAACTCTAGGTACTGCTATAAAAACTTGAAGTAAAAATAAAACTGATGTCTACTACTGTACTGCTGCTGAAACTACTGCTGCTGCTACTGCTGCTACTGACTACTACTACTACTACTACTACTACTACTACTACTACTACTACTACTACTACTGAAACTACTACTACTACTATACAAGAGAGCTGACATCTCAATTGGAACAGTTATCGAATTGCAGTCTCAAGAAATGTATGAAATGCTGTATTTATCCATAATAACAGTAATCAGCTTGCAGTCTTATATCCATCTTCATCTTCAATGTTTTGATTGAAGTGAAATTTTATTTGAGGTGGACAAAGACTGTGTTTGTTGGTAGGATTCCGAGAGGTATTTCTATTTCCTCACCGTTGCTCCATTAATAATAATCATTACTAGGAATCGTATTCTGTCCCAGAATGTGAAAAGATAAGATTAGTTGTTCACAGACTTATTGGCGTGACGTCATGTTTAGCGCGTGGCAGAGGTACTGTTTGGGAACACTCGCATCTTGTGTATCCTGCAGTTGACGTTTTATTCATGGTTAAAAACGAGACCTGCATTCTAGTGATAAAGATTGAAGTTACTACGATGACCTTTCCTACAATTTAAATTATTTATTGATTTATTTTATTTATTTTTGCTGGTACTGGTAGAGTTAAGGCCATCAACCAGTATAAAAACACATAGCAAATACAAATAATATCAATACAGAAAACAATGGAATAATAACAATAATAATAATAATAGTAATAATAATAATCTTCTTCTTCTTCCCTTTAAGTATTAGGCCAAATGGCCTGTTACGAACTCACAGTTGAATTTTCAATCCAGCGCTCCTTTGGACGACCGAGAGATCTCTTCCCGTTTGGACGATAGTGGAGCATGACTTTTGGGATTCTATCTCTATGCATTCGATGCAGATGATTTATCCAGTTGTTCTGATAATGTTTAACGTGATTAATTACAGGTTCTAGTTGTAATTCTTCCATTACATCTTCATTGCGTTTGTGATCCCATTTCGTATATCCCACTGTATATCTCATAAATTTCATTTCATTAGCCGTTATTCTGCTTTCGTCTTTCTTCCTCAATGTCCATGCCTCACTGCCGTAACAAAGTACAGGTCTCGCCAAGGTCTCGTAAAGGCGAATTCGAGTATGCCTTTGTACTAGGGAAGGTTTCATTCATAATGGTGTTAATAATAATAATAATAATAATAATAATAATAATAATAATAATAATAATAATAATAATAATAATAACAGGGAAAACACGGAAATTTTACTTGAAGCAAGTAAAGCGATCGGTTTGGAAGTAAATCCCGAAAAGACAAAGTATATGATTATGTCTCGTGACCAGAATATTGTACGAAATGGAAATATAAAAATTGGAGATTTATCCTTCGAAGAGGTGAAAAAATTCAAATATCTTCGAGCAACAGTAACAAATATAAATGACACTCGGGAGGAAATTAAACGCAGAATAAATATGGGAAATGCGTGTTATTATTCGGTTGAGAAGCTTTTATCATCTAGCCTGCTGTCAAAAAATCTGAAAGTTAGAATTTATAAAACAGTTATATTACCAGTTATTCTTTATGGTTGTGACACTTGGACTCTCACTTTGAGAGAGGAACATAGGTTAAGGATGTTTGAGAATAAGGTGCTTAGGAAAATATTTGGGGCTAAGAGGGATGAAGTTACAGGAGAATGGAGAAAGTTACACAACGCAGAACTGCAAGCATTGTATTCTTCATCTGACATAATTAGGAACATTAAATCCAGACGTTTGAGATGGGCAGGGCATGTAGCACGTATGGTCGAATCCAGAAATGCATATAGAGTGTTAGTTGGGAGACAGGAGGGAAAAATACCTTTGGGGAGGCCGAGACGTAGATGGGAGGATAATATTACAATGGATTTGAGGGAGGTGGGATATGATGATAGAGACTGGATTAATCTTGCGCAGGATAGGGACCGATGGCGTGCTTATGTGAGGGCGGCAATGAACCTTCGGGTTCCTTAAAAGCCATTTGTAAGTAATAATAATAATAATAATAATAATAATAATAATAATAATAATAATAATTACAGCAAAATTTAAGTGTGTTTAGTACTTAACTTGTAATTCTAAGAGTTAAATAATTAGAATTTATGTTAAATAAGACAATTTGGATCAAAGGAATGATTAACATAATGAAGGAAAATTGATATATTAAAAATAGTAGGCTGCACTGAAAAAGATCATATTATAGAGACAAAAAGCAGTCTTTCTGACAAACATCTTTTGAAAGTAATCAATGTCTGACAGCCCTTCACACTGTGTGCACTAAAATACGATATTTTTACTATTTACACTATCATAAAGAATGAAGGCGTACATAGATCAAGCATTATTTGCACTGTTGTCCACAATTTATAAAATAAGTAGACTATACTGTTATGAAATAAAATACCTTGCATTACAATTTCATAAAACAATCCTGGTCGGGGCAAGTTACCTGGTTGACTTTTCCCTCAACCCAATACGAGCAAATGCTAACTTTCGGTGCTGGACCCCGGACTCATTTCACCGGCATTATCACCTTCATTTCATTCAGACGCTAAATAACCTGAGATGTTGATACGGCGTCGTAAAATAATCCAATAAAAAAAAATACACAACACTGTACATGCGCTTAATAGTGTAAATAATGTTTGATCAACGTAAGTCAACATTATTTATTATAGTGTAAATAGTAAAAACAACGTATTCTAGTGTACATATTGCAAATAATTTAAATTGTAAATATTAGAGTATTGAGCATCTTCTGCGGACCTCTGGAGAAAGAACTAAGGAAGACTAGTGAAGTGCTTTGTGTGGAGTGTAGCATTGTATGAGGCAGAAACAGGGACATTATGACGAAGTGAAGAGAAGCGACTAGAAGCGTTTGAAATGTGGATATGGAAAAGGATGGAGTGTGAGAAGTGGACGGACAGAATAAGATTTTTTTATTTTAGTAGGTTATTTTACGACGCTTTATCAACAGCTTAGGTTATTTAGCGTCTGAATGTGAAGGTGATAATGCCGGTACTAGAAGCATTTGCTCAAATGTGGATAAAACCTCAACCAGGAAAAGGATCGAGGGCCACCTGGTTTCGCGGCTAGACGCGCTAACCGTTACACACAGGCGTGGAATAAGAAACGAAGCTGTGTTGGAAAGAATGAGTGAAGAAAGAATGATGTTGAAACCGATCAGAGAGAGGAAAAAGAATTGGCTGGGTCACTGGTTGAGAAGAAACTGCCTTCTGAAGGATGCACCGGAAGGAATGGTCAACGGGAGAAGAGCTCGGGGTAGAAGAAGAAAATATCAGATGATAGACGACTTTAAGAAATGTGGATCACATGAGGAGACAAAGAGAAAGGCAGAAAATAAGAAAGACTGGAGAATGCTGGGTTTGCAGTGAAAGACCTGCCCTTGGGCAGAACACGGACAAAATACGGTTCCGAATTATTAGCATGCGATGCTATTGGAATTTTTCAGGCGGTCTTGGGTAATCTTGTTGGGGGTCCACAGATCAACTGTTTGCCGAGTAGTTAGGAATATCACGCTTGGAATTTTTTTTGTTATCGCAGGACCTCATGAAGCCCCCAACCTCAGACAGGGAACGACTTGAAATCCAGACAGAATTTTCAGCCATGTCAGGATTTCCAAGAGTAATTGGTTGTATAGACTGCTCAAATCCCTATCCAATCACTTGGTGGAAATGATGCCAAACTTTATCGAAATAGAAGAGGTTTCTTTTCCGTAAATGTACAGGCAATATGTACACCATCACTGAAATTTTGGAAATTTGTAGCCCGTTGGCAAGGTTCTACACATGACAATACAATATTTTTAATGAGTAGGTTACGAGTTCAATTTGTAAAGAGAGAGATGGGAAATGGAATTCTTTTGGGCTATGGGGAGGCTATGCATGTTCCAATTTCTTGTCGACTCCTCTAGCAAATCCCACAACAGAAGCCCCCTCAAATTTTTTGTTTGCTTCATTTCTTTCACTATATTATAGTCTATATACAAATAGAATCCGCCTGTTTCCTTTCTACAAAAAGCAACAAAACAACAAAGCATTCACTTGTTTTCCTAGTCACCCCCAACTTGATGCATTCGTTTCGCGATTTTTAAAGAGCATCAAATTGGCTGTGGTTGCTAAATAGCGCTGTTGTCAAATGCGTTTCTTTCTCTAATCTACAATTAGTAAATCGAGACAAATTGATTGGATATTCACGTTCGTGCAACGCAATGAACAATCAAATAAATCAGACATCAACTGATTGGTAATCAGGGACTGATTTGATCTGCAACCGGGCCTTGGAATTGTTTCATGGCGAGAGCGTGTGTTCAGATTACGATGGTAAGAAAGATAAGTGAAGCGAGATGACAGGTACGAGAGAAGGAGAAATGAATGTAAATTCCTTTGTGCGAGATCGTGCGCATTTGCTTGGTTTCCGCACAAAACCAATCCGCGGAAAGTCTAAAATTCCACATTCGGTATTCCCAACCTAACACACATAACAATTTCACTCTTCTTACCGCTTAAGTGACATATTGATTTTACTGCTTTAGGCTTTTAACATATTATTTTTAGAGACGTTCAATATAGTAATAATTATAAATTGGAAACTTACCACTGCAATTTCACCTAAATTGCACTGTTAATTATTGTTTTTAAATATTTGCAAAAATTAAGTAAACTCTACAACTCCACTAAAGTTACTGCATTCGTGATGCAAGTAACATTAAGGAAGCCGTGAAAAAATCAAAAAGATTCCAGACTCATCATAGACTGGGGGGAAAAAAAAGACAGACGTATATCACGACCTGCTGGAGTATAGTAAACACAGAAAACATTTTAAAGCAACAATGTTGAAGATAGATATTTTTGTTTTGCAAATTTTCCGTCATTGAACAGAAACCAAGATGGAGATTTCATTGCTACTAATTAGAAATTCCTCTTTCAGGTATGTAATAAACGATCTTCGCACAAAATAATGTACGATACACGAGCGGTATGTTTTCTTTCAATTATCGGAAATTAAAAAAAGCTCAACTACGTTTCGCTTTTTCAAACTTTTCCTCGAACATGAAAACTTCAACATACCGCTCTTGTAACGCATATTACTATTTCCTATCTAGTTTAAGCCAATCTATTGCTTTCAAGGATGGGTTAATATGATCATACTTGCGAACATTGCTTAATATAGGCCTACGTAAACACAAATTATGAACACGTTGAAATTTCGTTTTGTTGTCGCTGGAAAGGTCAGTCAGTAAAATGTCGACATAGTCAAAATAGGGCAATGCAAGCGTCTATACAAGGGGCTTTTTTAACAAAAGGGAAGACGGACATTTATCCTTTTTAGCACATGCATAATACAACATAGTTTCCTGCAAGTATATAAACCTCAATATGGAGGAAGAAATATATGTTTATAGAAAGTAGTGAGCCAAATAAAACGTCTTGTTTGTTAAGCAACAGACTTTACTAATTTCTAGAACATGTAATATTCCCACGTTTTCAGGTCTCTGTCATTTAAAAACCTGGAGTTAACTCGTCTAAGTAAAATAAATTATTGATGAATACGAATCAAACTCTATAAATGATGTTGGTTTACATTTATTGGTTACATAAACAAATAACTGAAAACTCAGTGACAAAACTAACATTTCACTTTCGCGTAATAAGCTTATCTCATGTTTGTTGAATTAAAATAACACGATGCACATACAAAAATATCAGTCACTATTTGTTTGTTGTTGCAGAGAAGAAAATTTTATTTTTATTATCCTATTTTTTTCCATGTACATTTTATAATTTTCTTTTACATTTTATTCTATTTTATCATGATTGATGTGTTTAAGAAGCATTGTTAATATTTTTAGAACGGTTATTAATTTTGAATACATATTTTTGTTATAACAAATTTATTATTATTATTTATTTTTTAACATTCAATTGTCATAGCTGCATTTATACGTAATTAATTTTGTGCGAGATCGTGCGTATTTGCTTGTTTTCCGCACAGAACCAATACGCGGTAAGTGTGAAATACCACATTCAGTATTCCCAACGTAACACACATAACAATTTCCCTCTTCTTACCGCTTAAGCGCGACATTCATTTTACTGCTTTAGGCTTTTAACATATTATTTTTAGAGACGTTTAACATAGTAATAATTATAAATTGGAAACTTACCACTGCAATTTCACCTAAATTTCACTGTTAATTATTGTTTTTAAATATTTGCAAAAATTAAGTAAAGTCTACTACTCCACGAAACTTATTGCATTCCTGATACAAGTAACATTAAGGAAGCCGTGAAAAAATCAACGAGATTCCAGATGCCGACGTTATTACTGCAATATGTTATATAAATAATATTGTTAAAATATTAAAATGAAAAATAAATCATTACATAACCTTACCGTTTGTTTTAAGTTCGCATTTATAGACTGGGGGAAGACAGACGTATATCACGGCCTGCTGGAGTATAGTAAACACACAAAACATTTTACAGCAACAATGTTGAAGAAAGATATTTTGGTGTTCCGAAGTTGACGTCATTAAACAGAAACCAACATGGAGATTTCATTGCAACTAATTAGAAATTCGTCTTTCAGGTATGTAATAAACGATCTTCGCACAAAATAATGTACGATACACGAGCGGTATGTTTGTTTTCATGTCCTCGGAAATTAAAAAAGCTCAACTACGTTTCGCTTTTTCAATCTTTTCCTCGACTATGAAAACGTCAACATACCGCTCTTGTAACGTATATTACTATAAAACGCTGCACAGAGATCATAGAAAGCTTTAAAATAAATTCATTTACCGTATTTAGCTAACCTCAGCATCACAGGCTGTGCAAATTCTTGGAACTCAGCGGGGAAATTAAACGAGCAAGGAAAATTATCAAAATACATGTGTAACAGTTATATACAATAGAAGTGATTTAATACAGTTATATGAAAACTTTTTAATGATTGAATAAAATTAATAAAATCGGTTAAAACCAGACATGTTTCGGAGTAATGCTACTCCATCTTCAGTAGTAGTACCACGACGCTGGTACAGACGTTCGACCGCGTAACGTAGCTTAATGAAGACCAGCGTCGTGGTACTACCACTGAAGATGGAGGAGCATTCCTCCGAAACATGTCTGGTTTTTAAACGATTTTATTAATTTTATTCAATCATTAAAAAGTGTTCATATAACTGTATTAAATCACTTCTATTGTATTTAACTATCCCATTCATGAACACTGTTGTATCTGACCTAACTAATGTAATTTAAACATGTGTAACAGAATAATATAATTTAAAGTACGGCTGGCGCCAGCGTTTTTGGCGTGTGTCCCAGATATATGTGCCCAGTTTGTGAGCATGTTGCTAGTGCAGCTGAGAATAGTACCATTTCCTATACACGTCACATCAGCCATTTGCCAAACACAGTTGTCAGACTGACTGTGGCAAATGTAAAACACTCGCACTTAACGTTCCCATTACTTATTTCACACGCCAAAAACGGTGACGCGGACTGTACTGTCATTGTTCCATAATTATAAAAAAAATTACCTTCTTAATCTTTCTATATAAAAAAGGAAAGTTTCCTTTGACTTACCATCATTCAACTCAGATTTACGCCACCGACGTAGCTCAGTCGGCAGAGGCCCTTGCCTTCTGATCCGAATCTGCGCTCGGGCGTGGGTTCGGTTCCCTTTTGAGCCGATTACCTGGTTAGGTTTTTTCCGTGGTTTTCCTCAACCGTAAGGCGAGTGTCGGTTATATATGACGAATCCTCGACTTCATCTCACCAAATACATCGCCAAATTTTTAAATGTTATTTTTTTCTATAATTCATAAAAAATATTAATAACGTAATCCTGCAGCATTTTTTTTACAAAACATAAAAACATGCAGCTACCTCATAAATACTTGCAGTAAACATTTCGTCCAGACTGATTAATATTTGGTATAAAAAGTTGGTGTTGAATCCAGAAAAATAATCTTACGCAAAATGGATTTGAAAGTAAAATGAATATTTATGTAACACATAAGTCTACAGGTACCTACTAGAATTCTTCTCAGCTAAATTCAGCTAATAACTTCAGGGAGCAAAATTTAGAAAAAAAGTTACTAGAGTTTTGATCAGAAATTTGTAAAAAAGAATACTTTAATGAAAAAATGATTCTGACAGCTCTTTAATAGTACATTTTGCAACGAGTCAATAATGGTAGTAATTAAGACGCGAGTATGTTTATGAAACTCGCTTGCGCTCGTTTCATAATTTTCATACGAGCGTCTTAATTACCATTATAGGCAAGTTTCATACGATTTTTTATGCTCGACCATATTTCTAACTTGAAATTATTCATAAGTATTCATGTTATTCTTATCTGACTGGGGAGCGGGACTGACCTTGTGCAATATCTCGTAAATTGTGAGATATGCGCAGACGCGAAAGTATTGATTTTTTCCAAGAAACAAATGTCATTGACCTTGATATAATCTAGAGAGTAAAATAAACATTAATCTTGATATAACCTTGAAATTGATTTAGACATTGAAAAACGAGATGACAAATTGAATTTATTTGAATATTATTTACAATTAACGCTAATTATTATAGTAACAGAACAGTATTGGATTTCCAGCGTCCGTGACGTTTCGCTTGTTGTCTTTCGATTCCATATCCGAGAATAATCGATACTTGCGCTTTCATATTGCTACAATGGTATTTTCTGATTGGTGGAACACCTGAACTTTAATGAATAGGTGTACTTTAAAGAGGTCCATTAAAGGGCTGCTACCAGGTGTATAATTACTACAGTTCGGCATGGTCGAGCATAAACGTCTTTACAGCCTTAATTTAAAATAAGTAAACATATTTGTAATCAGAGGTGAACTAAGTCATTTGAGGTATGAAAATATGCATAAAAAATGAAATCGGCAATAAAATTATTTTAGGAAATTTTCATGATTTTCAGTGGAGCTACCCTTAAGCATCACCATGGCTCACAGAAGATTAGACCCACATTTCAAGAAAGAATGGAAAAAATCTAGAAGGACTCTCGAGATACAGAGAGAAAAAAGGAAATAGTTTTGATCCGGCTTCCATTTGTTCTCCGTTCTCTCTGACCTAGAGCATTGGGTCGTATATACCTCTCAGATGCGGTACTGGTTACAGTCAGCTAAGCCTCTTTACTTGCACAAAGGAATTGTCGTATGATTTAGAGCTGGGTTAAGAAAAAAAGATGAATTGAAGAAGAGTAGGTATAGTAACAAATGTGGCAAGCATATGTGAAGGCAAATAATATATCAAGTAAAAAAAAAAAGACAATAATAATACAAGAAAGTCAGTTACATGATATAGTATCTATGTGTTCGTACAATACAGTACACAATATGGAAAGAAATAAAGTTTCCTTTGTAAAGTTGGAACGTTTTATTTTTTGTTAAGGATTTTCTTTATACAAAACATTAATTCCTTTCTTATTTTATGAAGCCAGGAATGACCGCAAGTATAGTCTACGTAGAGGGCGAACAAAAATAAGCCGAAATAAAAACAAGAAGTTAACCAACCAAACACTGCAAAAGTTTTCTGAAATACTACATTGCATTATAACATTTTCCGCGCATATATTTTCTAGGGGCTACAAAATCTATGGTTTCACTTTAACCAACAATTTCGTTCGTCTAGTCGAGTGAGTTTCTAAAATCAACTATTGCTTTCTTCGTAACCAGGGCCGGGTATTTATGGAGATCGCGAAAATTATGACATAGGTCTAATATATATACAATAGATTTTTATTATTCTTTACGAATTAATTATTCTAATTAATAATATGCGGATGAAACAATCGCGACAAATCGCGAACTAGAGTTCTAATAGCGAAATATGAACACATTAGCGAATTATTGCCATTGCGTCGTTTTATATGGAATTTCATATTCTGAGTTTTTTTCGGACTTCTTCCACTTGAATTTGTTATATATCCAAGTAGGCTGTATTACATGGTATTCCAGGTGTTCTGATTGTATTAGTGAACTCAAAATACGGAGAATTCAACATTTCACTAATAATTTGCAAGTGTTAATTTGAGGGCTGGAAGTTTTTTTTTTCTTCGTTTTTAATGAATGTGTGTTAAATACAGTCTCAATCCAACGAATATTGTCTATTGGCCATACCGTACCTTTACCAGAATCCAACGAACTTTTAATGTTAATTATTTGGAAAGTACTATTCATACTGAGTTAATACTCCAATTCCAAAATAATTGTATTTTCCAATATTTCCATTACTCTCCGCCAAGAGTACAAATCAATGTCCAACAATCTCCGCCGACATCGATATTAAAAAACACAAATGATAAAATTAATCTCCATAAATACTGCCCTGTTCATAACTAATAGCTATACTGCATTTTTATTCAATGCATTCTGTACAACATTAAAACGAAAGAATTTAAATGAAACGTAAAATAAGAAAGAATAAACGGTATTTATTTACTCTTAAAAATGTTTTACAGGAGACACGATTGATTTAAATATGTAGTAAAACCAGACATAAGTGCAAGTTTGAACTAATGCAAATTACATAGATATAGAAAAAATTAGTTATTAAATTGTATATTTATATTATGTTTAATTACTATTTGCATATAGATCAATTTAGATTATTAATTTTATGTATTTTTGTGTACTATTAACAATAAAAACTAAATAATAAAATACTAAAAATTACTCTTAAAGACGGGTCTAGGAATTCTCGTCACCGGAAATGTCGTCATTATACTTTCTTGTCACCGATTACATTTTAATCACGGCGTTCTGGCCACCGATTATATTTAATAGTTTATTAAAGTTTTATTGGAAAAATTTAATGCGATTTGAATGTCACTGTAAGGTTGTTTCCGTGGTTACGCATATAAGTATAATGAGATTTAAATATCATTGTTAGGTTGATTCCGTGGTTACGCATATAAGTATAATGAGATTTAAATATCATTGTAAGATTGATTCCGTGGTTACGCATATAAGTAAAATGAGATTTAAATATCATTGTAAGGTTGATTCCGTGGTTACGCATATAAGTAAAATGAGATTTAAATGTCATTGTAAGGTTGATTCCGTGGTTACGCATATAAGTATAATGAGATTTAAATATCATTGTAAGGTTGATTCCGTGGTTACGCATATAAGTATAATGAGATTTAAATATCATTGTAAGGTTGATTCCGTGGTTACGCATATAAGTATAATGAGATTTAAATATCTTTGTAAGGTTGTTTCCGTGGTTACGCATATAAGTATAATGAGATTTAAATATCATTGTAAGGTTGATTCCGTGGTTACGCATATAAGTATAATGAGATTTAAATATCATTGTAAGGTTGATTCCGTGGTTACGCATATAAGTAAAATGAGATTTAAATATCATTGCAAGGTTGATTCCGTGGTTACGCATATAAGTATAATGAGATTTAAATATCATTTTAAGGTTGTTTCCGTGGTTACGCATATAAAAAATGAGATTTAAATATCATTGTAAGGTTGTTTCCGTGGTTACGCATATAAGTATAATGAGATTTAAATATCATTGTAAGGTTGATTCCGTGGTTACGCATATAAGTATAATGAGATTTAAAT
Organism: Periplaneta americana; assembly: GCA_025594305.2. NCBI lineage: Eukaryota > Metazoa > Arthropoda > Insecta > Blattodea > Blattidae > Periplaneta > Periplaneta americana. Next base: position 44,007,841 of record JAJSOF020000038.1, on the reverse strand, counting down.
ATCATTGCAAGGTTGTTTCCGTGGTTACGCATATAAGTATAATGAGATTTAAATATAATTTTAAGATTGTTTCCGTGGTTACGCATATAAGTATAATGAGATTTAAATATCATTGTAAGGTTGATTCCGTGGTTACGCATATAATAATGAGATTTAAATATCATTGTAAGGTTGTTTCCGTGGTTACGCATATAAGTATAATGAGATTTAAATATCATTGTAAGGTTGATTCTGTGGTTACGCATATAAGTATAATGAGATTTAAATATCATTGTAATGTTGATTCCGTGGTTACGCATATAAGTAAAATGAGATTTAAATATCATTGCAAGGTTGATTCCGTGGTTACGCATATAAGTATAATGAGATTTAAATATCATTTTAAGGTTGTTTCCGTGGTTACGCATATAAGTAAAATGAGATTTAAATATCATTGCAAGGTTGATTCCGTGGTTACGCATATAAGTATAATGAGATTTAAATATCATTTTAAGGTTGTTTCCGTGGTTACGCATATAAGTAAAATGAGATTTAAATATCATTGCAAGGTTGATTCCGTGGTTACGCATATAAGTATAATGAGACTTAAATATCATTGTAAGGTTGATTCCGTGGTTACGCATATAAGTATAATGAGATTTAAATATCATTGCAAGGTTGTTTCCGTGGTTACGCATATAAGTATAATGAGATTTAAATATCATTTTAAGATTGTTTCCGTGGTTACGCATATAAGTATAATGAGATTTAAATATCATTTTAAGGTTGTTTCCGTGGTTACGCATATAAGTATAATGAGATTTAAATATCATTTTAAGGTTGTTTCCGTGGTTACGCATATAAGTATAATGAGATTTAAATATCATTTTAAGGTTGTTTCCGTGGTTACGCATATAAGTATAATGAGATTTAAATATCATTTTAAGATTGTTTCCGTGGTTACGCATATAAGTATAATGAGATTTAAATATCATTTTAAGGTTGTTTCCGTGGTTACGCATATAAGTATAATGAGATTTAAATATAATTTTAAGATTGTTTCCGTGGTTACGCATATAAGTATAATGAGATTTAAATATCATTTTAAGATTGTTTCCGTGGTTACGCATATAATTATAATGAGATTTAAATATCATTGTAAGGTTGTTTCCATGGTTACGTGTATAAGTATTTAGCAAACAAATTTTAGGTGTAAGGTGACGCTCTTATTTATTTGAGTTATTGTCAAATTTATTGTACTGATAGAAGTAACTACTGAAGCTTTCCTGGCGACGTGATAATTCGAAATTTTCTCGGGCTTCACCAACTTATGACCTGGCTGGAAGCCCGAGAAAATTTCGAATGTACTGATAGAGTATCACGAAGAGGAATTTCGATTCACTCGAAATATTAGGGACTTTAGGGTTATTGCGAAGGTCACCCCCACCTCGTGAAAAGAAGAAAGTGGAGGATTTAAACAGAGGGATTAGTAGGATCGCAGAACAATACCCTGATTATAAAGAAGATGGTGATTTCTTACATATCTCAGAGCCATCGGACACAATTTGGTTGGCAATTTTGAAACACAAATCATGTAACATTTTATGCTGTGTTGCAATTTTGAAACATAAATCACCTAAAATTTTACACAGTGTACCTATGGATATTTTACTTGTCAAAATAAATTATTATTTTTAAGAAAATGTGTACTGGTGACCAAAATATCGGGTGACCAAAACATCGAAGTGATAAAATTGCAGTGACTAGGTGGTACAATAACAAGAGTTCCGGTGACGAGAATTCCGCTTCCCCTTAAAAACAATACAAATTCATACACTAAAAAAATTAAGATATATTGCCTTTTCGAGGGCATTTAGGATTGCTTTAGCCCATTGTGCTCCTTGGAAGTGACGACTGTCAGAGTGGCATTTGTGAATCCGGTGCTGATAGGTGGGCCATGTGACGCTTACTACAATGAAATTCTGTTATTGTGGAATGTGTCAAACATTTAATTACTTCCACTAGATAATAATGTCTGATTGTGCACCGTTGAGTGAGATACTGCAGTTGACTACGCTTTGAATGTAGCGAACAATGAAGCACGTGTGTGAGGAATTGCTTCTCCGTGGAAGAAGGGGCTAAAAAAAGATCTAAAAGAAGACTACGTTGTGGTAGTGGGGGGAGGGCGGGTTCACGCTAGGCATGAACTCCACGGCACCCCAAAACAAATGAATAGCAGTTCTGCACGCAAGCCTCACCTGAACATTACGTAACTGAAACGGGGTAAAATAAAATGAGCTCGCGTACGTATAATGTCTAAATTATGCTCTTCTCGGGTAAATATTGGGTCACTGGTGCGCGCTTATCAGAAAGGTCATCTTTCACAGCGAAATCAAAGCAATTACCAGTATACGGTGCGTATAATTGCAGAGTAGGCTACACGAGAGCAACAAAATGAGAACTCCACGAGTTCATTTAAGGACAAGAAACGAAGTATACAATGCAATAGGCCAGATTATCGGAGGAAATATTTTTTTAAGTGTTCATCAGCAATGAGACGCGAGATAGCGAGGAGCTACGCTGTAAGCCGGAAGGTCGCTGTTTCGATTCCTGTTGAGGTCAAGGATTTTCTCCACTGATCTCATCCTTTCGGACGATTATGATCCTGGGTTTTACTATAACAGAAATTAGTTCTAGGAGTATTTTCTTGCTGGTAAAGGCAGCTAACATTTGGCATTGAAATCCCTACTGCTAACAATATCGATTGTCTGTAACATCCCGCTAACCCGCTGGCCTTCCTGGTCTGTAATAACCAGAGCTAGGATGTTGGTATCAAAACTGTTAAGTTGCGTGAGCTTGGACTATATCTCTACCGAATGAAAAGTAGTAGACTAATAATAGCGCATCTCTAAATGTCAGTGAACCAGAACGACAAACATACATAGCCGGGTGATAACCAAACATGTGCTCCAATCGTTCACAGCCTTAGAACAAGAAAATAATAAACTGATAATATAAAATAACAATAATTTTTAATTATAAACTTCGTAATTTCCAAACTAAAATAATTTACCCATACATATAAAAATAACATATAGGCCTAAAGTATACAATTATGATTCTAGTCTCATTATAACAAATAATAATTAACATTTTCATTTTATCAAAAGAAATACTCCTTTTATGTGCAGAAAAAAAATATTTGCACTCTGAAAATAATAGTTTTACGTCACAAAATGTTACTGGGGCAAATCTTAAATACGGTACAATATATCTTACTATCATCAGGTGAACAATTTACTTTGTGAATCTAATAGTGTAGCCTATCTCGTATGTGGCAAATAATAACTAACCCATAACTGTTTTCAAGAAAATTTTTCATTTCTATTGTAATGAGAACTAGGAAGTTCGTATCGTAATTCCCATGTTGAACTTGGACTGTAACGTAACCAATGTATAGCAGCACCAGACGTCAACATTTAACAAAGAATAAACTGGGAAAAAACAAACGTGTTACACACTCCTGTTTGCATAATTATTTAACAATCATGTTGAATAGCATATAAATAAATAAATAAATAAATAAACAAATAAACAAATAAATGAATAAATAAATAAATAAATAAACAAATAAATAAATAAAAATAAATAAATAAATAAATAAATAAATAAATAAATAAATAAATAAATAAATAAATAAATAAATAAATAAATAAATAAATAATTAAATAAATAATAAATGAATAAATAAATAAATGAATAAATAAATAAACGAATAAATAAACAAATAAATAAATAAACAAATAAATAAATAAATAAAAAATAAATAAATAAATAAATAAATAAGAAAATAAATAAATAAATAAATAAATAAATAAATAAATAAATAAATAAATAAATGAATAAATAAGTAAATAAATAAATAATTATAAAATACATAAATAAATAATTATATAAATAAATAAGTAAATAAATATATAAATAAATAAATAAATGAATAAATAAATAAATACATAAATAAATAAATACGTATGTAAATAAAAATAAATAAATAAATAAATAAAAAATGATTAAATAAATAAATAAATAAATAAATAAAAAATTAAATGAATAAATAAATAAATAAATAAATAAATAAATGAATAAATAAATAAATAAATAAATAAATAAATAAAATAAATAAATAAATAAATAAATAAATAAATAAATAAATAGGCAAGCAGACAGGCAGGTAGGCAGGCTAGGAAGCAAATAAGGCAATTAACAAATACTTAAGTGAACAAATAAATAAGGAAATAAGAATAAATAAAAATAATTTAATTAAATAAGTAATAACTTAACATCACTGCCGCAATGTGCTCCCTGTCGCCATATCGATGCACCTTTATTTTATTATAAGAGTAGCATCATTGAATATTATTAACTTTAGAACAAATGACCGAATAATTGTTTGTTTCTGCACCATTATGCGACAACATATAAAGTTTAACTGCTAGAATACCTACCGAAAGAAAATGTTCACTGGAACAAGACGATTGAATACCTATAACAGATAAATTTAAAAATATATCTTTGTTAAAGGAGAATTTACATTAGTTATATAGCTTTGTGTCACCTTTTCGTTATTTTCATTATCTTAAAAAAAAGAACATGAATTTAAAAGCAAGGAACGGAATATAATTTACGATTAAAGAAGCGAGAATAAATTAGACACGTAGGCTTATTAATTAAGATGATCAGTACAAGGAATGAGTCGAGGATGCCAGGCAAGCGCTGAAGGCCGTCGCGTGAGAAATCAATTGGTGTAATTTACGCAGCTCTTGAAGCGGTTCACAATGCCTATTATGTTTTCCATTCTAATTTGTAAAATATTTTAAATTCCTTGAAAATAATGTTCGTTGAAATGGTGTGAAGTCCTATAGAAATCCAGAACAAGTGCAATATCATGGGAAGTGACGAAAGCAGAGAATCATTTTAAAAACTTTAATAATATCCAGAAAATGTTTATGGAAGATTCAATAAATTTGTCTCAAATAACAGCTGAATGGTACACCGGTGCCACAAGTGAACACTTGTAAATACCTAGGTATATATTAAGTAACAAACTGGGTTGAGTCACTAATACTACAAGGAAAGCCTGGAAAGCACTACATTTCTCTATGCTTATTCTTAAGAAAGCTAACCGAAGTCCAAAAGAATTAACGTACAAAACCCTTGTTCGCCCAATTATGGAATATGGAGCAGAAGGTTGGGATCCGTACAGACAAACCAAATCGATTCAATAGAAAAGGTCCAACGCAGGGTAGTAAAATATGTCAAAATGGGAAAGGGACATGGTGAAGAGATAGTAAAAGACTTAGGGTGGGAATTTCTCAAATCAAGGCGACGAAAAACCAGACTCATCGCATTGTTTAAGGCACAAATGGGACACAAAGCATGGACCGATATCAGTGCTAGATTAGTGACACCATCATACTTAGGCAGAGCTGATCATATTAGGAAGTTTAAATCAGTGGAGTAGCATGAAATTTTGAGCAGGGGAAGCTTACTCAAGTTGTCTTTCATGCAAAATGAGAAAACGTATTACAAAAATACAGTCTTAAAATAAATAGTAGTCAATTTCAAGTCAGCAGTCGAAGATTGGTTGGAACATCGAAGTAACACCAATAAGGCGTGACCCCAAATGATACGTAGTAAAATATGATTTCACGGTTTACACATATCTCTTAACAAATAGACACGTATACGTATAACATTAGCTCACTCCCTGTCATACTTAGAGAAATCACAATATTAGTATTATTACGTAAGTATGCGTCTGTCTTTTGGTTGTGTCCTTCATTGACAGCAAGGAGTCGGTCATTTGTTTTTAAATCACACTTTTGTTCGTAAGTCAGTCTTGATAATACAATTGTCCTAAAAATTCAAGTAAATTAGTGTCAGGAACTGTTATTTCGTTCATTATTTATTATATCAGCCTCAATGCACACTAACACTTCAACTGAACACAACTGACGAAAAGGGATAACTCGGAAACTACTTATTTTAAATGTTAAAGCTAGCTTCTTGCAAGCCTTGCGACTAGGGTAGTTTAGTTAGAAAGGGATGGAAAATCTGCGGGGTGGATTACACAGAAGAAACCAGTCTGCTTGGAAGCTGGTGTGTGCTGCATCACAAATCATCCTGAGCTGCCGCATCACAATATTTAACGCGTAAATATAAATTCTATTAAAATTAATAAATAATTTTGTCCATAAACAGGAGGTTTATTATGAAATTATTATTAACTGGGGAAGCTAAGCTTTTTAGCTTACATTGACGCTACGCCACTGGTTTAAATGCAGAAAACAAAGCACGGACGTTGCAAAATTTTCTTTTGTTAACCGCACAACAGTAGACTAGAACAGTTTACCTGCGGCAATCTTTCAGGTTGGTCCTCTCAAAATCAATACATTTAAGGAAAGGTTGAGAAGCTTAGACTGAAAATTTAATTGTAGGTGCAGTGTAATTATCTAAGTTGTCATGTAATTAATTAAGTTCATATGTAATTAATTAAGTTGATATGTAATTAAGTTTATATGTCATTAATTAAGTTGATCTGTAATTAATTAAGGTGACTTGTAATTACTTAAATTGATTAGTTAAGTTTCACAGAAGTACTTATAACTTCGGTTTACTACAGCATAGTTTTTATTTATAGTACTAGGTTTATTGCATTTATTTATTTATAGTTACAATTAAATTTATGTTTATTTTATTTTTTATTGCTATAATTATTGTAATTTTATTACTGTCCATTATTGTAATATTATTGTATATTATATATTACTGCCACCGTGTATATACCTAATTGTAGTGTTAATAAATACAGACATACATAATGGATTCCTTAAATTTGAAGAGTCCACTGCAAGAATGATGGATGTCATTTGGAATACATTTTGCAGGAGAAGCAATTGAAAGTTTGAAAATGCGTAGCGCTCAAAACTTAACTGTGATTTTCCGATCATTACTGGACAATGACTATCAGTGTTAATGCCATGTAACTCTCTATGTACATTCTATATGTCTTAAGCTATGCATTGACATTCTTGGTTCATTTTCGACAAGAAATTGACATCCATCATTCTTGCAGTGGACTCTTCATTTGTAAGTGCGCTAATATTTATAAACGTTTCGACAACCAATTTTTAATTTTAGCTTATTATTACTTAAAGTTCTGAAAGCTCTATAATATTAATCTGAAGAGAATTGGTGCGCCATAAAGAGTTTTCCTTCCACTGTGAATTTTATTTGCTAGACGGAGAATCCCCTCTAAAATATTAAAATTAATTTCGTAACACATTATTGCTTACAATGACGCCTATAAACGAAATCTAGTATGAAAATTAGGTGATAATGTACTCTTAAGACTTAAAAAGCATTTTAATATTTGTCACAGAACTGTTACTACGTTCAAGGTGACCAATAAAAAAAAAAACAGCATCCCATATTTTGGTCTGTATCTCATAAACTTTTAAAGCTATCTATTTACAAAATTTAAAAGCAAGTTAGGAAAACTCTGATGAATACCTGCAAATTTTAATATTTTCGTGCGTGTAAAATATTTTTAGTAAATGTTTTAAAAATGAGAAGAAACTGAAAACACTGAGATATAAGGAACAGTTTTTCTCATGAACTAGTGGAAGGATTTGAATGATTTTTTTCACTGCCTACAGATATAATTTAATCTTGGTAACTATAACCATTTTCCTACGTTAGTAACAGACTGTCTAATTTCATAACACAATTTCAACTAATAAGCCAATAATAAATATAATGTAATTCATTTCCACCAAATAAATAAACTGCACCTTGGCCTGAAATAATTTTTTAAAATAAATCAAGAACATTACTAAACTCTAAAAAGATTTTCATTATAACTACGGTATACAGACAATAAACTTGGCAAGGTTCAACGTGGACTATCGATCAAGGGACAAATTCCTCTAAAGAGACTAATGTGAAGCAACGAAGAGAAATAAATAAAAGCCAACTTAGTAGCTAGTACACAATTCCCTTGTTGAGAACTATCGAAATGCAGTTTTATAATAATTTATGTGCAAATTGAACGAGTACTTCTATAAAATTAATTTTATTGAACACTGAAGCAACTTAGTAGGCGGTGAAGCAAAGTACAGGGCTATTCAAAAAGAAGGACCAGATTTCAAATATTTATTTCTTCCAAACTACAAAATATAGAAAAACAATTCCAACGTTCCTGGACAGACGAAAGTTTAAATTTTGAACAGTCCGGGTAGAAGTTCCAATCACGGCCGCATTGGCGCTGTTGCTTGTCAAACGCGGCTGCATTGGCGCTGTTGACTATCTGCAGCAAAATGGCGACACAACAGGAAAAAGCATTTTGTGCGAGATCGTGCGTATTTGCCTGTTTTCCGCACAGAACCAATACGCGGTAAGTGTGAAATACCACATTCAGTATTCCCAACGTAACACACATAACAATTTCCCTCTTCTTACCGCTTAAGAGCGACATTCATTTTAGTGCTTTAGGCTTTTAACATATTATTTTTAGAGACTTTAACATAGTAATAATTATAAATTAGAAACTTACCACTGCAATTTCACCTAAATTGCACTGTTAATTATTGTTTTTAAATATTTGCAAAAATTAAGTAAAGTCTACTACTCCACGAAACTTATTGCATTCCTGATACAAGTAACATTAAGGAAGCCGTGAAAAAATCAACAAGATTCCAGATGCCGATGTTATTACTGCAATATGTTATATAAATAATATTGTTAAAATATTAAAATGAAAAATAAATCATTACATTACATCCTTACCGTTTGTTTTAAGTTCGCATTTATAGACTGGGGGGGGGGAAGACAGACGTATATCACGGCCTGCTGGAGTATAGTAAACACAGAAAACATTTTATAGGAACAATGTTGAAGAAAGATATTTTGGTTTTCCGAAGTTTCCGTCATTGAACAGAAACCAACATGGAGATTTCATTGCAACTAATTAAAAATTCGTCTTTCAGGTATGTAATAAACGATCTTCGCACAAAATAATGTACGATACACGAGCGGTAAGTTTGTTTTCATGTTCTCGGAAATTAAAAAAGCTCAACTACGTTTCGCTTTTTCAATCTTTTCCTCGACCATGAAAACGTCAACATACCGCTCTTGTAACGTATATTACTATTGTGTGCTGCAATTAGCAAAACTAGAGTCCATTATTGAAGTTCAACGTGCTTTTCGCCGTCAGTTTAATAAACAATCACCTCGTCATAAGGAGATTTAGCAGTGGCATCGAAAATTCGTAGAAGATGGTTGGATCTGCAAACAGAAAAGCACGGGACGTCCACGCACATCGAATGAAAATGTCGAGCGTATTCTTACAGTTTACGAAAGGAGCCCAAAAAAGTCCACAACACGAGCAAGCAGAGAACTGGACATTCCTCAACCAACGGTATGGCGAGTTCTGAAACACCGTCTGCACATGAAGCCGTACAAACTGCAGTTACTGCAAGGATTGCATCCTGACGACCACAACAAAAGTTAATCGCCATAACGTTAGAATTTGGGCAGGTGAAAATCCTATGTCAGTTAATGAACATGAAAGAGATTCACCGAAGATTAACGTCTTCTGTGCCGTATTATGTGAAACAACGTTTATGACCTTTCTTCTTCTTGGAGAAAATTGTGACAGGAATAACCTATCTAGACATGCTTCAAAACTGGTTATTTCTTCAACTTGAAGATGATTCAGATGACTTCATCTTCATGCAAGATGGTGCCCCGCCTCGTTTCTCTAACCACGTGCGACGTTACCTGAATTACACCATTCCAGGACGATGGATTGGAAGAGGAGGAGAAGATCAACTTCATCGCCGGTGGCCTCCCAGGTCTCCAGACCTCACTTCTTGTGATTTTTATCTGTGGGGTTACGTAAAAGATCATGTTTTTATCCTTCCTATGCCTGACATTGGCTTCAAGACTGCAGTCAACAACGCCAATGCGGCCGTGATTGGAACTTCTACCCGGACTGTTCAAAATTTAAACTTTAGTCTGTCGAGGAACGTTGGAATTGTGTTTCTATCTTTTGTAGTTTGGAAGAAATAAATATTTGAAATCTGCTCCTTCTTTTTGAATAGTCCTGTATATTTTAAACTCTGGTTTTTTCTTAAACCATTCAGTGACGATTTCCGATTAAATGGATCGGGTTTCAAATTGGACGAAGTCCAGGAGCCCCAGAGCTTCAGTTTTATGCCTTAAATCGTGCGTCCGTCATGCAATATTTAACGTGAAATATGCTGTGGGTCGAAGCTGTTTCTTTTGTAACATTTCCGCACACACATAAACCCTTCAGAGCGTATGGTAACGCCTCCTAATCTCATATTAGCATCCACTCCTTCCTGTACAGAGCTCTGTCGTCTTTCCGGTTCCTACAGTTCCTTCCCTACGCGTCTGCTAGGAAGGCACGGTTTAGAATCTGCATCTAGTATGATTATTCTCTAATCCTGGGCCCAAGCAAAGGAAACCAGTCGTCTATGTGCCTTTGTTATACATAATTATTATTCAAGGGTTTTCTTAGGAATAGTTTGCATTTCTACCATTATTCTACGCGTCTCAGAGTCCTTAAAGAGCAGTGTCATACGTCCATATCTGGAACCTTTTTCTAGATTTGAAAAAATATGCTGTCAGATGATGAAACTCCCGTGTGTGGAATTGGCACGACAAAAGACTTAAGATAAGACAAAATATCACATACATGAAGGGGACAAATCTTCATCTCCTGCTAATAAAACATGTAGGTCATCCAGATTTCAAAAAGGCTTATGACTCGGTTAAGAGGGAAGTATTATATGATATTCTTATTGAATTTGGTATTCCCAAGAAACTAGTTCGATTAATTAAAATGTGTCTCAGTGAAACATATTCCAGAGTCCGTACAGTTTCAATCTGATGCTTTTAATTCACTGCGGGCTAAAGCAGGAGATGCACTATCACCTTTACTTTTAACTTTAGAATATGCCATTTTTAAAAGTTCAGGATAACAGGCAATTTGAAATTGAACTTACATCAGCTTCTTGTTTCACCAGATGACTGTGAATATGTTGCAGAAAATACACAAACGATTAGGGAAAACACGGAAATTTTACTTGAAGCAAGTAGAGCGATTTTGGAAGTAAAAAATGAAAAACAAAGATATATTATGTCTTTTGACCATAATATTGTTTACGAAATGTATAAATATTGGTTATTTATCCTTTGAAGAGGTGGAAAAATTCAAAATCTTGCAACAGTGAAAATATAAATGACACTCGGGAGGAAATTAAACGCAGAATAAATATGGGAAATGCGATGTTATTATTCTTGCAATAGCTTTATCATCCAGTCTGCTGTCGAAAAATTGAAAATGAAAAATAAAACAGTTATATTACCGGTTCTTCTGTTTGTTTTAAACTTGGACTCTTTATAGAGGAACATGGTTCAGGGTGTTTGAGAATAAGGTGCTAAGGAAAATATTTGGGGCTAAGCGGGATGAAGTTACAGGAGAATGGAGAAAGTTACACAACACAGAACTGCACGCATTGTATTCTTCACCAATGTTGAGGAACATTTTCCAGACGTCTGAATGGGCAGGGCATGTGCACGTATTGGCGAATCCAGAAATGCATATAGAGTTTCATTGGGAGACTAAGGGAAAATTCCTTTAGGTAGGTAATAAAGGATAATATTAAAATGGATTTGAGGATACACGTGGGGTATGATGATAGAGACTGGATTAATCTTGCTCGGATAGGGACCGCTGGCAACTTATGTTTCGGCAATGAACCTTTTCCTTAAAAAACCATTTGTAAGTAGGTAAGTAAGGTCATCCCATATTATTTTCAGATTACACAAGTATAGTGTGTAATTACAGCCAATAACTCCAACACATTGCAATCCTCAACAGAGGTAATTCTCCTCAAAATATGTGGTTGGTTCTCACGCAATAAATTAGTCTTACATTGTAACAAAACTAACATAACCCAATTTTAGTCCTGCTCAAATTCAAACTCCGAAATTTCTAGCGCAATAATTAACAACAGATCCCTAATAGAAACAACAACAATAACAAAGCCAAATTTCTTGGCTTACAAATTGATAATATATTAAATTGAAAAAAAAATCGTATTAAAGAAATTACCCCAAAACTAAATTCAACATGTTTTGCTATTAGTACTATGCAAAAGATAGTAAATATTATATAAAACTTCCCTCTTAACAGAATCATATGCCTTTTTGAAATCCATGAATAACTGATGTACTGCACTCCAACCAGGAGAAAGTCTCGGGGGAATGAGACGCAGCGGGGTAATGCTGTGAATGAATGTTGATGTCATAAGATGTCAGACACGTGGGTACACTCATCACCATTCGCTAACTCTCAAAGCACTGATACATACATATACTACCCTAGTTACAAAACTAGATCACGTTAATCTCTTGGCTATGGTTTAACAGGACGAGTGTCGGGAACCTGAAGAGTTTAATGCGCACACTTCCGGATGTCAACTCGTAAGCATTACGAAGAGATTTCTCTGATATGAATGTCATAACATCAGCCTGCTTGCTGTTAAATTGGATTATTATCCAATCACAGGATGTATAATAATAACTGCACTAAAGTTTAACGTAATTCCTGTGTCACGTTCAGCCTTTTCACGGCTGTATTATCAATGTAATTCAGTGCCAGTCCGAGACCCAACGAACGTGACCTCCTGCATCATCTTGTAAAATGTGATAATGCAGGTGTTCGGCTTTGTAATTGCCATGCAAGATAAACTGCTGATATATCAACGCTGAACATATGCTGGAGAGCGCATGTTTTTTAAACTGACGTTATAACGGCAATATTATCAATCTACTTCGCTCCAATAGATGTCGCAATAGTAAGCACATTCCTTTCACGATTAATCTCCTGGTTGGAGAACAGTACTGTATTCTTATATTCCCATTTCTTCTCCAATATCTATCGAATACAAAGAAATCTGATCAATAGTCTATCCATTACGCCTAAAACCACATTGACGACCACCAATAATTTCATCTACATGAGGAGTTAATCTTCTCAAAATAATATTGTACAAAATTTTGTATGATGTCAATAAAAGTTATTAGCAAAGCTCGGAACTTGGAGACTTGTGTCTCTGCACGTGGCTAAGCGACCGGACTTCAATGTCAACAAACCCCCGCTTCTAGGACGGAGGCACTGTCAGGTCTGCTATAAAAGTGGTTTTGGCTGGAATAACATGTTGATAGTATTATGGTAAGTTGAAACACGTAATTTTATAGCGTATATATAATAAAATAAACATGAGCAATATATCAAATTTACTATTCTACTCTGTACATTTTATTACAGTGTATGACTACTTACATTCGAAGATTTTCGAACCCATAACTTCTTTGCCTATTAGTTAAACATGATTTGAAACGAGAAAAACTTATTTCCACGACACATGAAGTGACGGCAGCAAACTTAAAATACTGAATATTTTAACTGTCACTGTTTTCCGTTCGATTTTCAGCTGTTGCTAGCTGATCTCGTATCTGAGAAAGATAAGTATATCCTGAATTTTTCTCGAAAATAGTTTTCAATTTGTGTCACTACTAGGGCAGGTCCCTCTACGACTTCATCTATGGCTATGACATATTTTCCATCAATTTAAAGGACTGCAATGTCTTTCAATGAATGCCTGTTTCCAGCCTCTGGTTTGTGTGTGGAACAACTTACTAAATATAAATTATTCATTCCAAGAAAATAATGTATCTCCTCCGAATTCATCCACGTAATTCTGTACCTAAAATTTAAAAAATGTATTTTCATACTTCTATAATACCCATTCGAATAACAAGTATTTCCTAATTTCTCAAATAAAACGTTTAATTGTAATTCTCTGAATGTCATTGGATTCGACATGACACAATTCGTCGTCCGTCTTCCTGTCATTGGATGTGACCACTTTCTTAGTACACACGACTGTCCCTGAGCACTTGCAGCGTCAGCTTGTGTACGTTGTACCTGTTACCCATGCACATGGCACACAAGTCCCCAAGTTCCGAGCTCTGGTTATTAGTTAGTCTTTTCCCGCTTCTTAAAAATAGGTACAATTATGGACTCCTTCCATTGTTTTTGTACAATTTTCTTTTCCCAAATAAGAAGTATAAGCTTAAAAATTTTGCTAGATAATGGGTTTCCACCCTCTTGTATTAATTATGTGTGGCAATAATATGTTGAAATTACATTTATCCAATGCAGTTTATAGTTTTGGTTTTCTCGACTTGACCATGTTCAATTCAAGATAATCGGTCCCACCCGTGATCAAATTTGATCATCATCAACTCGCTTGTTTAACTTTGATCGAGATTGATACTCCGCAAATTGGCGTTGATGATGGTCAAGTGCCGACTTAACCATGGTCAAATTTTAATCGAGAATGGTGCACACGGGCATCAGTGTCTGATTTCTGACATGCCTGGCTTAAGGGTTCACTTACGATAAGTGTTGACTACGAATTCGGCCCTAAATTCAGCTGAAAAAAGGGCGCGTTATATTCGAGTAAATACGGTATACTCTGTTGGGCCAAAGTTACCCTTAATGAACCAATATTACTCGCGTTGATGGTACTTCATAGAATAAAGAGAAAACACAAGATGATGTATACAAACATAACTCGTTTATGAGAAAGATATTTGCTGAAGCACATTCAGATGAAGTTGAGCGTGATGCGCTGCATCCAACCTGTCTCGCCTCGGCGGTGCTTATTCATCCAAGAGGATCCGAGCCATTAGTACCCATTCATATAATAATGCGTCAATCCTACAGCAACTTGATGTCAATGTCATTGATGTATGTCCGTTGAAACAATGGAATTATATTCCGTCTGAATCACTCAGCGTTTGATGCCCGGAAATGGCTGCGACATCTATGACGTGAAACTGACGGCTCAGGGTTTAGAATATTGCAGCTACTTTCGAGAATAAACCTCACTAAAAAGAATAATAATCAATTTACTCATTCTTCCTTTCAAGAGTTCTTTCTTCTTACAAGAATTTAAGAGTTTATTTAATACAAACATGTGGTACTGCCAGAGGCGTACGCAAAGGGGGGGGGGACGTAACCGGGTTTGAACCCTCTTGAACTTTTTTATATTTTAGTAGGTTATTTTACGACGCTTTATCAACATCTTAAGTTATTTAGCGTCTGAATGAGATGAAGGTGATAATGCCGGTGAAATGAGCCCGGGGTCCAGCACCGAAAATTTGGTCGTATTGGGTTGAGGGAAAACCCCGGAAAACACCTCAACCAGGTAACTTTCCCCGACCGGGAATCGAACCCGGGCCACCTGGTTTCGCGACCAGACGCGCTAACCGTTACTCCACAGGTGTGGACTCCTTGAACTTTTTATTTAAAAATGACATATTTAGATTTGAGTATTTTTATATCCATAATAGTTTTCCCTTCTCTAATTTTTCACAGTCGGAGTAACAAAATCTACATCGACATAAGGCATAGTCCTCCTATCCCTCCTTCAATATATTTATTTATTTTATTTAATAGATTTATTTCTACTGGCAGAATTAAGGCCATAAAGCCTTCTCTTCAACTCAACCAGTATAAGAACAATAGCAAATATAAAATTATAAAATGCCAGAAATACAGAAACAGTATATGATTAATAATAATAATAATAATAATAATAATAATAATAATAATAATAATAATAATAATACACTGCATGGCAGTTTCATTCTTCATCCTTGGTGAGTTTCTTGTTCCATTATTGTGTTTAATTAAATTTATTGCAATGTAAGTATTTTATTGTTTCCATGGGTTTTCCTGTTATACGAATATAAAGTAAAAGTGTCTTATCTATCATATACAAATAACTGTTGACTAAATATAGCCTGTATATGATTATTGTGTAAATGTAATAATGACACAAGTATTTTTTATTCTACAAAATTAAACACAAGTTAAAATTTGTTACAAATTGGATGGCTGTGAAAAATTACGTTCCAAAGAGTTTATAAGGATATATAGTAGGTACTATAATATTAATAAACATACCGTAATAATAATAATAATAATAATAATAATAATAATAATAATAGTAATAATAATACACAAAATTTAAATACCGATAATGTAAATTGTAAACAATTTTAATAAAAACCCCGCCCTTGACAAAATTCTGCGTACGTCACTGGGTACTACCGTCTGTTTAGTTTAGTAAAGGGCTGACTTCTGGGCTACTTCTAACTAAAATAAAGAAAATATTCACTAAGGAGCAATTTTTAAACTTTAGTTGTTCTGCAAAGAATATATAATGAATAAATCATATCAAAAACGAAAGTTTTGGCATCCAGTTGGAAGGAACCAATGAGGTAAGAATATCAATAAATGACATAATAATAGAACAAGTCAGTCATTTTAACTACCTTGGCGATATTAATAATAAAATAATAATGTATTCAGTTGATGCAAAAGTTCGTACAATTTTTTCGCTGTGACTAAAATTTCTATTTAAGATGAATAGAAGACAGAAAATAATCAGTAATATATTCTCCTTTATTTTCTATGACTCTATGTCAACGCTGGGGTAGTTTTTCGATTCCGAGTCTGAAGAAATCAGCTGGTTTGGAATTAAAGAAGTCGTCAAGCCAAGTTTGTAAAGCATCTTCGTTATCAAAGAGTTTCCTTGAAGACTGTTGGATAGAGAACGAAAAAGGTGGAAATCTAAGGGTGCAAGAATGGAACAATATGCAATATGTGGAATCGCCTCCCAACCAAGCTTCTAGATAGCGGAGTGCGGGCGTGAATTATTGTGTTGCAGCAGCACTCGAAGTCTTCCCAGTCGTTTTTCTTCAATTGCGGCCTCAAGGCATCTGAGTCGTTGGCAATAAATGCCCGTATGGTTACATTCCTGGGAAGCAGTTCGCAATATACGACGCCTTCTTTATCCCACCAGACGCGTAACATCATCATCTGTGAATGGATACTAACGTTTATACGGGGTGTTGTGTATTGAAAGTACAGAACCATTTTTTTGCAGTGTTATCTCCTATAGCAGTGGTCGTCAGCACTCGCTGAAATGTGCAAAGGGTACGCGGTGCTGTCCCGTGCGTACTGTCGTGCAACACGGAGAGATAGAGAGCATACCCGCTAGCAGCTACGGAGTGCACCCTAGTGCTCTGTGCTGACGACCCCTGTCCTATAGCATTCTCCTCGTATGACTCGCGCAAGGAACGATTACCGAAAAGCAATGGTGGCGTTGCTGTCTGTTTTGACATGTGTATGTATAGTCGGTGACTCAGGAGAAGACGAGAGCGGATTGAGGAGGAAGGGATGTGAACAGATAACGTACGACAACACGTGCAATATTTGTACTGCAGTAAGCGGAAACATTAGGTCTCCTTCTGTTCAACTTAGCTTTAATTTGCATACGCATTGTTACTCATGTTTCCTGCACGAGTAATAACCTGGCTACTGGGATGCTTATCTGAGCGATGTTTATAATAATCAGCAGCGATAGGCAAGAAGGTCACATTCTTTCCGCTCGTCTTCAGTGTTGCCAATTCAGCGGTTTTCCCGCTAAATATAGCTTTTTTTGGATACCCATCTCGCGGGTAAAATTATATTATCCCGCTTAGCGGGAATACTAGCGGTTTTTAATCTTTAAAATTTCTGAAATGAAATTCATATTAACATTATAAGCGGCTTTCATAATTATGTGTAATTCGTTCAGTGTGTGTTCTGTGAAATAATGGATGTGTTAATGTGGTGATAATTCCATATTATATATGTTACCGTTAAAACCCGAAATCCGTCAAAACCAGTTTCAGCTAGTAAAAACTAGTTTAAGCAAATAAAGATAGAAAGTGAGTTTTCGTATAATCTAAAATCAATGTCAGGTTAGGTTTGGTTTGTTTAGGTTTTTGTTTGGTAAAAGCCTAAAAAAAAGCCTATACAAACCAAACCTAACCTGTCATTGATTCTAGATCTTACGAAAATTCGTTTTCTATCTATCTATATTTTAAAATTACTTTTTGCTAGTTGAAACAGGTTTTGTCGGATTTTGGGTTTTAACGGTAACATATGTCGTGCAATAATAATTTAAATATGTTGTGTCTGTCATAAAAGTGTTCAAAATTGCTTTATAGCGCCACATTGGCAATGAAAAAAGTGTGCAATATTCGTTACATTGGCGGGTGGATGTTCTATCTTGACCGTTATTATTATTATTGTTATTATTATTATTATTATTATTATTATTATTATTATTGAATAATAAGTATACATTAAAATCTAGAGATATTTGCTAGAAAATCGCGGGTTTTCGAAAGTCATCTAGCGGGATTATACGAACAACTGTTAGCAACTCTGCTCGTCTTCTCGTGAGTAACGGACAGTAGGCAAGCCTTGCGGGGGAAAGATGCGAGCCGATGGAAGTACTGTCTCTTCCAAGAAGATGAACAGATGAGAACGTAGCAAGAGAAAAATTCGAAGTTAATTAAACGCGCAACATACGTTTACGAATGAAATAATAATACCGTGCGATAAAAGGCACATATTCACATGTAAAGTAACTATCACAACGCAAGACTGATTATATCGATGTCATTTCTCTTCCGACTGTACTCTTGAATATCATTCAGGCTATCTTAGTGACCTTTCCTGTCGCCCGCGCTTCCTTATCGCATTGTTTCATTCGCATTCCTTCCGTCGGTATTCCCTGCTTGCGAGGCCTATACAAGGTACAAATGTTCCAAGTCGCCATCGCTCCCTTTGCTGTCCTCAAACTCAAACCGAAAAATATATCTGAAGTGTTCATTTTTTTTTCTACTTGACACCACAAGCAGCATATCGTCGCTTAAGAACCAATACCGCGTAACTGACAAAATGTAAATTTTACAGGAGAAGGAAAAAACCGAATAAAAACCGTAAAAATAATACAATAGTCTTGAAAAGTGGTGTATGGCTATGAAATAGCTTAACTAATTTGTAACTAAGTGAAAATGGATGATCGTGGCTGTAGACATTTGGCCATGTCACTTACGCGGTATTGGAACTTTGCCGTTGACTATATTTTGTTAGTTACGCGGTATTGTGAGACAACTTTAGCAGCTTCAAGACACATGTTGACAAGTGTTTACTTTACGTTAAAACTGCCTTCTGGAAATATTATTCGTGCTCTTGTATATGTCAATGTGTTATCTGAATTGTTGTCCTACCATCTGACTTCAGGTCAAGGTCGGTAGGCTGTAGCTTGAATCAGCACTAGATTACGTTCCAGACAATGATTGCTGCATTCTTAGTCAATCAAATGCTGAAACTATGGGAAAGGAAAAACGAAGACAGTTCAATGTTTATTGTTATAATAATAATAATAATAATAATAATAATAATAATAATAATAATAATAATAATAATAATAATAATCTGTTAGTTGGGAGGCCGGAGGGAAAAAGACCTTCGGGGAGGCCGAGACGTAGATGGGAAGATAATATTAAAATGGATATGAGGGAGGTGGGATTTTATGGTAGAGACTGGATTAATCTTGCTCAGGATAGGGACCAATGGCGGGCTTATGTGAGGGCGGCAATGAACATCCGGGTTCCTTAAAAGCCAGTAAGTATAATAATAATAATAATAATAATAATAATAATAATAATAATAATAATAATCTGTTACTAAGTACTTTATTTTCACACTACGTATTTGAATAGATAAGTAGAATTGTTACTAAAACGTTGCTGACAAGTATAATTTTATAATAAAATAATGAATATTATTATTATTATTATTATTATTATTATTTATTATTATTATTATTATTATTATTATTATTATTGACAATGGACTTGACTGACTTGCGAATAATGAAAAGAAAATCATATAAAAATATAATAATTATAATTTTCCAGGCACAATATTCGTTAAACACAATAAAGAAATAATTATAGGCCTATGCTGAAATCACAAAAAAGTAATCCTTGAGTAACCCTAGTGTAGAATACTATCATAAAAACTATGGCACAATCGGTTCTACATACAATAATGTGACGGTAATTTAGGCAGGCTACTAATGCTCTTTTTTTTTCTGTGCTTTTGCACGAGATCATGACTTTTTTTTTTACTGAAGGGACGCCATCAGTAGGTATTAGCTAACCAATATCACACAGTTCATTCTTTAATTCCCAATGTACACAGAAACATCTTTTTGCAAACCTGAATTTTTTTCTCATCAACTTCTAGATTGTAGACAAATATTCTCTTTCTTCTCGATTCAGAATTTGTACTGCCAAGTCTTTTCGTAGGAGTGAAATTCACAAGAATTGATACGTGAACGGTCCTCTGTTCCAAGTCATAGTTTTCCAGAATGCCTGAAAGATGTGTCTTCTCTCATTAGAAATTAAATTACAGCCTCTTACTTTCGAATTTTGGCACATTTTATAACTACACTTTGGCCCCAAATTCCTGTATCATGTATCATGTGTCACTTAGCCATCTTTCGATCTCTTGTAGCTAAGATAAGCTTCCTGTTCCATTCTAAGTTTTCTATTTTTCATTTTCTTCCACTTACCCTTGTGTGGCTTTGAACTTCTTTTTCTCTTTTCTGTCAAATTTTCATGAAACGCTTGTAGATCCTTCTCTTTACCTTTTTCTGACGAATGTTAAGATGTAGAAAAGTAGCACTCACGAATTCTTCGGGGTCGTCTACATCTGAAGAGGCATCCGAAATTTGGTGCAGATCCTTCATTGACGGGGTATTGTCTTCAGTTTCTGTACTATCCTATTTATAGCGGTATTATTTTAATAGTGTTGCTTTAAATCATACCAGACTGCATGATATGATCATAACCTTACCGATAACACTACACGGACAATGCCTGATCTGCAGCAGCCCATTTTCAGAAGAACGGTTTTCTTTTGCAATTGAATTATCAGGCAGTACACCTACGAATAAGATGAGATTACTAGTGTTTATAAATGTGATATAAATGGATTAAAAACATGTAAATATTATCATCAATTTAGATCTTCCTCCTAGCGGAGGAAATGGAAGGAACCAAGCTCAGTACCACTGAATGTAGCGCAAATTATTTTAGCGGCCCATTCATGATTATTTATATTACTTAAATTAAGTTTGCTGTTATGATTCCGTAACTGAAGAAAAATAAACATTTAATAACTGTGATACTTCTTATGCTAGACCTTTGTTAATGTTCACAAAAGTTTCTCCCGTCTTGAATGCAGAACATACTACAGATAGGATTTCGTTCTCGCTAAACTGACCATCGTCTGATTCATAGTCCATTTATTTTCTTGTATCTGTAGGCCTATATATAATAAAATATTAAATTAATGTACTATATTTCAGTGAATGAACCTGCAGTAAGATTCTGCGTGAATTCAGCTAAACTAACATTCAGTTGACATTAGTGAAATAATTCTATTATATTTACCTTTTAAAATATTTGAAACTGAACACTTCTTCAATCTTCTCAGAATATGACACACTGTTGACACAATTTTACAAGGCAGTAACGAGAACCAGCTTCCGTACTGATGGCGCGCAGGGAGTAGACATAACAGCTAGAGATGGCCGATATTTCACTAACCGATATTTTGTCACAGGTATTTTTTTGTCACAGATAAACCTGTGACTGATGATGCGAAATATCTGTGACAAAATATCGCTATCGAAATCTGCTCCGTATTCAGTACTCTGTGACTGTTGCAACGTCTGCAACTGATATTTTCTCCTCTACGTCGTGGGTTTGCGCATGTGCATGATACAATAACAGCAATCGGGCGGTGGTATTTGATTATTTTTTCGTGATATTTTGTTCAATATTATTTTTTTCAAAGTGATGATGTGTTGCAAAGTTATTAGCGGCATTATAATAATACAGTCATGAATCTAACATTTTGTTTTCATATTAAGTCTGAATATATGTTTTATAAATATTTTATATATTCCCCCGAGATCTTCACATTTTCATATTACTGTGAATATATATTAATGTATAAGTATTTTCCACTCAATTTTTACGCAGTAACAATATTTTTTTTAGTTATACTATTGATTACAAACAGAATAGTTACAGGAGCCTACATTATTTTAATAACTTTACATGTACTTCTCTCATTTATGTATGATCCAGTTTTAATGTATAGCTCAAACACGAACAGTGCAGGGTAGTATTCATTAAAATAATTAAACTTAAAATAAAATTATTTGTAATAAGTTCATTACCGGTATGTTGTTTATGGTTATTAACTCTTAGGAAATCGCACAGTGCTTTCTAACATTGGTACTCGTGTGGGGTGTTATTTTACCCAATTAATAGGCCTAATAAATGTTCTAAACTTGACATTTAGTGACATTTATCTAGATATTGTTAAAATCATCAACTTGCAAGTAATTTTCAACTTTTAAATATAATAATATGTGGTATTAGCAAAAATTGTCGATTTTATAAATTCCAAAAAGATCTGACATCTAGCAGACACTGCTCCAACAAATCGTTCTCATTGCCCTTGCACTCTTTTAAAATAGACCTACACTTACACATAAATGGGATAATTAATTACATTTGAAAATAAGGGGTATCAAACGTAAATCATGTTAGTTCATTCCGTATCACTGAACGTTATGCTCTTCCGAACTTTCGAAGCATTTCTCACAAGCCGACAACAGCACCTATAGAATTAAAACCGAACGAGATAAAACTTATTTGGCTAAACTAACCTTGAGGTAGTTTCCTTCGTATTCCCTTATACACCTTGCATATACGAATCTGTGACAGGTTAGGTTTGGTTAGTTTAGGCTTTGTTATGCCTTAGATATACGATCAACTGCATCTCCACAAACAATCAAATTCGACGATTTTCACTTCCGAAATCACCGAAACTACCTCAGCGCTAGTTTAACCTGAGCAACTGTCTCTCCACAAAAAATTCCTTATAAATGCAATGATTTTCACATCCGAAATTGCCGAAACTACTTCAGCGCTAGTTTCACCATCTTATTATAAATGATGTAGTGATTACACGATTTAAATAATAATAATAATAATAATAATAATAATAATAATAATAATAATAATAATAATAATAATAATAATAATAATACCATTGGTTACCAATACTTTATCTTGTGTAAAATCCTGTCTGAACAACTGTCTTGTTCTGTAATTATTTTCTATTGTTTTTCCGAATACTTATGTTTCGTTAATTTTTATTCTGACTCAATATTATAATGTTAATGCACGACTTAAAATAATTTATCCATTATATTATATACAATAAAAAGGATCAATTTTTAAAACGATTAGGATAATCACATAACCTCAATTTCTCCGTACCCAACTACATTAAAAATTATCAACTGATTTCGTACCTACAATCAACTACGATATAACCTCTTGGTATATGAGGTTAACTTTTTACATGTTACTGTTCAGTTAGATTAGTATTTATTTGTTAATGGTACATGTACATAATTCATTTGTTGGATTTTCCCATATAAACCACTGAAGTGTGGTGTGTATAGAGAAATCGTATTCACATTGCACTGCTCTTCAATATTTCCTGTTAATTTTTATCGGTGTGACAAAATATCGGTATAATTCATGCATATTGTGCTTACTTAGCGATATAAAATATCGGTGTGACAAAATCACAGATAAAAGTCACAGATATTTAATTGTCACAGTCACAGTTGTCACAGATACTTGAAAATATCGTTTAAGCTCAACTCTAATAACAGCCTATCTGTTGTCAGATACGCGGTATTTCCTACAGACTTCTCGTGACTTCAGATACGCGGTATTGTACCCCCTCCTTTGCACGCAGGCCATTCATGCAATCAAATTCCCGCGCTTGTCAATGGATGCAGATGACAGTGGAGGTACCATCTGTGCAAAAGAACAGTTTTGACCAAAAATGTCAGTTACGCGGTATTGTTTCTTAAGCGACGATAAGCTTTATTCAAATCAGCAAAATTAAAGAGGTATATACAAGCACAACACTCCAAATAAATGACAAATGACAAACGATAAAGATTCTCCTAACAACGCAGTGTCGTGATGACGAACAAAAACGCTACGAACTGATGTATCAATCTAATATAGGAATCAAATGATTAGTATGGCACAATAAATACGACTCTTAGAAACAAAACAAGGAGATAATCAGAATTAAAAGTTCTGTAAATTGGTTCCCTTTCTCTTTTGACGTGGACCATGACAAGAAAACATGACGGTCTAATTCAAACATCGGAGATGAAGTTCCTGAGAGGTGTGAAGGGAAGTACTAGATTAGATAGAACAAGAAAACAAGACTTACGATAAGAACTCGATATATACGAGTGTATACATAGTATGAATGATAAGATTACATCATACTGAAGGAAGTAGCAGGAACATCTGAAACATATGCCTACTATCAGATTACCAAAGCAAATCTTGCTTACAATCCAAAAGGGATAAGGTCTTATGATCATGATGACGATGGTAACAAAGGCTGACGTCTTCAATTTTGCTATTGATCTTGAGATTTAAGGCATTCACAGTGGTTCGATTTCCAAGCGAATTTTCAGGATTTCAACTTAAATGGTATTTTGATGAAAAATGACTAAATGAAATATATATATATATATATATATATATATATATATATATATATACTGTATATTCTTTAAAATACTCTGTGATGTGTGGATCGCCATTTTTAAACTTCCTGCATTATGGATTTTTAAATCACTCGCCCACTTTTATTGTTGTTTCCGGTAAATTAAATTTTCAAATTTTTTTTCTTTAAAATACCCTTTGATATGTGTGGAATGCATTGCATAACATTTTGTGGGTATTTGTGCTTATCGGATGTTGAGACGTCATTTTTAAACTTCCTGCGCTATGGATTTTTAAATCACACGCCCGCTTTTATCGGTTTCCAGTAACTTCATTTTTTTTGCTACATTGCCAGACAAAAATGGATATAATTTTTGAACTATTAAAGATACATTCATGAACACACATTCTTTAGACTATTCGGAAACATTGCTGTGTAACAGAATTTTGTTAATTGATTTCATTTTAAAAATACGTCCGTTTGTTTGCAAGAAAGGAAATCAGAAAATTGTTACTAAATTTTAATTGTTTATTTTACAAACGTAGGGACTAATATAAAAATTCTGTTACAGACAGTTTGTAGAACATACTTTTGCAAATACATTGCAAAAACTGTTCGAATCTATCTTTAAAAACGGTTAAGATATATCGGTTTTAGTACAATCCTGCATTGGGTATATTTTTTTCAAATTTGGGCCCCCAAAGTTTTAAAAAATACCATCCTCTTCCCTTAAGACAGTATAAATTTACTGGATCTCTGATGTTTCAAACTGACTTATAGTTTTATCGCCGTTCCGATCGGTAATGTTCGAAATCTATATTTTGCGAAATTTATCGATCGTCATTTGTTTGATGTGTCAGCTGTTTTACAAACAGCGAGGGCAATATGTAAAAAAGAGTGCTGTAAAACATAATATTTCGTGCTTTCCTGAAAGCCAATATTACCATTATTCATTAACAGCCAGAATATTAAGTTTTCATGCGACTCATTTGGAAAATGCAACATTGTTTACAGCTAATGCCTACAGAGTGACTAACACGCTAATATGTCGATGACATGTTAACCAACACAACTACTTCCGAAACTTCAGCTTCCGTACTCTAGTTTTCAATACGTATCGAAAATATGGATGGTATTCAGTACGGAAAATATATTCAGATCGATTTGAATACTCAATGAAAACAGTAAATATTTCTCCATATACTTAAAATACGAGTACATCGACTTTTGTTGTGCTTGTTATGATAACCGAGATTAGCTGCTTCTAATCTAGTTGAGGTAAATAGATATTATTTCATCCATTCATTTAATGTTTTGTCCAAGGGCAGGTCTTTTACTGCAAACCCAGCTTTCTCCAATCTTTCCTACTTTCTGCCTTCCTCTTTGAAGAGATATACAGGGACATCACTTTATTTTTATCAACATTTTTAACATTAACCTGGCTATACTGGAAACACTGTTACCCCCTTCCATTACAGAAGTTTGGTGTTACTAGTGCAATATGTAAACAAATAATTTTACTAGCTATAGGAGGAGAGAAAAGTAGTGTATCCATTTATGTTACAGGGAAATACAGTATTACGATTTTCAGTTCGATCATTACTTTTACAGTATTTTATCAAAAAAACAGTACAATAGTAACATTTTTTTTTTCACAAACTCAACTCTTCAGGCGGTTATAGGCTATTCATTATGTAATGTCTACTTTATTCAGCATGTTGCTAACCTAATTTATTCCTGAGAATTTTGTGAGCACTTCCGTAAGAAAGCCCAATTTCTACAGCTAACTTCTTGACCGACTTATTAGGACCTCGCTGCATCCTTTGTCTAGCATCTTCTACAGCATCTTCTGTCACCATATTACACTTTTCTTTCTTTCTGTACACTCTGTTGCTCTAAATTTATTTACCAGATTAATGACATTCCTACGAAAATATTCCGTAATGATATAATAAGCAAATTATGAAAAAAAAAAAACTGTTGTTCACATTCGGTTATATTGTAATTCCATTTTCCACCATCGTCCTTCATACCTGCAAACAGTAAAACAAAACTCTTGTTTAAATAATGCTGTTAAGTACCTCATCATATTATAGGGTACCGCACTTTCGGTAACTCTAATCTTCACTTGTGCTCAGTCCACACAGATAAATTCAGTTATGCTACACACGATACCTGTGTGAAAATAAACTTCAATAATATAAGCTCTTTGTTCTATAAAAAATGCAACAAATTTCTGAAACACACTGTACTCTCTACTGTTTATTTCACTGCTAGCAACAGCGGCCGTAAGTTTGTGTGACTGACGTTAGCAAGGACATTAGTGAAAGAGGTGGGAGTCAAGTACATTTTGAAACGCAGGTACAATAAAACTTGAAGTAAAAATGAAATGATGTCCCTGTATAAGAACTAAAATTTTTAGCATAGATTTCTTTGGAAGGAATGTGAAGCTGGGGTGACAAATATCAGAATTACGACACGTAAAATAACTCTGCCCTTGAGTGAAAGAAGTTCAGGAGAAACTTACTGATCATATCTCTCACACGTCAAAATTTGGAAAGTATTCTTTCTATAAATTGAGTATTATCCTGTAGCCAATAGAGAAATGAAAATTTGCTGTCTTGTAGAATAGAATTACGACAGGTTTCCTTCTGAAGTTTCAGTTATTGTAGAGCGTTATCAAATAAAGACAGGCAAATAATTCATAAAAATATATAGCAGTTTATTTAAAAATTGCTGTTATTTCATGTCGTCGTAGCCAGGGATCTGATCCAATCTTGGAAACGTATAATCAAGGATCATTCGCAGTAAGTACACATTTCCTTTAAACATCACGATATTACAATTACAGTTAACATATATTTTTATTTCATGTCTTTGCTTGAATGTCGTGTAGATTATCAGAAAATCAGTGTGATACTAATATTTCAACCAGGACTGAATATTTATACATCAAGAACATGATACAGTACCACTATGTCCACACACCTGTTACCACCATATCACACGATAACCACAAGTTTAATTAAACAATTACTGAGACAATCAGAAATTGAATTAAATTTTCATTCGGACGTTAGTTAATAAGTCAGTGTAATATACAGTCATACAATTCTTTGTTCACTTCCTCACATAGGCTAAGTTATTAATTAATTCTTCAGCTAGTGGATTGTGTCCCGGCATAGCTCAGTTGGAAAGAGCACTCAGCACGCAAAGCTGAGAGGTCCCGGGTTGATTCCCAGTGCCGAAACGAATTTTTCTCAATTTAATAGATATATCTATTAGAGGTAAGCAATGATCCAGGAAGCAAGAGTAACAGCGCCGGCAAAGCCGAAAACCCGCACGACAATGTTGTATACGTCGCGTCGTTGACGTAAAGACTGCTTGTGAGTGTTCCGGGACGTCGAGATTGATCACTCCCGAAGTCCCGAACGTAGCAGCTTTGAATCGCCGCAGCTGTTTATACCTGACTGAACTTTTATCTACTTTGGCAAATGTTATATATGTATAAATAATCAAGTAGTCTATTTGAAACATCATCTCTACCTTTCAGTGTATAATAATCCGTTCCCCAGTTTTTATTTAATTACTAGGCCCTTAATAATAATAATAATAATAATAATAGTAATAATAATAGTAATAGTAATAATAATAATAGTAATAATAATAATAATTCTTTATTTATACTGGCAGAGTTAAAGCCATAGTGCCTTCTCTTACACTCTACCAGGTCACAAAGTATACAAGCAGTGAAAATTTAACAAAAAGTTAAAGAACAGAATACTAACATATTACAAATAATAATAATAATAATAATAATAATAATAATAATAATAATAATAATAGTAATAATAATAATTCTTTATTTATACTGGCAGAGTTAAGGCCATAGGGCCTTCTCTTACACTCTACCAGGTCACAAAGTATACAAGCAGTGAAAATTTAACAAAAAGTTAAAGAACAGAATACTAACATATTACAAATAATAATAATAATAATAATAATAATAATAATAATAGTAATAATAATAGTAATAATAATAGTAATAATAATAATAGTAATAATAATAATAGTAATAATAATAATAGTAATAATAATAATAATTCTTTATTTATACTGGCAGAGTTAAGGCCATAGGCCTTCTCTTACACTCTACCAGGTCACAAAGTATACAAGCAGTTAAAATTTAACAAAACGTTAAAGAACAGAATACTAACACATTACAAAGTAATAATAATAATAATAATAATAATAATAATAATAATAATAATAATAATAATAATAATAATTCTTTATTTATACTGGCAGAGTTAAGGCCATAGGGACTTCTCTTACACTCTAACAGATCACAAAGGATACAAGGAGTTAAAATTTAACAAAAAGTTAAAGAACAGAATACTAACACATTACAAAGTAATAATAATAATAATAATAATAATAATAATAATAATAATAATAATAATAATAATAATAATATTAAAATCGACACTAAACAACATGAAAATAATACAATTATAGAAAAAGAAAGTAAAATACATTGGAATGTAGTAAAAGCAACTCATTTAGTACAAATGGTTAATATGGAAAACGTAAGGAAGAATATAACAAAATGGAATGTAATAAAATAATAATAGAAAAGAAAAGAAATACGAACGCTAAATAAAATTCACAATAAAATACTATGATAATAAGTTCATCGGCTGATAAAGAGAACAAAAAGGGGAAAGGAAGGAAAGAAATATATAGCCTGTATTTTTACAAAACTATCGCAGAGAAAAGGGCTTATAACTGAAAGAAATCTGAATTGAAAAAGTGCATTATTAAAAGGCTAGAATTTTCTTTCTATATGTTTCAGATCAAGTATGCAATCTCAAGTAAAAGATATTAACGTTATGTTTTATGTTTCTTAGAAATGCAAATTTATTTGAGATTCTTTTTTTCTATTTATACAACAATAGGTAATATATAATAGAACCAGAACATTTTGATAACTAAGATACTGTTCTGTTTTGTCTTTTTGTCTCATTTAAACATTTATAATGTTATTTATTTCAATGATGTATGTTATTCAAAGTTACGAAATCTTTTCACACCGACGAAATGCTATTTAGAGAATGATGAGCGAGACTCGAAGTGCACGAGAATGACGAAACGAGACGAGACTCGAAAGACAAATACAACGAACACAGCTAGCGAGAGCGGCAGTTACTTTTGTTCATCTTTAATATCTATAGCAGTGGTCGTCAGCACTCGCTGAAATGGGTTACGGGTAAGCAATGCATGGCAACATGCACCCTCATGCAGGAGGAAGCATACCCGCCAGCAGCCACGAATGCACGCTGGTGCTGTAAGAGGTCTGCGGGTAAGAGACGCTTGCCCGAGAGTGCAGTGTTCTGATGACCGCTGATCTACAGTCAATGCTTGTAGTCAATGTATTCAATGAGGACGGCGAGACCTCATATACGAATATATATGTATATATTCAGCTAGTCTTTAATTTATCTTTTGATAGAAAATCAGGATTTTGACTATGGCAAATTCTGCTATACGTCACCTTAAAGTACGTCTATGGAGCAGGTCTTCTGTATTAAATATTTCCTTCCACTACTATTTTTTCTTCATTTATTCATTATCACATTATTATTATTATTATTATTATTATTAAATAATAAATCCCGAAAAAGACAAAGTATATGATGTCTCGTGACGAGAATATTGCACGAAAGGGAAATATAAAAAATTGGAAATTTATCCTTTGAAGAGGTGGAGACGCTCAAATATCTTGGAGCAACAGTAACAAATATAAATGACACTCGGAAGGAAATTAAACACAGAATAAATATGGGAAATGCGTGTTATTATTCGGTTGAGAAGCTTTTATCATTCAGTCTGCTGTCAAAAAATCTTAAAGTTAGAATTTATAAAACAGTTATATTACCTGCTGTTCTTTATGGTTGTGAAACTTGGACTCTCACTTTGAGAGAGGAACATAGGTTAAGGGTGTTTGAGAATAAGGTGCTTAGGAAAATATTTGACGCTAAGAGGGATGAAGTTACAGGAGAATGGAGAAAGTTACACAACACAGAACTGCACGCATTGTATTCTTCACCTGACATAATTAGGAACATTAAATCCAGACGTATGAGATGGGTAGGGCATGTAGCACGTATGGGCGAATCCAGAAATGCATATAGAGTGTTAGTTGGGAGGGCGGAAGGAAAGAGACCTTTAGGGAGGCCGAGACGTAGATGGAAGGATAATATTAAAATGGATTTGAGGGAGATGGGATATGATGATAGAGAATGGCTTAATCTTGTTCAGGACAGGGACATATGTCGGGCTTATGTGAGAGTGGCAATGAACCTCCGGTTTCCTTAAACCCAGGTAATTATTAATTATTATTATTATTATTATTATTATTATTATTATTATTATTACTATTATTATATCACAGAATAATATCAATAGACGTGCATTTAAATGAAAACATAAAACATACAGAGTAGTCGTTTTTGTCGCTATGATTAGTTCTACGTTTATTGGAAAATAGCTACCATTCATGTATGTGTAAAATTGAGACTAGCGTTCTTTCATTACCCATACCAGGAGGCTAATTATATGAAAATAATAGTTTTAATAATTTTACAATCTGACGTATTCTACAGAGAATAGCAATTTAGAAAATGACAGAATGATCGAACTGGACACAAGAATACTCAGACAAAAGCTGCCCCAAAACAGTGTATATTATTACAAATTAATATATGTTGTACTCACTGGAATCAAAATCGGTTCTTTGGTGTGGAAAGCCAATAGAATATGCGCCGTGAATGGAACATGAAACACGCTTAATTGTTGTTGTCCAGAGTGTCAATGTTAATTGAACAAACCAGGAATGGATCTTTCAACTATTTATTAAACTGTGGCATCTGATAAGTGACTAGTAAAGCAGACGTGTAAACAATTCATACGACAGAGTACTGCCCATTAGAGCCAATAAACAGCAATTTCCATTCACTGTAACATATTTCTTTAGAAATTTCGTGAAACAAATTAAAATAAAAAGGTCTAATTATATTATTTTCACATTCAGTTTTTAAGCTAAAATTGCATGAAACAAATTAAAATTAAATAGGCGCAAGACCAAGTTTTGATTAAGTATAGTCTTCTATACTCAGTGTCTGGAATCTGTAGAGATAGCGCATTTGGGTGGAAACGAAGAGTAGGGGATAAGCGGAGCCTAGCAGCACAGTCTAATACAGTGGCCGGCAGATGCTGCAGTTGTGACGTAAGAGCCAGTCAGATCGCAAGAGCTTGGGAGAGCGAGCAGTTGAGTCTGTCTACAGTATGTCACCCAATTACAGACACGAATAAGTATGTACAAATATTAGGAGAACTGAGTCAGGAATTTGATTGCAGATTTTAAGAGTTTGCAAATCTTCAATCTGATATTTCCATATTTGCGACAACATTTTCAGTGAATATTGACAGTGTTCCATCATCATTGCAACTGGAAGTCATTGATTTGCAAAATGATATTGAAATGAAAGACCGCTTTGAAAACAAAAAGGATCTATCTACATTTTAATAGAAGATTTCCCAGGCAAGATTCCCTCGATTGCATAGATTTGCTGCTAGGATGTTGAGCATATTCGGATCTCCGTATGTATGTGAACAGTTCTTTTCTTGTATGAAGATCTGCAAACCACAACATAGAAACCACCTGTCTGATCTGAACTTGAAACATATTCTTCGCTTGTGTGTTAGCCAGATTATGACTCCAAATATTGCAAAATTAGTGCGCGAAAAAAGAGGAAAAAAATCTCGACAAAGCGTTTAGCTTGGGCACAGTAGTTACACAAAGTGATGGTGTGTTTCAAAAGTTGAAATACAATATACTTTGCATACTACTCACCAAGATAGGGCCTATGTAGTTTAATCTGTATATTATGTAGAGAAATGTGTGTTAAAAACACTTGAACTGTTTTCAAGTTTCCGAGTAGACAAAGTGTTTCAGTACTGCTTAAAGTATTTATTTATATGCTTGTATGTTTTATAGCAGTTTCGGAATTTCATTTATATATGCAAACGCTTCTGCAAGTAGCTGTATTATGAGTTTAATGTTATTAGAAGTACATTAAATTTGATTACAAACCAAAATATTTTGTTACATTGATTTATCAAGGTTGTACAGTTTTGTTTTCGTACAAATGTATTGTAATTGTGCTGTTCCCATACTACCTCAGAAGAATGGATCGCGCTCTGTCTGTGCATAGATGAACCTTCTCTCCACGCTGTGCTCAGTATGCAGAGATTGTCGAGCAAAGAGCAAGGCGGCTACGTCGTATGACGTCACAGAGCACGGAACATGCCGGTCACTGGTCTAATATATACAGTCGCGAAGCTCAATACGTAGTAAATATGCAAACATTAGATAGTTGCTCACCACTCGGATCGCTAATATCGCCTCATTACAGGCAATGCAAAATAGTACCGTCACAGTCTATTGTTTCTAGCACCCTCAAAACTCAAGCTTCGTGACTGTATATAGTAGACTGTGCTAGCAGTGTGGGAGTGTGTTGCGGACAGCATCGGCTCGCAGTCATTAAAGGGTAAGATGCACGTGGCAGAAAGTGATAGGTACCGTGGCATCTTAACTGCAATTGATTTAAGATAGAAATGATCCCCTCTCTGCAGTCGTTCGCTCTCTCCAAGCAATGTCTTCCCTCCAGAGCGGTCATTGGACTGCTCCCCTCCTCTTACCACTTGCACAGAGGGCTTGTTTCTTCTGTAAACCACAGATTCCAGACAAGAAGTTTCCCTCTACAATGCTTACTTATCGTTCCGCGCCGTTACATCGTGGTCTAAGGTACCCTGTCTCGCGTTACGGAATGCGCGCTGGTTCGAGTCCTCATGGGGGAAGAAATTTTCTCATGAAATTTCGGCCAGTGTATGGGACCGGTGTTCACCCAGCTTCGTGATGCACTTGAGCTACGATTTATTTTATTTATATATTTATTTCGCTAATAATTGTAACACAAAACATAATATATACAGAAAAACTTTAGCTCGCCCCTGAAAGAGTAGAACTCGTGCTCAGGGGCGGATTTCTGAATTGAAATTAATAATTATACAATACAATTTGTCTTATGTCTACTGTGCAATTATAGTATATAAATTTAAATTTACAATTTTTCAATTTTCATAAAATCCATACATAACTTTTTAAATTTAATATTAGAACTATTAGAATTGACAAGATTAGGATATTTAAATATAAATTTGTTATATATTCTTGGGCCTAAATTACTACTATGATTAAATACTGTAGCACTGTTGCATTTTGGTTCAAACAATCTTAAAGAATTCATACCTTTTGTTTCATAACTATGAGAATAGAATTCAAAATTATATCGATTTTTATGTATGAATTTTATTAATACAATATGATAAATTTGTCTTATTTTAAGAACATTAAAGTCTAAAATTAATTTTTGAGATGGAAAATCAATAGGTTTATGAAGACATATTTTAATTATTTTCTTCTGTAATAAATAAAGTGGATTAAAATTGGATTTAAATAAGATACCCCACCCTATAATTCCATACATAATTACCGACTGAAATAAAGTGAAGTATATTGTGCGTAATAAACTTATTGACAAGTAATTCGTCAATAAAACAAAATAATGTATTTTTTTTTTTTTTTTTCTTTATTGTGCTAAAACAGCATGTTCCATTGCATACAATATTTGCAATACTACATGCTATGTTTATGTTACATATCCAAAATTTAAAATAAATAAAAACCATCTACTCTACACAATATATGATCAACTAGCAATTATAAATCTTATGCTTAAGTACATTACAAATGCACAATTAATTAATACATACAAATACACATTACACATCCACAATTAAATTATCTATGTACTATACAGAATCAATCCGCTCGCCAGTTACAAAGCTTATGCCTAAATGCATTATCAGAAAAATTTTTTTTTTTACAAGTGTTGCAATATTACATACTATGTTTAATATATTTATATGCTATTTTTACGTTACATACATGTTCACAGTCATTTAACAATACACTATTGCAATAGACGGAGTCATATTTGAATTGTACATCACAGATCCACAATTTAAAATCTTATAATTGTATGCTTATTTGGATTCATGTTTACAAAGTGTTGTACTTATTTGTCTTCATGTTTATAATCTGTTAAAGTCTATTGATTGTATGAATGTTTTGAATTGTTTGTAGTGTTTCAAAATGAGTTGATCTTTAGCAACTGGCCACTTTCCATGATTCATTACTATTTGATGTCTGAAGATGTCCCTCTGCTGCTGAAGTTTTCTACACCTGTATATTACATGATCCACAGTTTGGGCCTCTTGAAGACAGGAGCATGTGGCATCATTTATTATCCTAAATCTTTGGAGATAGGATTTTAGTATGCCGTGTCCAGTTACCATAGCTGCAATTGAAGGCGTCATTATTATCCTATTCTGTCTTAATCTCTGTCGAACCGATGGGAAGAAGGTCCTGCAGACAGCCCCTTTGGTCGCACTAGTCCATTCTTCCTGCCATTTTGCTAATCCTTCTTCTTTGATCTTTCCAATAATAGCAGTTTTGGGTTTTTTAGAGTATATTAATTCTCTATATTCTTCTGCTGCTGCTTTCTTGGCTAGCTTGTCTGCCATCTCGTTCCCAGGAATTCCCACATGGGCTTTAATCCATCCAAAATGAATTTGCCAATGGAGACCCTGGAGTCTCTTAACTTGGTTTCTGATTAGTTCTATTATATAGCTATGGTTGCGGCTGTTCCTGAGTAGAGCTATAGTGATTTGGCTATCTGTGAAAACTGCCACTGTTCTTTCCTCTGGTATGATATTTAGTCTATTAAGTTCTTCTATAGCTTTTAAGATGGCCATCTGTTCCGCCTGATTATTTGAACAGTCACTGTGAAGTCTGTTCTTCATGGTGTGAATTAATGTGCCCTGTTTGTAAAATGCGGCTGCTGCTCCCACTTTCTCTTGAATTTTGCTTCCATCTGTGTATATTTCCACAGCATATGTGAAAGAATTCTTCACTTCACCTATTGTTATCCTGTCAGCTGGATGTGGCCAGTATCTGACTTGAAGTGGTCTGTCGTAATCTTCAGGGTCTTCATTGCTTTCGTGCGTTGCTTGATAGATTTTCACAGATTCTGCTATGCTTATACCTATAGGTCTAACTCCGGCAACGACACAAGATGCTTCAAAGGACAGTGTTCTATGAGCTTTGGCTATTTTGATATTCATTATTCTCTGTACTCTTTGTAGTTTATTTAGGTTCTTCTGTTTTTGCAGGGCTTCACTCCAAACTGAGCACCCGTATGTCAGCATCGGTATTATTGCTCCTTTATAGATAATTTTTAAAGCACGATGTCCTAAACCCCATTGTAGTTTCGCTGTTCTACTCAGCATATTTACGACTTGAGTTGTTTTCTCTGTTATTTTATCAATGTGTTTCCCAAAGTTGAATTTTGCGTCGAAATAAATTCCTAAATACTTCAATTCTGTAACTTGTTCAAGTGTCTTGTGATTTAGATATATTTTAGTGTTCTCAGCTTGATCTTTCCTCTTTTTTGATATTACTAAGACTTTTGACTTGCTATCGTTGAATTCAACTTTGTTTTGATAAGCCCAATTTTGAATTTTGTAAATATCTGAATTAGCATAATTTTCAGATTCTATGCGTGTAGCTCCTTTAGTCAAGATTACAAGATCATCTGCAAATGCGACGATGTGGGAGTGTTTTGATAAATTTATGTTAAACAAGGAATTGTACATAATGTTCCAAAAACCTGGACCACAGCAAGATCCCTGTGGGCACCCCTTGTTTACTTTCTTTACAACTTTATGAGTATTTGTCTGCAATGTGGCATATCTGTCACTGAAATAACTTTGTGTCAGCTTATATAGATTTTAGGACATTTCAGTTCTTTCAGATTTTTTAGAATACTTGGCCACCAGGCTGCATCAAATGCACCTCTTACATCTAGACTGACCATAGTTACACAGTTCTTTTCTCTTATACTTTGTAAAATAAACTTTTTAACATCCATAGCAGCATCTACTGTTCCTTTTTGTGGAGTAAATCCATATTGATTAGGATTCATCAAGGAGTGTGAATAAATTTTATGTAGTATTCTATCAATTAAAAGCTTTTCGAGTACTTTCCCCGCTACATTAATTAGGCTTATAGGTCTATACTTAGAAACTTCTCTGCTTTGATCTTTTCCTGGTTTGGTTATAGGTATTATGACAGATTTTTCCAGATCTTTGGAAAGTATCCCTCACTAAGCATTCGTTATACGTGTTTGTTATAAAGGAAGGAAAAAGCTCGAAGACCCTCAAAAGAATCTCGCTGCTAATCCCGTCCTCGCCAGGGGCTTTCTTCGGGTTGAAGTTTTTGATGACAGTAAATATCTCCTCTCCAGTAAAGATTCTGTCGTCATTCTCTTCAGAAGGTTCTACAGTTTGTTTCCTTATTTCTCTTTGATGATCGCTGTCA
Source organism: Periplaneta americana (assembly GCA_025594305.2). NCBI lineage: Eukaryota > Metazoa > Arthropoda > Insecta > Blattodea > Blattidae > Periplaneta > Periplaneta americana. The sequence goes on along the minus strand of JAJSOF020000038.1, from coordinate 43,970,597 downwards.
CTCTTTTCGCTATCATCAGGAACAAAATAGTCCAACATATATCCCAGTGTGCTTTCCATGTCTTCAGTATATGTGCCATTAGATTTTTGTATTGTTGAGAGTATGCATTGACTTCGTATTTTTCAGCTGATATTTTATATGCCTTGTTCCACGGATTTGAACTTGTTGTAGAGCAGAATTGTTTCCATGACTTTGTTTTCTCTTGTTGTATATGTGATTGATATAGTCGTTTCTCTTCTATATACTGTGTTTTCCTTTGAAGTCTTAAATTTTCGTTATTTTGCGTTCTCTGATAGCGTCTTCTCATAGCATTTACTTTCTTGCGGTGTACTGTTAGAAGATCATTCCACCATGGCACGGATCTGCCTTTGGATGGTTTTTTCCTGTTTTTATAAATTCTGAAAGTAGAATTGCATGCAGATTTTATACATGAGAATAATTCGTTAATTAAGTCTTCAGTGTCCATCCTGTTAATAATATTGTCGCTTAATTCTACATCTAGTATTTTTGGATCGCTGCTCTTTGCTAATTGGAACTTATTTGTTATGTTATCTATCAAAGAGGAGTCGAACTTTGGATAATCCTCCCTATTTACTATGTATTTTATGCCTCCGCAGGTCTCTTGTGTGGTATCACGGATGGTTCTTGAATCGTTAGTTTCTATCCGGAACGTTATTATTTTATGATCGGAACAGCTTTCTTCCTCACCACTATTCCACTCCGTTATATGTCGGACCATTGTGTTGTTGGAGATTGTTAGGTCTATTCGACTGCGGCTTCTCACTGTTTCGAATGTAGGCAATCCGTTGTCTTCATTGTTAATATATAGGTTGCTAGTAGTTAGATATTCTTCCAGCTTCTTTCCGCGGTGATTGGTTAACGTGTCAAACCACATGTGACTTCGTGCATTAGTATCGGCTGCAATTAGTAATCTTTTCCCTTGGTAAAGTTCACTATAGTTTCTAATTTTCTCGTATCTTCATCCATATCTTCATTAATATCGAAATATTTGCTGACAACATAGAATCCAAATTTGTACCAGTTGACTTCGACTACCACACAGTCCGCATCTGAAAGCTGATTAATCATTATTGTATCCATCTCGCTATTATTAACAATAATTGCAGATCTCTTCCTACCATTTCCATGAGTAAAAGTTTTGAAATTTTTAGGGATTCCTGCCGGTTGGTTGTTAATTAGGTAGGGTTCTTGAACAAAGGTCAAGTCAATATTATGTGCACTGATTAACTGAATTAGATTGCTTGTGGCTGCTCTAGAATGTATTATTTTACGTAATTTATTAGGTAGCGAAATCCGATTACGAAAGCCAACTATAACGGCTGGGGGAGGATCATCGTGCTAGAAACACGATTCCTCCAGTCTGGTTGGATGATTGTCCACCTCTGCTTTGGCATGTGGATGTGAGGGCAGCAGCCGGCTGGTCGGTCATGGTCCTTCATGGGCTGTCGTGCCTTAGATTATTATTATTATTATTATTATTATTTTTACTTATCGATAGCTGTTTTAGGCAGAAGTTTAGTTAGTAAAAAGAAGTAATACTCACCTAACGCATTAAAATTTTCTACAAAGGGTTGTGGGGGTGAGGTTCTGCTTTTATTTCTCCTTCAGGGAGTTCGGATCTTATGGTGATCGTCTAACAGAGCAGAACCAGGATCTCACATATAGCAGTGGATAAAACTGATGCGACTGGGGGTCAACCTAAGCTAATGAATATTTAGTCTGGTATATATGTTTACCAAAACAGCACTTTTAATTGGGGCTACAATTTCGTTCATAGATCTGAATGCTCTGCCGTGGAAGTTGCTATGTGTTAAAAGTAAATGAAAGAGGAAAGCCATCTGGTTTATTTTCAACATTTCTATCTCATTACTGAAACTATCAAGTTTCCACAGCACTACTCGATTTTTGAACCCCCAGCATAACTAAGAAGGTAAAAGTCAAAGGTTCCCCTTACATATAATTGCAACAAACTCTCTACCTAAATCATTTAAATTAATATTAAATTATTTTTGTAGGTTATTTAATGATGCTATATCAACTATGTAAGGTACACGTACCAAATAACGCCACCTTAACACTTCAGTCACTTTTGCTCTGGAAATAAGTTATGTACAAACACGAAAATTATGAAATAGAAACTGTAATCTTATCTTTACAAAATAGCACAATGAAAATGGATATATTATATACCGAACAAGAATTAGAACTCAAATAGGAAAACTTTGTAAACTGGCGTTATTAGGAACAGGTTGTCCAATTAACGCCACCTATTTTCTAGTAACCTATACACTTATAATTGTTAATGAATTATTTTTCCTTAGCAACACAAATTGAACTAAGCGACTAAATTTGAGTTTCTGTTAATAAAATATACAAAATCACTCAATACTAATGAAAGATTCTTGATCTGAAACTGAAACACCAGATGGATTAGGAAAATATGTTTTCCAGTGACTCCTTGCTTTAAAAAAAAGAGACAATGTGACATAGTAGAAAGTTATTAAACACAAAAGCATTTACCTTAGTTTAATATGAATGTTTTCCAATAAGTAAAACAAAAAAATTAAGTTATATAAAATAAAAAAAAATAAGAGTTCGATAAGCAATTGAACCAATATCATCACTGCACATTCTGAACATTTGTAAGTTGAAAGCTTAGTGATTTTCCTGATGTTTTCACACTGATGCTGTATTGTCAGCCCTTAGTACTAACATAACCTAAATTTTTGTCTGTAGACCTTTAACGCCACATGGCGTTAAAGCGCTACTGAGTACTTGATAACATGACATGCCTGTTTCTTTAACATTTTCAAATTTTATATTGATAGCAAATACTTTCTATACATAGAAGAATGTTTAAGGATCACGAAAATATATAGTTTAATATAGTTATTATTTGCTCAACACACAAAATAAAATATTGCCTCTTACCTTGATATAAGAACAGCCATCCACTATCAACACACAACAGGAAAATGATGGAATATAATGTCACTCGTAAATGTCAGCGGACAGCTAGTAACTCATTTCATCACTAGATTGCAAGCGAATGCAGGCTGCAGTAGTGCACTACCGAAAACTTGTGTCGTTAACAAATTTGAATAGGGTGGCGTTAAAGGTATACATGGCGTTATTTGGCTCAGGGACCTTACTAGGTTATTTAGCTCTCCGGATTATCAGAAAATATTAGTATTTTCATTAATGTCCTTGGCCGTTCGAGGGAACATGGGAGGACACAAAAATCGACTATTAGTGTTTCAAGATATGAGATACGGGAGTCTACGTAAGTTGCGTTGGTACCATGGAACAATGCGAATAATTGAAGGGTTCAGAGCCATAGTGGGCCAAGCGCCATTTATTAAAAACGGAGAAAGCAAGGGTTAAAGGTAAGTGAATACCATAATTTAATGAAGATTGAAATATTTAGTTTTAATGTGTATACTTTATATTACTTGCTATAGGTTTCCATTGAATTATGGTAATAACTTCATTTTAATCCATGTTTTCCACAGTTTTAGTAAATGGCGCTTGGCCCACTATGGTTATGAACCCTTCAATTGTACCTAAATGAATACTTTGAAGGGGTGTCCTTAAACTTTTGGTAGAAACTGTATTCCGGGGATTTTCCCTCAATCCATTAAGAGTGACTACGATGACTTCCTACAATTTAAATTATTTACTCATTTCAATTGATATATTTTTAGAGACAGACTTAAGACCAAAAGGTCTTCTCTTACACTTAATCAGTATAGAAATTCATAGCAAATATAAATAACAACAATACAGAGAATAGTGGAATAATAATAATAATAATAATAATAATAATAATAATAACAATAATAATAACAATAACAATAATAATAACAATAAAAATAATAACAGTAATAATAACAATAATAACAATAACAATAATAATAATAACAATAACAATAACAATAACAATAATAATAATAATAATAATAATAATAATAATGTAGATGTGTTTAGTTCCATGTAATTCTAAGAGTGAAGCAATTACAGTTTAGAGTTAAATAAGATAATATGAATCAAAGGAATGATTAACATAATGAAGGAAAATATAAAAAATAAAAATCATATTCTACAAAAGTAATATTTGTAGAAAGGTCATATTCTGAAAAAAAAATCGGCTTTTGAAAGTAGTCAACGTCTGAGAGCCCCTGTACACTGTGTATACTAGAATACGCTATTTTTACTATTTACGAGTATATTATCATAAAGAATGAAGGCTTACACTGATGATATATATTTCCACTATTATACAGTATTTGCAAAATAAGTAGGCTATAGTAATATGAAACGAAATAACTTGCATTACAATAGGCCTACACAACACTGTACAGTAGTGGCAAAAAAACCGGACCGACACTTGTAGCTGATTTCAGAGCCTTGTTCACTCCAGAGCACGATAGACTGGTAACTAAGACTTTTGTGGTTCGAATCCTGCCCGGGAAGAAAACTTTTTTTTGTTCCTTATTCAAATTTATTACTAATAAAATGATCAGTTATTGTCGGGTGACAGAAGGTATAAGATCGGTTAGCTAGAATGCCGAAATTCAGTAAACCATTGAAAGTAAACTTCATGCTTACGTTAGTGAATTTGGTGCCCATGTGTTTTCAACCGATGGAACAGTTTTGTTATGTAAGGTTTGTGAAAAGACAGTTAATCACGAAAAAAGTATTTATATGTTACCTACGAAATAAATATGTGAGTTATGTTGACATAATTTAAATTTATTGTTAAAATATATTATGCCTTTTTAAAATTTATAATTTCAAAGATTAATGTGCTGAGTTTTATTGCCTTTTTTAAATTATTTTAAAATGTAAAATGCCTAAACATCGCGGCTCTAATAAAATTTATATTATCCATTGCAGAAATTTTACCCGGCAACTGAAAGTTATTACAGTTGCCAATGGGCTTGTCGCTGGATAAAGAGGGAACAGTTTTGCAATATTAATTGCTCATATTAATCGCATAATTGCTGAACTGTTACAAACTGCACTAAATCATCAGCGGTGACGGTTGAATAATCTTCTTCTGCCATAATTGCGCTGTTAATCAATCATTGCTACCATCACTGACCTCGTCAATAATAATTACAAGTGTGAATATCTATTATTATTTTTGCATTGATTTCCTTTAAATTTATTATACATCTTAATTACACAACTTTTAGCAATCACTTCGGAATATGTATGATAAGAATTTCTTGTGTTAAATTTATCGTACTTGCTTACATGTTTCATAGGTCATCCTCAGAACTGGTCGTTGGTCTTGGCGCCTCTTGTTTTGTTTCCTGTGAGGGTGTGTTCATGTGGTATAATGTAATCAAAGAGTGTAATATTCTGAAATTGAGTTGTGTTGAGAATTTCGTTGGGGTGTGTTTTCGTGTGTCTGTATATTTCATATTGTTCTAATGTTTAGTTTCTGGCTAATTGGTTGGATGTGTAGTATTTCCATGTCCATGTCTCTGTGGGTTGGTTAGCATTTGTGATGTGTTCTGCATCTTTACCGGAGGTGTTTTGTAATTTTGTTATGACTGTGATGTGTTCTTTGTAAGGTGTTTGAAATGTCTACAGTCCTATGCCAATGTTGTTTGGCAGGTGTTACATTTGCTTGTTTACGCCTGTGTGGTTGTATTTGTTTGTGTTGTTGTGTGTTGAGATGTTTTTGTAGAGTGTTATTTATTCTGAATGTTGTAATTTAAGTTCTTGAATGAGGTTCAATTTTGTGCGTGTTTTTGTTTTCTTATGTTAGTGTGATGTATTTTTGTGTTCTTGTGTTTGTGTTGTATTCTTATGTTTTTTTGTGATTATGTTTTTCTTACGTATTATTTGCTGTTAGGTTGTATCTGTTTTCTTGTGCTATGTATTTGATTGACACTTTATCATCAGCGGTGACGGTTGTAATCTTCTTCTGCCATTGTTCGAATCTTTGCGCTGCTGTCATCTTCCACATCATTGTGAGGTCTAGAAAATTTATGGTTCATCAATTTAACACAAAAAGTCTTATCAAAATCATTAATTTTAGATAGTGATGTTGTTGCATTTTGAGTACAACTTACTTAAGTAGTTTAATATAATAAAATATGATTTGCTTCTTTTTTGATGCACCAAGTTGATACTATTTTTCTTCTATTGAATGTTCTTAATGTGTTCACAATTTTTAATCAGTTTCCCTTTATAACTATTTTTTGTTTCACTAAATTCTGTGCTGGGTTAAAATTCTTCACTGTGACCACACCTCGTATTTTTAATGATATGTAACAATTACCTATCTCTTTGTCAGGCTGTTGACCACCTGAAATCCCCGATTTCTCAACCTCAATTCTACGTATTTTAATATTCTCCGAAAAGTATGTAATTTACTGAAGATTTATATTGTTCTCTTCATAGCGTAAGGGTTCAGAGCCATAGTGGGCCAAGCGCCATTTATTGAAAACGGAGAAAGCAAGGGTTAAAGTTAAGTGAATACCATAGTTTAATGAAGGTAGACATATTATCATTTAGTTTGAATGTGTATACTTTATATTACTTGCTATATTTTTCCATTGAATTATGGTAATAACTTCATTTTAACTCTTGCTTTCTACGGTTTTAGTAAATGGCGCTTGGCCCACTATGTTTCTGAACTCTTCAATTCTCGTATTATTTAAATATTATATTTTTTATACAAACATTTCTAAAAGTAGGTCATCTAATGCTAGGCAAGTATGTCAAAATTTACTATTATAGGGTATAGTGTGAAAAATACTTTTAACACTATTTTCGACAATGGCATTCAGCTGTTTGTTCCGACTGTCAATTCTTTCCCACCAGATGTCACTCGGCAGTAATCGTAACTACAGTTATCGTAACGGATCAATGAATCAGTTCAAAGAATGGCAGGCTTACTGCTAAAAATAATATTTTTTGATTAATTAAATAAATTACTTCAATAATTATTTTATTGGTAATTATATAAAGTAATTAAGAATTAAATGAGATTAAAAATTAGGAGGAAATAGAGTTCTAACCAGAAACCTCTTGATCTGCAGTCGAACGTTCTAACATTGAACTATACTACTACTTACTTTTAACGCAATTAAGTTTCACTATTATAATGAGGCGGACTGCAGCAGTAGAGAAGTCGGGGAGGAATTGCTTCTATATAAGTACGGACAAACAGCTGGCTAAAAAATGTGTACATGTTAAAGTAATATTACTTAGTGAGTAGAAATATTTGTGGAACAAGAGTGTAAGTCGAATGGAGCGAAATTGCGAACAAAATTAACTATTTTTTTTATAAATTTCTAGACACGCTGGATTTTGTATCTATCGACAGAATTAAAACCCAGACATATGGTCCATGTCATTCAAATATGAACGACTTTTGCCTTATTAGGCTTATGATTTAACAATTTTGTGGTTACACCTGGTTCTTGAGCTAAGTTTCGTAACGATTTCGTGGAAGACTGCTGAAGCCTGTAAACTACATCATCGAGTTTTCTTCGGTTAGAACACGACTTATGTGTTTTTTTATTTAAAAACGAGACGGCTTATTTAAATTTTTCATTAAGTTCTGATTCTGGTGTGATGAAGTTAGTATGAAATCTTTCCCTTGAAGTGCGTTATAGGTGGGTAAGTAAATAACCTAAGCCCTTTAACAACCAAGAGCTGCCAATAGTAAATTTATTGATCAATTGGTAAATGTAAATTGATATTACAGAATGATGATAAAATATAACTTAAACTAAACTAAGAGACCGACATGTCTCGTAATTTTGTTTGAATATCTGTGTGTCTCCCAGCTCACATTATGGACTTTTAAATGCTTCGGCTTGGCTGACGTCACTTGTAATGTGTACAGGAGTGGCAAAAAAATCCCGGACCGACACTTGTAGCTGATTTCAGAGCCTTGTTCACTCCAGAGCACGATAGACTGGTAACTAAGGGTGGTATTCATAGACATATCGCAACACGCGCTACGAGCGTACTAAGCTAGCCCCGGCTATCCACTGGTTACTAGTACAGAATTCAAATCATATCCCATCGCTAACACTGGTTTATGAATACGAAAAACGCTGATCATCCACCGGAAACTCGCGCTAAAATGTCTATGAATACGGCCCTAAGACTTTCGTGGTTCGAATCCTGCCTGGGAAGGAAACTTTTTTTTTTGTTCCTTATTCAAATTTATTCCCAATACTTTTCGATTGCAGCGGTATTTCACTACTTATTTAACTTATTATTCCCAGAACATGAATTTTACCAGCAATCGAAAAGTATTGGGAATAAATTTGAATAAGTGACAAAAAAAGTTTTCTCTCCAGGCAGGATTCGAACCACGAAAGTCTTAGTTACCAGTCTATCGTGCTCTGGAGTGAACAAGGCTCTGAAATCAGCTATAAGGGTCGGTCCGGTTTTTTTTTTCCACTACTGTACACGTATGAAAGGTCACAGAATATTCTGGCATATTCTAACTCAGTGATTGTCAGCACTCGCTGAAATGTGCAACGGGTACGCGGTGCCGTCCCATGTACACCGTCGTGCAGCAGGGAGAGATAGAGAGCTTACCCGCTAGCAGCTACGCAGTGCACTATGGTGCACGACCGCTGTTCTAACTCATGATAATTTCCTTAGAGTAAGTGGATACTTATGACTAGGGAACGGAATTTGGAGTAGTAAAAGCTAGTATTGGCATCTACACAGTCATTTGTTTACAACCCTTCATACCAAGTCCTCCCCTCCATGACATACTCGCAGATCTCTGCACGTCAACAACAGGTGAACGGGACAGTTGTCGCATAAGAACTTCAACATGCAGGTTTGCAGTTCAGCGTAGTGAAGTGCATGTACAATGCCGAAAGTGAAACCAACTAACAATACAAAATTGAAAGACTATATTTGTAAAAGCTAAGATCGAGTATCAAAATTTAGGAAACAATTCCCTAAATTATCGCTTCCCCCATGTCCAGTTCTTAAGAGATGGGGGTCATGGTTAGAAGCTTGCAATAATTATTATTACGCACATCACCTCCAATCTGTGAAGAAAGTGGTCCAGTCTTTCGACTGCGATTCAAATATGCCAGGAACTGCTAAATGATAGAATAATAAAAAAAATCATGGATATTAAGTCAAATTTTTTATATTTACCGGATGCCACTATTCGATTAGTACAGTCAGGAGTAGAACTAGTTAAGCAAATAAATATTATGAGTACTATTGGTAAATAAACTGAGTGCAGTAGAAGGTGAAGTAGGAAAACGTGTTGGTGAAAAAATGAACAGAGTTTTGATTAAAAATGATGGGTACAGTATTCTTAGTCGGATTTCAGATGCACCTACAACACGTGTCCCAATGACGTCATTCAACATGTGAATTTAATTGACGTATTTTGTTTCAAGTACTCTCCAATTGCCTCTGCAGATGTAGAGCGGAGTTTTTCCATGTTAAAAAAATGTCCTTCCTTGCAAAAGAGCAAAGTTGTGTTTAGAAAATTTGAAAATGATATTTACAATTTATTATAACAAGGCACAGCAGGAATAATTATTTCATCACCAAAACATAGCATTAATTGAAAATACCATTTCGTTTGGCTCTACATTTTGTTCAACATTTAATGATACTCTATTAGGCTATGTCGTAAATATTGTAGTATTACATATATTATATATATATATATATTTTTTTTTCTAAATACTGTAGTGTACGTTGTGTACATATTATCATATTTCATGATATTGTAAATAAAGGTTTTAATTTAGCACGCTCCTGACAGAAAAACACACATATTCAGAGTCGAGTTCCATACAGAAGACAACTATCAGCCATCAATATTTCCCCTGACACGCGAGGACGCAGAGATTGATATTTAATTATGTATATTTGTAATGTTGTTTATTGGTGTCTTGTGCGTTGCCAAGAAAAACACATGTAGTTCAAAGTGAAATGCAGATTATGTATGTAGGCCACTATATGTCATTAAACTATTCCATATGTTTATTCTGAAATACGTTTATAGCACGTTGCGTGTAAGTTTGTATGAAGTGAACTGTACTCGTCCATGCTCTGTGACGCAGCTCGCTTGACAGTCACTGATCTACGAATATCTATACTACGTTTCACCATTCTTTATAATACTCCAAATCCTTTCCCTACTTATGACACTGGATTGTTGACTAAGATGGTTGTTAAACACCAGAATTTTTTTCCGACACTTTTTGTACGATTTCTTTATAATACTCGTATACATACCAGAGTCCCGCGCCGTGGCGTCGCGGTCTAAGGCATCCTGCCTAGGACTCGGGTTACGGAATGCGCGCTGGTTCGAATCCTCATGGGGAAAGAAATTTTCTCATGAAATTTCGGCCAGTGTATGGGACCGGTGCCCACCCAGCATCGTGATGCACTTGGGGAGCTACGATAGATAGCGAAATCCGGTTACGCAAACCAGCTATAACGGCTGGGGGGCTCATCGTGCTAACCACACGATACCTCCATTCTGGTTGGATGATCGTCCACCTCTGCTTCGGCATGTGGCCGTGAGGCCAGCAGCCGGCTGGTAGGTCTTGGCCCTTCATGGGCTGTAGCGCCACGGATTATTATTATTATACATACCAGAAATAAAGATTCGCTGTTGTAATGTGTAGGCTACTGCATTTCCACAAACTAAACTGAACTGTGCTGAATGGAAGTCTTCTGTATATTAATATTCTAACTTTGAATCCCTTAAGCCTATTTTATCTGACCGTATAATGCAACACAAAACCTTCTTACGTCCGACCTAAGGGAAATATACACAGTATTTATTCGATAGTCGCGTTAAATCTATAGGCCTAGCAGTAAAAGGATAACAGCCTTTACCTGAGCGAAACCTTTCTCCTGGAGAAACTTCTATGTTCATAGTTTCCTGGGTTTATTCCTAGAGGGAAATTCTTGGGTCAATTATGAGCAATCGATGTCTTATACAGGAGGAAAAAAGAATCGTGATCAAGATTATTTTTATGATCGTGTTGTAATAATGCCGTTATTTCTAATTTCCTAAGGAACCCCCTTTAAAGCCAGGTCAACCAGAAATTCGCCTTTAGATTCTTTAACATCCATTACTCCGCAAATTTATTACAGAAAATTGCAAAAACTGATATTCCGCGAAAACTAGTTCTAGCATTTTTTTTTAGAAAATCCGTGAAATCTATAATACCGTAAAATTCACCAACTGAAATTTCTTTTCAAATTCATTAATTCATTATAGTTTCATACTGCAAAAGTGACCAAACCATACGGATGCTTTCTGAAAATTATAGCACGTGATATCACAAGAAGAAGAGCATAGTACAGTATACTACTGCTCAGCTGATTTACTAGAATGCGTTTGAACCTAAAGAAAACAGCAAAACAGTGCAACGTGGTCTGTTGTTGTGACGAGAATCTAAGCCCCCGCATATCGGTAAGGCATCATGTCTCAAATACGTTCACGTCTGAGTATTTCTGACGAAGTAAATATTAATCATCGCCTTGAAAACGGCGCAAAGATATATGTACATGAACGACCACAAATATTATCAGAAAATACAGGTTCTAATTTCTAAAATTTTATAAGAAAATGAACTCTCATTTGGACAAAAATTACAAAGTATCTCAACAAGACTTATTAGAACTCAAATATCTGATAAAAGTATAAAAGGGTTACTAATATATTTTTTAGAATTCACTTTTTATTTTAAATTAAATTTTCCAGAATTTGAAAATTTTCGCACATATTATTTCATAACTCCACAACCATTAAAGATAGAATTCTGAAATTTTGTACTCTGATTTAACATGCATTTATGCAGAAAGTAGACTACAATAATACCCATTTCTTTGAAAATAGAAAAATTAGGTCACAAAACGTTATGTATATTTTAATATATTTTATATAGTCGTGACAAATAAAAAATTAATTGTATTAAAACTAACAACTCTACATCTCTGAGAGCAGTCTACTTTTAGAAGTAAGTATTCATTACATGCAGGAAAATATTAAAGATATCGGAGAGATCATAACAATGTTATGGTTACCAAATGACGTAACTGCAGATTTTTTTTTTCATACTTTGATAAAACTGGTTTGAAAAATATTATTAGTAACTTTTTTTATACTTTTATCAGATATTTAAGTTCTAATAAGTTTTGTTGTGGTACCTTGTAATTTTTGTTCAATTGTGAGTTCATTTTTTTATAAAATTTTAGAAATTTAGAGCCTGCATTTTCTAATAATATTTGTGGTCGTTCAAGTAGCATATACACTTAAGGATATTGCTGGAGAGTTTAAGATAATATTTAAACATCCCAAAAAATATTGATGTTTTAACCAAAAATTCCATAATTATTCACAAATAAAACAAATTATTAATATCAAATTATTTACTAATGAAGGAAATATAATAAACCCAAAAAATTATAAATATAAAATATAAATTATTTATTTATTCATTTACTCATCTCTTTATCTATTTACTTATTTGTTTATGTATTCATTTATTCGTTAATTAATCAATGTATTTGTTATTGCATTTTATAGATAGATTTATTCTAGGAAATAAAATTAATTTGTACTAACATTGTATTAAATTCACTTTTTATAATGAATTAACAACTCTTAAATATCCATTCCTGTACGATTGATTTTTTACTGTCCATAATATTCCTTGACTATCATGCTCTACCTAAACATGATGCTTGCCGATTGCAGGGGACTTGCTCCGCGTGTTGCATGTAAGTAGGTATATATTGGCTTTCTTCTACATCAACGGATCACTTTATTTAAGTGTTAACGTTATACAGGGACATCATTTTATTTTTACTTCAATTTTTATTGTACCTGAGTTTTTTAATGTACTTCACTCCACCTCATCTACTAGTAAACTCCCAACCGTTTCCACACAGAACGAGGCAGCGTATGCAGTCAAAGTCGCCTGAGTTAGTGAGTATAGTACGTTCCAGAAATATGTTCGCGTTTTCCAGTGACGAAAGAGCTTTCAATATTGAATCATATTTTCGCACAGGTACTGTCGTCCGTTTGCCTACGTCGCATCCCGGTTTCCCCCACCTGCTTCTGTTCGCCCCTCTGTAAAGTCTAATAGCTGGGCTGTCTTAGCTCTTTTCTGAAAACATTAATTTATGTTAGGAATTGGACGTCTACGTAATATTATACAACTGTTTAAAATAACTTAAATAGAAGGGCCTCGTTATGTAATTAATTGTCCCGTGATTTCCCCTCCCCCTTTCTACGATCCTGCGACAAAACCACTTGAACGGACAGTAGATAGCTTTTCTGAGTAATTTTATCTCTTCGGATCGGGTAGAAGTGAAGATTAAATTTACAGTACGTAAGGTACTCTTTTCTAGAGTAGGTAAAGAATTATTTCAACATGAGTTACTCGTACAAAGGACGAAACTGGTAATTGGAATTAGGTTCAATAGTCTATAGTGCGATAATATGCACAAAAGAACTGAAGCCTGTATCGAAATGAACGGCCACAATTTTCAAAAATGTGTTTAAATACCTATATTATGATTATTTTTCAATTTAACTTCATTCTCTATATTGTAAGCTAATGTGCTGTAACACTACAATATACACTGCATAATTAATACATCCGAATGGATAGCTCAATTCGTGAGTAAAAACACTAAGTGTTAATACTGTACTGTATTTTGATTAAACAAAAACCATGAAAATTATCAAACTGAAAATTGCGATATTTCCTAGTTTACATAAATGGATGAACTATTTTTCTTCCCTCCTATACCTAGTAAAGTGATTTGTATTTTACGCTAGTATCATCGAACTCCATTGTTGGAAGGAGGAGCAAGCGGTGTTTCCGGTTCTAGACATTTAATCCAAAGATATAGCCAGGTTAATATTAAAAATGTTAGTAAAAATGAAATGATGTCCCTGTATGAATATATAGTGTATCATGACGCAAATGAGCTTGGATCTTTTCTGAAAATCGAAGACATGATGCTCAGTTATTTAGAGTCGTCATTGATACATTTCTCAGGTTGGTCGCTTTCTGCATAGCGCCATACATTATTGCAATCCTTTAATATTGGTTCCTTTACTTTATAACAGCTATTGAGAGATAATTAGGTTAACATATGCCAAAATTGGATCAATTGTGAAATGGGAAAGACAGAGAAAAAAGTAAGTAATTATTCTTCAAAAAGATACCACAAATCTGCTTTGTTTGAGACACCATCAGACAACAAATCTACAGCTGATTCCGTAACAACTAAGATTATTTTACTTCGGACAATTCACTGGTAAATTTCCAAGTCAAAAGAGTCCTTGACCCAAAGCGTTCGCGTGCAGCTAGTAGGAAGACTCCAACAAGAGCTTGTAGACCTAACAGATCAGCAAGGCATAAAATATATGCCATATAAATTATTCCCTATTTAACTTCCAATCATCTAACCCCGTCCTTATGGTCCCCGGTTAGGATATCGGTCGCGTGACTAACTATTCTTCCCCGTGTTATCTGTAGTTCACCAGAAGAACTCTCCCCGACTTCAGCATTATTATTTCGCCCCTCTTGGGGTTGTTTGAACTCCTTGTTTTACGACGCTCGTGACATAGAGACATACTGTATGAATACTGAGAAAGTAGTCGCGAACTAGCGTAAGGAAGCAGAGGAGTGACAGCTCCTTAATTTTTAATTTTTATTAAAAAAGAATATTTATTTTTATTTTTATGTCATCTGAAGGCTTTAACTTTCCTTAATTTTTAATTTTCATTAAAAAAGAATATTTGTTTTTATTTTTATGTCATATGAAAGCTTTAACTTTCTAGTTTTCAAAAATATATCAGTTTTGTCTCTATGATGTTTGGTTAATTAATTAACAGAGTTTTTACTGATCAGAAAAACCCGGAAGTGCAGTACTGCAAGTGTCAATACGTCACATTCTGTCAATTTTATATATTTTTCGTGTAATAATATCTGAATCTGGTGGTAGAGTTTGACTGTATTATTTTTCATACAGTATGTTTGGTTTTACAATTTTTCATAATTTCAAGTTGTAGATCAGGGATGAGACGATATTAGCTCCCAATCATGGTAGAAGAGCTCGACCTTGATCACGAGCGCATAGCGCATCCACTACGTAGCGTCGTAACGTAGACAACAGGGATGTAGAGTACATGCACATGCAGCGAATAAAGGCAGCAATTATTACAATAACTTGCGTTACTAAATTTCTGGCTATGTAATACTTACTTACTTACTTACTTACTGGCTTTTAAGGAACCCGAGGTTCATTGCCGCCCTAACATAAGCCCGCCATTGGTCCCTGTTCTGAGCAAGATTAATCCAGTCTATGTAAAGGGCTAATTACTAAGTTATTTAATATAAGTACATGTACATATATAAACAAATCGCAAAGGGAAGGGTTTTTTTAGGAACAAAAAGAGAAATAGGAAAAGTTAATTGTATGTAAACCATTTTATTGTTAAAAGCAATTATTTATTATGTAAATACTTCAATTCATTGGTTAGGAGAAACTAATAGGGTCTACCTGCTCGACGTGTGTGATCTCTAAGTACTTTTGAGTATTTGTTGAAAAAATAATAATGACAATATTGATTGAAATAGAGTATATTGATTGTGTGATTGTGAAAATGTAGTCCTTACTCTCCAGTCGTGATTATGTAATGAGTTTTCTTAGAGTGATTTGTGAGATGGACGTAACACGAAAAAACAAATTGATTAAATTAAGATATTGAGAGCCATCGTAATTTTTGGGGTCAATCATTTAAGGGGATATGTATGATTTTTAATACTTCCACAATTTTCCGCCAAAATTTGTGAAATTTAAACCATATAAACAGATCTATAGAAAATATCATCTGTACAAAATTTGGTGCAATTAGTTCTAATAGTTTTGTAATTATATTTTTAAGTATATTTTATATTGACGTTACTAAAAAAGCTCCTTGCATCAAAGTTTTCAAAATGTTTAGTTCATATTTGCTCAAAATCTTGATAATAGTTATTGGAATAAAAGTGAATTAGCTTTTTGAGCTTAGTAATAGTATAAGTTAAAATGCAATCAAAGATAAAATATTATTTATAAATTAAAGAAACACGTAGTTTAATAAAAGTAAATATTCAGAAACAAGCAACAAATAAAACATCAACAATACATTTAAAATAAAGAAATAAAAGGAATCTAGATACAATCTACTGACCCAAATGTAAATTAATTTACCTTCGATGTCAATTCCGAAATCAATTTATTTCTCTCTTCTCCTGAATAATGCCTATATATTTTTTTTCATATTGCGTCTCATAATGCCTTTTATGTTGCTTTTTTTTTTGCAAATGATATTTATTTTACACAACAGACACTGGACTTCATCACCATGTTCGAAGCATAAATATTGTATCTTCCACTCTTCCTTGAAAGTTTTAAGCGCTTCCGCTCCGTCATGATGCGCTGTGTTCTAAGATCTGTACATCCTTTAGCAATGTTTACATTTAAAAGAGCTCCGCGCGCGCTCAGCGGGTATAAAAGAGCTCTCGCTCGCAATTATTAGTCACCATCGCAAGACTGATGTAGATGATTTGTCTCCTTTTTCAATTTTACAGCATTTTACAAACTAACGTTAACACAAAGTACACTTAGAATTGAGATATTTTCATAATTCTTGCACAGAAATGAAGCTGATTAACGTAGCTAAGTGCCAAACTACAAACAGTGTCCTATTGTTTAAGAAAGCTAATTTAAAGCTCCAAGATCTCAAATTTTTATTTTTATATTTGAAATTTTCAAAAAATAAAATTAGATTTTTCTTAATGGGAAAATGCAGGGAAAAACATTTTTCACAGCTTATTTTATGTTCTTTTAGGAGTAAGACAGAGTAACAAATTTTATTTTAACATAAAAGCTGTGGAGTAAGAACAAAAACAAACAAGTTTCAGTTTTCGCTTTAAAAAAACTACCCCCATAGCCTCCCACAAATATTTGAGGGGCTTATTTTGTGTGAAAATCCTTAATTATGTGTCAAGTAATCAGGGAAAAAAGAGTTTTTAAAATTCGGATAAAAACTGCAAATTTTTCATCCAAAGGTAGTACCGTTTTGACCTTTTTGGGCGCAGGTTTCTAAGGTCCTGAAACAGCTGTATTATGACTAAAAGAATGGCAGAGTCCATAAGTGCTATTACACATGACATCGATCAGTAAAAAAAACCTCGCATTTTTATACTCTAATTTTTCCCTACTTGTACAGCGCTGAGAACTCTGGAACCATTTATTGCAGAACATTGAACGAGAGCTTATTTTGAAGCTGACATTTGGTAGGTTATGTTAAGAAGTAATCCTTATTTTTATTGTACACAGAGAAACAGATAATCTGATTTTACTTGCTTTTAAGCTTTTTGGCCATTTGTAAAAAATGTAAAAGAATATCGAGAAAAAACCTTGCATTATTAAGAGGGATTCGGCATTGTTTGCTTAGTTGGCTTGGTAATAAGTTTCGAGGTTATTAAATATATTATTTTCACACGCCTAGACTTGAATGGGGCAGTACCGCACGCACTGGCCGAGAGCTGAAGATAAGCGAGCGTTGGGCGTCATTTTACTCCTGTGTTTATGAAAACCTGTGATAAAGCTAGCACAGCCATGACTGCTAGACGACACATCACGTGTTTATGTCTCCTGGCCTTGCTTCCCTCGGCTATCTCCCGCCTCACAGTCAGCTGGTTACTTCACGCGCGTACTATTTATTTTCTTTATTTGATATTTTCAATACTTTCTTATGAACGTCGCACCAGTAAAAATATGTGTTTATTTGTACTTTCAATGCGGAATCTAACCATATATTTTAAAAATATTTTTTCGTGGCCAAAGTCGTCTTAATGAAGAAAAATCTAAATTTCTTCATTTCCATAAAAAGTAAGAAAAATAGTTTACATGTCAATACAAACTTTAACTTCTCAGCATCAAAATAAACCATGATCTTGATCATTGGATGAAAGGGTTTCGGAAGCAAAACAGTTTAAATTTGCTAATTTTATGGAAATACGATAAATTTAAATATTATTAATTTAAACACTATGAAGTTCTGATGCCTCAAACTTTGCACAAAGCATTATATTACAGTTGTCTACGGACAGAAAAAGTTTCATTGTATTTAAAAATTGTGAGGTCAATTTTCTCTATATTTCGGTCGATTTGAGATGGAATAGCCCGTAAGGAAATCTCTGTATAAAGGAAAACAAAAGTACTTGCGATGAAACTACGTCAAGTACCAATGTACGTGTCTCCCAACTATGGAAGGGACTCCATAATAAATGTCCCTCACTCCATCCAGTCTGTTATGACGTGCTCTGTAGGCAGGTTTGAATAGAACTCTCTATTTTAACTACCAAAACAATGGCTACCGTCTGGACCGGAGAGCTAAGTATCGCTTCCCTGTCTTCTTGTTCTTGGTATCGGGTTGCATTTTCAAGGTCTCTATTCCGAGGTAGCTTTCTCATTCCTGTATTGCATTGTACTGTATTTAGGAAGGAGACACTACAAACCAGCGGGCAGCACTACGATCTATTACGCTTTACCCTAGAGCAGCCGCGGCGAAAATGCGACTCACGAGCACATTGTGGCTCGCAGTGCTTTTCTCTCGCTTCCTACCTACAACCCCCACCCTCTTACTCACTGGAGTCAAACTCCTATTTCTATTTGTCTCGGACCTGCGAGTGGCGTATCGTCGCAATATCTCTCTCGAAACCATGTACCTCTATAAAAAAACGAAAGTTTCAAGTAGGATGGGAGGATGCATTCTTTTGCTTACAATATGATGAAAATATTAAATGTATGATTTGTTCACAAATATTACTAGGAAAACGGTTGTATAATATAAAATGGCATTATAAGTTACTACATGTTACTGATGAAACATTAAAAGGTTAAGTATTATTATTATTATTATTATTATTATTATTATTATTATTATTATTATTATTATCATCATTTCTGTACGTCGATTCTTTTACAGCAGATGTACGAATAATGCGGTTAGATTTTCAATTTAAACTCACAGATTTACAATGTGACGTTAAATGAAAGCTAGATGTAAGGACTTGACAGATATTGAACTTTTCAAATCTTTGGAAAAAAAAAAAAAATAAATATTTGAAGCTTCGTTCTTTCGCTTGCTCTGTTGAAGCCATGTTCGCTGTAACTTACGTTTGTGAAAAATTATTTTCAACAATGAAAATAGTAAAAATCAAATTTAGATAACGACTGACAGACAAATACCTTCGTGATCAACTACGATTGCCATTAAGTGACATAATTCCTGATTTTGAAACTTTGTCGCAGAGACATTCTGAAGGCAGTTAATTTTAGGTTGTGATAATGTGTCCTATGTTTTCTTGTTCATTTCTTTCTTCGTTACACGTCCTAAACATTAACTTCCCCTTCGGTTGTCCGCCTCTCGGTTGTCCGCCTCCCTCCATAGGTGCTATGCACGTTGCAGCTTACACAGTGGCTCGGCGCACCATGGCCTATTCGCCACGGCTGCCCTAGAGCTAGGCGCATTTCCAACCTACACCGGTTTCACCCGGGATTCTCAACCCTTTGAAGATTGTGAGCACCGTCCACACAATGCACTATTAAATAGAATATGTTTTTATCAGTGGCGGCTCCTGCACATTCCTTAAGAGGAGGAAAGAAGTTAACAGCACGAAATGACACCTTGAATGAAACATGCTACAAATTAGCCTACATGCATTTATGTAAGTGCTGGGGTTGGCCTTCCCTTCTGTATAGCAATAATCTGTTCTTGTAAAGTGAGTTTCCTAAATTGTCCAAAATATAATATGTTTTCAGTTCCATTCATTGTTGAATAATTGCACAAATTAACAATTACAAGGAAATTCACAACCTCGCAGCATTTTTCGCGCACACTACAGCATCACACGTGTTGGAAGAGATTAGCTACTAACACGTAACTGGAACAATTATACGGAAATGGGAATGAGAAATAATCTGTTAGGAAAGCGAGAACACTGTACTCACGTGGTCTGTGTTGCCACATGTACATTGCCAAATGTATATTTTACAAGTTCAGTATCACATGCTTTTGAAGAAAGTCAGTTCTTGTAAAATCATACTACCATTATTGTTCAAAGCTGCCGGTGGCAGATTAATTTTTTTATGTTGAAAATGATGTAATTTCAAATATATTTGTACAAAACTGACAACTTGGCTGTTCCCTGTCTAGTAGACAATGAACGGAAGTGAATTTCAGGAGCCAAAAAAATCTGCGATACTAACGTAGAACTACTTCCTCTTTGTTTTATATAAACACGACTTTAACTTTCAAATATCCTTGAAAGTTTCAAAACATGAATAGTAGCTTATATAAAGTGCAATGAATAACATTTTTTATTTATAATTTTAAAAAAAGTTTATATGGTGTCTTTCATGGCGTTGCGTTAAAACTGTTTTATTGTGCCTCCTCCTAGATGTGTTATAGTCTGGTTGAATTCAGCATCGTTAGATGGCAGCGGTAGCGACCTTTCTGCACGATCAGTCGGTTTCATTTCCTGCCCATGCGCTGATTCAGAGGAGGATCTCCTCCCTCTCCGTTCATTTACTTGCTTTAAAACTCTGCTTCTTTCTCTGGCCGCTAGTGCGCTGTCGTCTATGTGTGTTAACTGCAGAAAAGGAGGAAAGGATCGACTTTCCTTCACACAAACTCGCATCTTTCGCACAGTTTTCTAGCAGCACATGAGTGAGCGTCGTTTGAAAACTCGATAAACAGAGGTTTTCTTATAGCTGTGAACTTAAAAATCATCGAATCTTCCTCGAATTTCAAGACATATTTTATTTGGTATTTACTTTCAAAAGTGGGACTGAAGCCGGATGGTCTATGGCGAGTCCTTGGCATCAACACCTTTGATTTGATTACCCCCTTTGATTTGATTACCTGGTTGGGTTTTTCTGAGGTTTCCCCCACCGAAAAGGCAAATGCCGGGTAATATTTTGGCGAATCCTCGGACTCATTTCATCTCACTACATCTCGCCAAAATGTAAAAAAATTGTACAACATTGTAAAAATTGTAGAAAATTACTAAATTGTAAAACTATAAAAATTTGTAAAAATTGTAATTGTAATATTGTAAAATGTTGACATGTTCCACATCTTAAAGCTTCATTGCTCATGTAAGATCTATGGAATAAAATAAATGAATGAATGAATGAATGAAGAAAAATGTGAGGAGGACGTTCCTCCCTTCCCTCCCCCGAGGAACCGCCACTGGTTTTTATTAGATTTATATGAATACATGAACTAAATAAATAAACATGTACAAATTTAAAACACTCATACAAGGTAGTGATATCGTTGAACTTGAATGTTACTCAGCATTTTAGTAATGTTCAAGGAGAGGTCGCTTGTAGCTAGGCCTACATGTAAATAGTCCTGCAGATGTGAATTAGTTAATCGTGATCATGCTTTGTTCTTGAGGTATTACCTAAGTAGATCTCGGATTTTTAGGCACTTAAAACTAACTTTTAGGCACCTAAAGTAGACCCTGACTTGATCAAAATAGGCATCAAAAACATAGATTTAGGCACCTAAAATACAATTTCAAGCAGCTAGAAATACTATTTTATGCAGATAAAATGTAATTTCTATCCACACAAACTACAGTAACTTCGTGTAATTTCCCTCCTCACGTAATTCGCCTCCCTCTCATCCCTCCCTAGGATATTCAGGATATATTTTTCTGAATTGTATTTTCCCCGGATAATTTCGCTCTCACAATTAAACAAATTGAACATTCCTTTTCTCTTCAAGAGCATTTTTTATGGTACCAAGAATCGCATAAATTTCTACCTCGGAACTAGGAGAGATGTCGATGCGCACCTTCTAATCACTAGATTGTGCACCAATATGCCTGAGTTAAATCCCAAATTTCTCCGTAGTACAATGAAGGGAAGGCATATGTCACTGTTGATAGTGATTCGTCCGTCGGACGGGGATCTTAAGCCTGACGGCTATTCGACAGTAGTAGGCTACGTGCCGGCACCGAGTTTCCCCTTTTCCCTTCCTCATCTTCATCATCATTATCACTCATTCCAGATATTACACTTACACGAACACTTACACATACACTCACCCTAAAAACACGACATAACTCTCCACAGATACACATCATGTACAGTGTGGCCCGCCGAAATGGTGTACAACTAGAAAAATGGGTCACAGTCCTGCCATCTATCTGCAATATGCGGAACCCGAATCACGTAAAGTGAAGTGGGTAGGCATTGGAAACATACATACATACATACATACATACATACATACATACATACATACATACATACATACATAGAAGCTTTATAGTTTATAGTGGCTGTGCAAAGTATTTGAACAGTAAAATGTTTCTGAAGTGTTAGTGAAAAATAAGGATAGAATCAGTGAAATGTGTCGTAGTTCAAGTGCAGTTAGTGAGTTGACAGCGAAATAAGTGTAGTGTTGAAAGGTACTTGTGCAGGTATGAACATATCATACTCGTGGATTTTAGTTCGAAATTAGGGTTAAGATACAAATTAGATTTACTTTAAATGTTATTTTAAGTGATCGTGCTTCTTTTAATTTAGGTTGCTCCCCGTTATTATTATTATTATTATTATTATTATTATTATTATTATTATTATTATTATAGTAGTAGTAGTAGTAGTAGTAGTAGTAGTAGTAGTAGTATTTTACGATTTCAACGACGATGCTTTATCAACATTTCAGATGCTATTATTATTATTATTATTATTATTATTATTATTATTATTAGTAGTAGTAGTAGTAGTTGTATTTTTATTAATTGCGTTTATTATTAATTGTCATTATTGAGTTTAATTAGTTGCCATTGCCACCGGGTATATTCCCATTTGCGATATGAATACATACATACATACATACATATATACATACATACGTCCATACCTGTGGAGTAACGGTCAGCGCGTCTGGCCGCGAAACCAGGTGGTCCGGGTTCGAATCCCGGTCGGGGCAAGTTACCTGGTCAAGGTTTTTCCGGGGTTTTCCCCAACCCAATACGACCAAATGCTGGGTAACTTTCAGTGCTGGACCCCGGACTCATTTCACCGGCATTATCACCATTTCATTCAGACGCTTAATAACCTAGATGTTGATACAGCGTCGTAAAATAACCCAATAAAATAAAAAAATACATACATACTGTACATACACACCTAAGGTCAGTAACTTACTCATTATCCAGCCTTTCTAGAATTAAAAACGTTAATGATTCGTCTGATGACATAGAAGATGATCTGGATCTGTAGTCTGATGAAAGTAATGGAGTGCAAATGCATGCAAGTTTATTTTATCTGCATAATTAATTAATTTGATTCGAACATTTTACGCGCGAATTTCAACGTCATGATTCGAGGTAAGTCAAGGTCAGGCTACAGACTTTAGAATTCACACCGAGAGGCACAAAGAAAAGCCACAAAACTCAAATAACTTACTTGAATTGTAATTATTTACTATCAAACATTGGTTAATGTTATTTTATGAGTAGTTTATAATAGGCGTAGTCGATATTTATGGTGATCGCGTACAGCAATTCCCGCCACATCGATTTCCCCACTCCTAATTTTAAGAACAAGGGGGAATTACACGAGGCAATGCGGTATTAGCGGGTGTAACTGTTTATGTGGCCAGCATGGAACAAGATGATACATATCAGAGTAAAAACAAGCGAGACAATCGCGAGAGAGATCAATTTTCCCCTTCTGAACTAAATCCGTGAAATCTGTTTAAAGTCACGTTCCCCGCCGATGTTATTACAGAGACCGGGCGGTAGTTTTAGATTTAACATATTAACCAAACAGACTTCCAAACCAACCGTCGTTGGGCGGCTGCAAGATGTGGCAGGCCACAACATTAAATGAACCGATGAAAGGAAGGAATTCTGGCTGAATTTTCCCTGAAATCAAAGCACGGAATTGAGTTAAGGGAAGTATTTAGCCTTCAAAGACTCCTTGAGGGGCACTGGACAAAATCAGAGTGGCAGAATCTCCGTAATACGAGGAGACAGGGTCGGACCTCTGTTAACAATTCTCTGACGGACACTTGAAGCAGATGTAGTGTAATACACAACTGAAGACGGTCTATCTCTCTCCGGCGTGACGTAACTTCCACCCCTTCACTTCGCTCCCTCTCTTCTTCCCCTTCACTCCCCCTTTGCACTGTCGCATCGATCTCAACAGTAGTACCAACTTTTAGTATTAAATTTCACTAGCCATATAAAGATTTACATATATTATGTTAAAGAATCGACGTCTCGGCTGTTTTGTGCTAACGATGCTGGTCGCTGAATTCAAGGTTCGCAAATTCAAACCCGGTCAAGACAAAAGTTTTAAGGGGAGAGTATTGTCTTTTAGTGAAAAATGAGTAATACTCTGTGATATGTGTTGAATGCATTGCATAATATTTTGTGGGTATTTGTGCCCTTATCGGATGTTGAGTCGCCATTTTTAAACTTCCTGCGTTATGGATTTTTAAATCACTCGCCCACTTTAATTGTTGTTTCCGGTAAATTAAATTTTCAAAAAAAAAAAAAAATCTTTAAAATACTCTTCAATATATGTGGAATGCATTGCATAACATTTTGTGGGTATTTGTGCCCTTATCGGATGTTGAGACGTCATATTTAAACTTCCTGCGCTATGGATTTTTAAATCACACGCCCACTTTTGTCGGTTTCAAGTAACTTAATTTTTTTTTGCTGCATTGCGAGACAAAAATGGATATATTTTCTGAACTATTAAAGATACATGCATGAAATTTAGAACAACATTCTTTAGACTATTAGGAAAAGTTTCTCTGTAACAGAATTTTTTGTTAACTGATTTCATTTAAAAAATACGTCCGTTTGTTTGCAAGAAAGGAAATCAGAAAATTGTTATTAAATTTTAATTATTTATTTTGCAAACGTAGGGACAAATATCAAAATTCTGTTACAGACAGTTTGTAGAACATGCTTTTGCAAATACATTGAAAAAAAATTTGAATATATCTTTAAAAACGGTTTAGATATATCGGTTTTAGTACAATCCTGCATTGGGTATATTTTTTCAAATTTGGGCCCCCAAATAATTTTTTTTTTAATATTTATATTTGGTTTGAGTTCCTACAGCTATGAGCTCTCTACACACAAAAAATTAATATTTTACACGGAATAGGAAAAAAGTTTAAAAATAATACCATCCTCTCCCCTTAAAGGGTGGTAATATCTTTAGCATGGTTTTCTAAGGGAGGGAATTAAAGTTGGAAAGCTTATTTTGTAGATTTACGGCACGTTAAAGAACCCCGTCCCTGATATAGAGGCCAAGACAGCACGTATCTCGCCCACATTGACACTCGACGCTAAGAACGTCAGCAGCAGATAGTCGAAATTCGTTAAAATATTAATAATAATATGCTTTTCATGCGAATAATACGTGTTATAATTAATAATAATAATAATAATAACAGCGACTGAGAGTCTGAGTCTTAACATTTTAACTAGTAAATTGCATTGAATGCCTTCTTTTCAGTCAGCAGAAGATAGTCGAAAGCTTCGTTAAAATATTACTACTACTACTAATGCTTTTCATTTTCGACTTATAGTTCATACGTCTTATCATTTTCGTGATTACTTTTGTCTGGGCGCATGTAATATTTAAATTACCATAACTAACAGCGAATAATAATAATAATAATAATAATAATGAGCGACTTCTTTTTCACACACCTGAGTCTTAACATTATAATTAATAATTTATACAAATTGCTTAAATGCGTATTTTACTCGTTAAGGCATTGTGGATAGCTAACAAGCCTCAACTGCATGAACATAATAATAATAATAATAATAATAATAATAATAATAATAATAATAATAATAATAATAATAATTTATTTTATTTTACCTGGTAGAATTAAGGCCTTGAGGCCTTCTTTTTCACAAACCAGGTCTACAATTAATACAAATACGTAAGTCAGTAATAATAATAATAATAATAATAATAATAATAATAATAATAATAATAAAATAAAGAAATTGGAAATTTATTCTTTGAAAAGGTGAAAAAAAATTCAAATTTCTCGGAGCATAGTAACAAAAATATAAATGAAATTCGACAGGAAATTAAACGCAGAATAATTATGGGAAATGCCTGTTATTATTCGGTTCAGAAGCTTTTGTCATCTAGTCTACACTCAAAATACCTGAAAGTTAGACTTTAAAACAGTTATATTATCGGTTGTTCTGTATGGTTGTGAAACTTGAACTCTCACTTTGAGAGAGGAACAGAGATTAAAAATATTATGTGTTTGAGAATAAAAGTTTAGGATCTACACACAGAGTATTCTTCACCTGACATAATTAGGAACATTAAATCCAGATGTTTGAGATGGGCAGGGCATGTAGCACGTATGAGCAAATCCAGAAATGCATGTAGAGTGTTAGTTGGGAGACCGGAGGGAAAAAGACCTTTGGGAAGACCGATAGGTAGATGGAAGGATAATACTGTATTAAAATGGATTTAAGTGAGTTGGGATATGATGATAGAGACGGGATTAATCTTGCTCAGGATAGGGACCGATGGCGGGCTTACGTAAGGGCGGCAATGAACCTGTGAATTCTATAAAAGCCATTTGTAAGTAAGTATAATAATAATAATAATAATAATAATAATAATAATAATAATAATAATAATAATACTTATTGGCTTTTAAAGAACCCTCACAAAAGCCCGCCATTGGTCCCTGACCTGAGCAAGATTAATCCAATCTTTATCATCATATCCCACCTCCCGCAAATCCATTCTAATATTATCTTCCCATATTTTGCAATTCATTTTGATTCCCAACTACGCCTCGGCCGCCCCAAAGGTATTTTTCCCTCCTGCCTCTCAACTAACACACTATATGCATTTCTGGATTCGCCCATACGTGCTACATGCCCTGTCCATCTCAAACGTCTGGATTTAATGTTCCTATTTATGTCAGGTAAAGAATACAATGCGTGCAGTTCTGTGCTGTGTAACTTTCTCCATTCTCCTGTAACTTCATCCCTCTTAGCCCCAAATATTTTCCTAAGCACCTTATTCTCAAACACCCTTAACCTCTGTTTCTCTCTCAAAGTGAGAGTCCAAGTTTCACAACCATACAGAACAACCGGTAATACAACTGTTTTATAAATACTAACTTTCAGATTTCTTGACAACAGACTGGATGATAAAAGCTTCTCAACCGAATAATAACACGAATTTTCCATATTTATTCTAGTAATAATAATAACTTAATAATAATAATAATAATAATAATAATAATAATAACTTAATAATAATAATAATAATAATAATAATAATAATAAAATCGCATGAAATTGAGTATAATACTACATGTAGGTGACTCAAGTAATATTTCATTTGTGAGTCTAGTAGACCCGGGTTATATTTATGTCTCTTCTACAGAAATTAGTTGTGTGTGTGTGTGTCTGCCTACTGACATTTCTCCTATGTTGTCTTAAATAGGATCGTATGTCATGCTAACTACATGAATAGGGAACCTCCCCTACTTTAAAATATAATTGACTCTCGATCCGTGTCAGATTGTTCGGGTTACGGATTAACAGCTGCACAGTGATGTGCGGAAAGCAACTGGAAGCTACCAAATTTATCTTTTCCAAGAAGAACTGCAAACATGGCATGATCAGTATTTCGACGGTGAAAGATTTCGGACGTAAACCAATATTAAGATACATGAATTATGTATGTATGTATGTATGTATGTATGTATGTATGTATGTATGTATGTATGTATGTATGTATGTATGTATGTATCTATGTATGTATGTATGTATGTATGTATTTATTAACACTACAATTGGGTATACACCCGGTGGCAGTGATATATAATATACAATAATTACAGTTACATGAAATAAAATAAAATAAAGCTAAATTAAATAAAATAAAATAAACGTAAATCTATAAATAGTAGATGCAATAAACCTAGGACTATAATTAAAAACTATTCGATAATAACGCCTACGATAAGCAAAAGTAAATCTAACTTATAAGTACTTCTATTTCACCCAACTATTACCAATTTAAATAATTACATATCACCTTAATTAATTACATACCAACTTAATTACATATCATCTTAACTAATTACATATCACCTTAATTTATTAACATATCAATTAAATTACATATCATCTTAATTAATTACATATCAACTTAATAATTACATATCAACTCAATTAATTACATGACACAACTTAAATAATTACACTGCACCTCCAGTTACATTTTCAGTCTAATCTTCTCAACCTTTCCTTAAATGTATTGATTTTAAGAGGACCACCCTGAAAGATTGCCACAGGTAAGCTGTTCCAGTCTACTATTGTGCGGTTAACAAAGGAAAATTTTGCCACGTCCGTTCTTTGTTTTCTACATTTAAACTTCCTAATATGATCAGCCCTTCCTAAGTATGATGGTGTTGCTAATCTAGCATTGATATCGGTCCATGCTTTGTGCCCCATTTGTGCCTTAAACAATGCGGTGAGTCTGGATTTTCGTCGCCTTGACTTGGGAAGTTCCCACCCTAAGTCTTTTACTATCTCCTCACCATGTCCCTTCCCCATTTTGACATATTTTGCTGCCTTGACATGTGAAGACTAAGAGGAAGGCAGAAAATAGGAATGATTATAGAATGCTAGGCGATACCGATAGATTCTATCGGTCTATCGGTATCGTCCTCTTTATATATGGGTCAATGGCCTCCTCGTCAGTTGTGTAAAGACTCACGAACACTACACCCGCACCGCCCAGCGCCGACCGCTCTGAATGCGGTGACGTGAAACAAGTCCCAGTTGAATTTCATCCTGGCCGCTTTATTCTGCATCCAATCCCTTCTCAAAATCAACTGTAAGCTACTTATATAGAATCTGTGGCGTAATTACTCATCTGATTCAATTACAACAAATTGTAACATATTTCGTTACTAGCCGTACCCGTGCGCTCCGCTGCACCCGTTAGAAATAAATATAAAGTAATTATATAATTAAAATAGGACATTTGATCCAGGGAACATTCGTGTTTGATAGAAGGATAAATCGTTTATTATGTTACTTAATTTAAATTGCATCCAAATAATTAAAATGCGATCATTTTGGTCCAGAGACACTCATTTGGTGCAATGACAATTCCTTTAACATGACATTTCTTAATTTTTATTACATGCAACCATAGTTTAATGAAGATTGACATCATTTAGATTTAATGCGTATATTTTATTTTACTTGTTATAGGTCTCCATTGAATTATGGTAATAACTTAATTTTAACCCTTGTTTTCTACGTATTCAGTAAATGGCGCTTGGCCCACTATGGTTCTGAACCCTTCAAATAACTTAAATTATATTATATAATATTACATATTATATTATATTATATTATATTATATTATATTATATATCAGAAGTTACTGTAATAACATTATAGCATTATGTCCATCTAGAGAAACTACACTTTCCAATGGTGAAATAATAATTAATTATACAAATCGGTTAATTTAGCTTCCGACATTACTTCATACAAACACAGAAACATTCTCTGTAGGCTATCTTTCATAGCTTTCGATTGTTACTGTCCAAGGCTCCTTATAGACCAAGTCATTTGTTTTTTGATGCATTACATGGTCTTAGATGGCAGTTATTTTAATGTTAAAACTCATTTATCTCATTAAATATCAGTCCTATCCAAATTTTTCAAGGAATAAAACTTATCGAAAATTTTTGTTATGTGACATTTTTCACAAAAATCAATAATAAGCGAGATATTTCGATTCATTTAATTCAGGTCCCCTTATAACCCCCCCCTTTTAAATAATGTATTTTGAATGCCATACAGCCTAAAATCTAAGTTACAACGAACTTAATTTATATTCCAATTTTCATAGAAATCCGTTCAGCCGTTATCGCGTGAAAAGGTAACAAACATACATACAGACAGACAGACGGACGGACAGACAGACAGACATACAAACAAAAATTAAAAAAAAGCGATTTTCGGTTTCAGTGTGGTTAATTATATACGTTAGGCCAATTATTTTTAGAAAATCGAAAATTACCAGAAAAATTTCGGCTACAGATTTATTATTAGTATAGATGAAAGGTTAAGCATCTCATGTTATGTGACCCTTGAAACACAGTTATCTGCCTGTAATCCTACTGATGTTAAGCGAGATCTTCACAAATATGGCAGAAAATAATCAACAGTAGTCTACATATCGACGGACTCAGTTCAAAAGGAAAAAAAAAAAAAAAACTCAAAATTTAAAGTTTTGAGAAACAGCATTTTAAAGCTTTATTTTGCTGTGAAAAACCAAAGAATCGTTGAAATTACTCCAAATTTATACTAATAATAAATCTGTAGCCAAAATGTTTCTGGTAATTTTCGATTTTTCAAAAATAATTGATGTTAACATGTATAATTAACCATCCTGAAACCGAAAATCGTTTTTTTAAACTTTTGTTTGTATGTCTGTCTGTCTGTCTGTCTGGATGTTGTTACCTTTTCACGCGATAATGGCTGGACCGATTTATATGAAAATTGGAATATAAATTAAGTTCGTTGTAACTTAGATTTTAGGCTATATGGCATTCAATATACTTTATTTAAAAGGGAGGTTATAAGGGGCATTGAATTAAATCGAAATATCTCCCTTATTATTAATTTTTGTGAAAAATGTTATATACCAAAAGTTTATTTAAAAATGATTTCCGATACGTTTCATTCCAAACAAAATTTTGATGGGACCAAATTGCACCAAAAACGGATGTGCTCTGAAACAAATGATCATATTTTAATTATTTGCATGTAATAACAATTAAGAAATATGTTAAAGGAATTATCATTGCACTGAATGAGTGGTCTCTGGACCAAAATGATCGCATTTTAATTATTTAAATACAATTTATATTAAGTGACATATTAAACGATTAATCCTTCTATCAAACACGAATGTTCCCTGGACCAGATGTCCTATTTTAATTATGTAATTACTTTATATTTATTTCTAACAAGTGCAGCGGAGCGCACGGGTACGGCTAGTTTTGTTAATAAAGTTTAATAGATACTATCAGTTTGAAATTATATAGCGTGTAATGGGATTTTTCAGAGGTTTAAAATCCAGATTTCTCCAAACTTTTAATTTTGAGTTGTGTCTGTTTTGAACTGGGCCGTCGATAACTGACTATAATTTTATCCTGAAAATTCTATGACAAGATACTCGAAAATGAATAAATGTTAAGGATGGACCACAATAAATCGGGAACGACAACCAGAACTACAACGGAAAGCGAAAGAAGTGAGCGTGAAGATTTTTGACTGACATACAGAAAACGAAAACGACTATGCATATCGATATGTATCGTATGTCAATAACAATATGCAATCCTCAAGGATCAATATTAGGTCCCTACTTTTTTTAGTGTTTATAAATGATCTTGTCCCCCTAATAAAAGGTGTAGGTCATCCCATATTATTTGCAGATGACACAAGTATAGTAATTACAGCCAATAACTCCAACACATTCCAATCTTCAACAGAGGAAATTCTCTTCAAAATATGTGACTGGTTCTCAGTCAATAAATTTGTATTAAATTGTAACAAAACTAACATAATTCAATTTAAATCCTGTCCAAATTCAACCTCGCAAATTTCTAGCGCAATAATTAATAATAGATCCCTATTAGAAACAACAACAACCAAATTTCTTGGCTTAAAAATCGATAATGTGTTAAATTGGAGAAATCATATTAAAGAAATTACCCCCAAACTAAATTCAGCTTGTTTTGCTGTTAGATCTATGCAAAAGATAGTAAATATCAATACCTTAAAACAATATACTTTGCATACTTCCACTCGGTAATGAGTTTTGGAATAATATTCTGAGGAAATTCCACAGATAGTAACAATATATTTCTATTACAAAAAAAGAGTAATTAGAATAATAGTAGGTGCCAAATCTAGGGAGTCGTGTAGGACTATTTTCAAAAAACTACAAATAATGCCCATGGCTTGTCAGTATAGCTTTTCATTAATAATCTTCCTCGTATGTAATTGTGAAATCTTTGTAACTAATTTAACAGTTCATAGCATAAGTCAAAAAATGACTTTCATAATCCATCGGCAAGTCTATCATGCTATCAAAACCGAGTGCGTTATATGGCAGTAAACATTTTTAATAGCCTCCCTATCGATGTAAAAAATGAAACTCAAAACATAAAATTATTTAGGGCCAAATTAAAGAAGTACTTAATTTCTCACGACTTCTATTCTGTAGGTGAATTCATGACATTCAATAACACTTCATGAAATTGATACTAAAACTTTATGTTGTACTAATAGACTATATTGTAAATCTCATCTATATATATTTCATCTAGACTGTGACTATAAATTAAGATTTTATAATGGTATTAAGTTTTTTGACTTGTTCCATATTCTAGCTGTAAACAATGTATGAATACCATGGAATTTTAATAAATACAATACAATACAATACTATATTCATTGTGATGTTATTTGTGTACAATTGACCGATGGCGTTCTCTCATGAGTACAAACCAGCTAACTTAACACAGATTAACCTACTTCAAAATTTAGTCTGCATCAGTCTGGTCACATATACATCATTTTATTTTTACTTCAATTTTTATTGAAACGGAAATTTAATTTGAAAATACTTTTGTACTTATCTTTTAACTGAATGCTTGAGAAAGGGGTAGAATATAAATTCACTACTTCGAAGGACAGATATCAATTACTCTGACAGTAAGCAAATTGCTGAAGGATTGATTGGCTCTGTATGAAATGTAGAACACGAATGATGGAGGTCAATATTCTCCATCGCTGCGTTATCGAGCTTCCCTGCCCACACATACAGGTGATGTTCATGAATTCATAGCCCGCAATCAAATTAACAATTCATCCCTTTCATTTCTTGATCACGAAACAAGATAGTAGGCCTTATATAAAGCAGAAAAAAATGTTGTTTTATTGCCTGTCACATTGCTAAAACATATCTTTAACTATGAGTGAAAGTTATGATCGTAAGTTTAGTTCCATCCACAACTTACAGATTTCTCGGTAATCAATATGATATCTTGAGTTATCTCAGATGAAGGCTTGGCATCGTGTTAGCTGCACTTAACATGAATCTAATCTGTTACTACGGCCAAAAGAATTTTAGATATGAACGTAGGTAAAGAAAAGGAAAATTAGAACACTGAAAATATAGGCTACTGTTCATTCACTAAGTTTCAGTCAGTAGGAAAAAGTAGTATCCGTCAAGGTTGGAGCCAGTGAAGCATATCGGCACACAACAGTTCTGTTACAAGAAACCAAGCGTGGTTAGGTAACTGTAACTGTAATATACTATACTATGATATATCATAATACTTGTATAATTTAAAATTATATATTACTAAATGTATAATAACTTATAATGCAATGTACAGAGGTGTGAAAATTATTAGAATAATCTTAATTTTAAAGGTTTTTAATAGTTCCTTCACAAATATTAATTGAATTGATGAATATTGTTATATTATACTACTATACTGATGTAGGATATATTTACTACTAACAATGCCGGAAAGCATTGTTGTACATTGGTATTTTTCTTATTTTACAATTGTTATGGGAATTCAGAAATTATTATATTATGTTGGCGGAATTGGAAACATAAAAAATTAATTAATAAATGCTTTAAACAAATTGTTCTTTGCGTTTACATTGTTGTGAAGGTTCAAATGAACGTATACATCTGTTTTGTGCATATAATTTTTTATGTTTCCAATTCCGCCAACATAATATAATAATTTCTGAATTCCCGTGACAATTGTAAAATAAGAAAAAATACCAATATACAACAATGCTTTCCGGCATTGTTAGTAGTAAATATATCCTACATCAGTATAGTAATATATACCAATATTCATCAATTCAATTAATATTTGTGAAGGAACTATTAAAAAACCTTTAAAATTAAGATTATTCTAATAATTTTCACACCTCTGTAAATATCAAATAAACACTCTAATATAATGTACCTGAGAAACATTTTAAGTTGTATTAATTTATGGCGTTCATTACCAACATATTTGTCATATTCAGTAGCATGTTGTAAAGAATAATGTCTTTGAATATTGAACTTCTTAATCAGTTGGAGTGTTTTATACCAAATTAAACACTTTGCTAATCCACTGCTCTCTACCAAAAAGAACTCCTCCTCCCATGATACATTAAAAGCATTGGGAGTAGCGGGCCGCTTTAGTGTATGAGCGGAAGCTCCGTCTTCAAAGTTCGTCTCATACTGCAGAGTCACCACTGCACCGACACTGAATGACGTACAGTATGCTTACGTCACAGCGCTCGCAAGACACGCTCTTTAAAGCACACAGCGCTCATTTCTCAGAATCACGTAATGTGCCCAGGCCTGAAGAAGAGGCTAGTTAGTATTCTTTCTTTACGAATTGAAACTGAGTTTTGAGTTGGGATTAAAATGAAATTATTTTATAATAATAATAATAATAATAATAATAATAATAATAATAATAATAATAATAATAATAATAATAAGCCAATTTCTGTCAGATGCGTTTCCAATTCACTGTGGGCTAAAGCAAGGAGATGCACTATCACCTTTACTTTTTCACTTTGCTCTAGAGTATGCCATTAGGAAAGTCCAGAATAACAGAGAGAGTTTGGAATTGAACAGGTTACACCAGCTGCTTGTCTATGCGTATGACGTGAATATGTTAGGAGAAAATCGACAAACGATTAGGGAAAATACGGGAATTTTACTTGAAGCAAGTAAAGAAATAGGTTTGGAAGTAAATCCCGAAAAGACAAAGTACCAATATGATTATGTCTCGTGACGAGAATATTGTACGAAATGGAAATATAAAAATTGGAAATTTATCCTTTGAAGAGGTGGAAAAATTCAAATACCTGTGAGTAACAGTAACAAATATAAATGATACTCGGGAGGAAATTAAACACAGAATAAAGGTGGGAAATGCCTGTTATTATTCGGTTGAGAAGCTTTTATCATCCAGTCTGTTGTCAAAAGATCTGAAAGTTAGAATTTATAAAACAGTTATATTACCGGCTGTTCTTTATGGTTGTGAAACTTGGACTCTCACTTTGAAAGAGGAATATAGATTAAGGGTGTTTGAGAACAAGGTGCTTAGAAAAATATTTGAGGCTAAGAGGGATGAAGTTACAAGAGGATGGAGAAAGTTACATAACACAGAACTGCACGCATTGTATTCTTCACCTGACATAAATAAGAACATTAAATCCAGACGTTTGAGATGGGCAGGGCATGTAGCACGTATGGGCGAATCCAGAAATGCATATAGAGTGTTAGTTGGGAGGCCTGGAGGAAAAAGACCTTTGGGGAGGCCGAGACGTAGATGGGAAGATAATATTAAAATGGATTTGAAGGAGGTGGGATATGATGATAGAGACTGGATTAATCTTGCTCAGGATAGGGACCAATGGCGGGCTTATGTGAGGGCGGCAATGAATATCCGGGTTCCTTAAAAGCCAGTAAGTAAGTAAGTAAATAAATAATAATAATAATAATAATAATAATAATAATAATAATAATAATAATAATAATAATAATAATTAAAACACGGACATGCTAAATGAACATGGGCCATTCTACTCTATAATAAGAAGGGGCGGATGGAGGTGTAGTATCTGTATTTTTGCTAAAACATGCTGAACTCAAGTACAGTCGAGTGAAAAATATAACATTTAAATTTACTAATACACCTAATACTTTTAAAACATATTCAAAATTCAAATTTATTTATTTAATACATTAGGTTTTTCATTACATAAAACTTGAATTTTATACAAAATATTAGTTTCATAATAGTACATTATGCAACGAGCCTATAATGATAGTAATTAAGACGCGAGTATGTTTGTTTATGAAACGAGCGCAAACGACTTTTTATGCTCGACCATATTTCTAACTTGAAATTATTCAGAAGTATTCATTTTATTTGTATCTGACTGAAGATCGGAAGTGACCTTGTGCATAGCTCGTCAATTGTGAGATGTGCGCAGACGCGAAAGTATTGATTTTTTCCGAGGAACAATATTGTCATTGACCTTGACGTAATGTGGAGAATAACATGAACTAATTTTGATATAACCTGGAAATTAATTTAGAATTGAAAAACGAGATGACAAATTGAATTTATTTGAATATTATTTACAATTAACGCTAATTATTATAGTAACAGAACATAACCTTCTGTGACAGTATTGGATTTCCAGCCTCCGTGACATTTCCCTCGTTGTCTTTCGATTGCATATCCGAGAATAGTCGAAAACCTGAACTTTAATGAATAGGTGTACTTTAATGACATTCATTAAAGGACTGCTACCAGGTGTTAATTACTACATTTCGGCATGGTCGAGCATAAATTTACATAGTATAGTGAAATCTCTCTAACCTTGAGACATATGGTTCAATAAAAAATTGTCTAAACCTGACGGGGTGTCCAAGTTAGTGGGAAGTATAATTTTGTTAGCATGCAATTGAAAGGAAATTACTGTACATAATGTTAAGGAACTTAAAAATATAATAAATTTTATTAAAGCTCAAAGACTACGATAGTTTGGACATGGAAACCGAATGCAAAATGATAGACTGGTAAATAAGATCTACCAGTGGCAACCTGTAACGACAAGAGCAACAGAAAGACCAAAAAAATAGATGGAGGGATGACGTAGCCTACAGGAAGATATAAAATTATTAAGGATTCAGAATTGGCCCAAAATTGTCCAAGATAGAGAGAAATGGAAAGAGATCATTGAGAAGGCCAAAACTTCAATGAAGTAGTAATGCCTTAAGAAGAAGAATAAGAAGAGGAAGAAGAAGAAGAATTATTCAACTTCGTCATTTGGATCGTCATTAACAGTTTTTCGAACTATTTTTCTTTCCCAAAGCAATTTTGTAACCATGCGTTTAATATTGAGGTCATATTATTGATAATGTTTGAAAAAGTTGATTTAGAAATTCCAAACTCTTTTGCAATTTTCCTACAACTAACACCATAACGTAAACGATCAATAACTTCTTTCTTCCTTTCAACGGTTAATTCCACCAACTTACGCTTACTCATATTGATGTATTATACATACTGCATAAACTGATTCTCACAAGTACAGCTCATGCATTATGTCCAGACACTCCCCCACTCTTCCTACAGAGCTGCGCACGAGATCGGATGAGTCTACTGACGAATTATAGGGGAATGGGTTAGTTTTTGCCTTGAACTCGGTAGACACACGCCCGACCTTTCCTCCTACTCCTATCCCCTCCATCGAAACGTTGTTCCCGTACTGCACATCGCGAGTGTCTGGACAAAATGCATAAGCTGTAAAAACCTCGTCGATTCGAAAGAAACTTCACCGAGTGTGATATCAAATATCAGGTTGATAGTCCTGAACTCGTTACATTTCTTGGCATTATTTTTCTTCGGCATTGTAAGCAACACTGTTTGCGTAAAGTCTTCAGGCCATTTGACTTCCTCACATATTTCAATGCTTCTCATACATTTCATTATATATATATATATATATATATATATATATATATATATACACACATACACACATATACAGAGTGTAACAAAAGTTTCTGGTACAGTGAAAATTTCAGTTTATTTTTTTCAAATATTTGATGGTAAATATCACATTTTCAGCCAAATTAATAATAAAGGATTGCATCACACCACAATCAAGTAGTACCAACTCCTACACCATAAGATTTAGTCATGGTTCCTGAGAAAATGGGAATTAACAAGAGAATAATTTTAACATACTGTTATAGAAACTTTTGTTACACTCTGTATATATATATATATATATATATATATATATAAAATTAAACGGAGGATACAGGAAAAATTTGATATAGTTTGGAATCAAAAACCTATGTTTAAATTAACTTATTTCTCATAATTTTTATGCGAACTGCAGTTTACCATTTAATATAAGAAATACAAAGTGACTGAATAATAAAACTTTACTTAAGTTCATTACTAATTAGCAAGGTTTCTGAGGAAGAAGATGTGACTTGTGACGAAGATTTACGTCATATTTCTACTGTAGTCTAGAATAAAAATTATGTAGAAATTCGAAATGAAACTACAAATAATGCTAATACATATCTTTCTTAGACAGAGAGACAGACAGACAGACGGACGGACAGACAGACAGACAGACAGATAGATACATAGACAGACAGACAGACAGACAGACAGACAGATCGACAGACAGAATTCAGACAGACTAGATAGACAGACAGATAGACAGTCGATAAATAGATAGATAGATAGATAGATAGATAGATAGATAGATAGATAGATAGATAGATAGATAGATAGATAGATAGATAGATAGATAGATGAATTTAATGTTATTCAGCAAATTAATAGCCATAGACAACTTCAAAGTAGAAATATAAAAGGCATTGCAACTACAATATGAATAAGTATAGAAATAAAATAAAAAAATAAATATACAATCACCAATCACAGACACAGGTTAAAAGTGTTAAAAGAGATAGTATAAAATCAGGTTAAAATGTACAGATTTGTCAATTACATAACTTAAGTTTAAAACAAAATAGTATCTAAAACGTAATATTGCTAAATTCATTGACACTGTAGATTGGATTTGCCATCAATGTCCTTCTCACCAACCTTCTGAAAGTAAAATATGACGTGTTTCTTATACGCAATGGTAAAGAGTTATAAAGTTTATAAGATATGGAAATAAAAATATTTTTTGTAGTACTATATTTGTACTTGGTGAAATATAATAGTTTGAATTGCTATTTGAACCGATGAAAGAACCATTTTTATAGATTCTTTAAATAAATATGTACCATGTACACTAGAAGAGGCATGTTTTTTTTTGTAGAATTGCCCTTAAAACGCACCAGTTCTCTTCTTTGATCGTTACACTTTGAAATCTTCACAATTTCGAGTTTTGTTGAGTCCTGCGGCGTGAACACGTCAGTTTAACAAGGTAAGAATAGTTATCGGTTTCAAATGCATCACCGATCTGGAATCAGAGCGCATTCATAGAAAAGTATAGGTTATAGTGGCAAATTCAAGCCTAGAGGAGAGTGTAATATGTATTACTTCGCGTTTTGAACTTTCAC
The DNA here is from genome assembly GCA_025594305.2 of Periplaneta americana. NCBI lineage: Eukaryota > Metazoa > Arthropoda > Insecta > Blattodea > Blattidae > Periplaneta > Periplaneta americana. The sequence continues at coordinate 43,931,240 of JAJSOF020000038.1, read as the reverse complement.
GTAGGAGTATTATTGTCAACGAGACCCAGAGCGATTTCCAGCATCGCATCTACCACAACCATAAATCCCTTTGCAGATTATACAAAAAAACTGAATTCATTCACAATACTGCCTACGCTACATACAAAAATTATACACATTTCATTTTATATTGTTCTGTGAGATTACAGTGTGTGAACATTGACATTTTTGTACAGGGTGTTAATGGATGACATCAAATATTTTCACAGAGTAAGAAAGGGGTTCTAGACAAGCAAGATGAGATAAGGTACCCATGGTCTTCGACGTAAATGTCTATGGTACAAGATATTAAGTTAATTACAATTTTATACTCATAAATCAATAGTGAAGCTTAATAGGGTTACAATTTGTATTACGATAACATCACGCCTTCTTAGAGATCGAGAGAAACCAAATTGCTAATACTCATCAACAGCGTTTTAATAATTTAGCCTTATAAATACACGAAATTTAGACACTAAGGGCCGTAGTCATAGACATTTTTAGCGCGGGCTTTCGGTGGCTTATCAGCGTTTTTCGTATTCAGTGTTAGCGATAGGATATGATTTGAATTCTGTACTAGTAACCAGTGGATAGCCGGGGCTAGCTTAGTACGCTCGTAGCGCGTGCTGCGAAATGTCTATGAATAGCACCCTAATTAACTATGTGATAAAATATTAAAAAAAAAAAACTCCTCTGGATTTGTTACAATACCAAGAAAAGTTTGGAAATAATTTTTCCTCCTTTAAGGTATTCATTTAATTTGCCAATGTACAGTAACATCAGTTATTCATAGATTTCAAAAAGACATATGACTCGATTAAGAGAGAAGATAGAGAAGTTTTATTTAACATTCTTATTGAATTTTGTATTCCCAAGAAACTAGTTCGATTAATTAAAATGTGTCCCAGTGAAACTTATAGCAGAGTCCGTAGAGGCCAGTTTCTGATGCTTTTTCAGTTCACTGCGGGCTAAAGCAAGAAGATGCACTATCACCTTTACTTTTTAACTTCGCTCTAGAATATGCCATTATGAAAGTTCAGGATAAGAGAGAGGGTCTGGAATTTAACGAGTTACATCAGCTTCTTGTTTATGCGGATGATGTGAATATGTTAGGAGAAAATCCACGCAATATTAGGGTTTACACGGAAATTTTATATGAAGCAAGTAAAGCGATAGATTTGGAAGTAAATCCCGAAAAGATGAAACATATGATTATGTCTCGCGACCAGAATATTGTACGACATGGGAATATAAAAATTGGGGATTTATGCTTCGAAGAGGTAGAAAAATTCAAATATCTTGGAGCAACAGCAACAAATATAAATGACACTCGGGAGGAAATTAAACGCAGAATAAATATGGAAAATGCCTGTTATTATTCGGTTGAGAAGCTTTTATCATCCAGTCTGCTGTCAAAAAATCTGAAAGTTAGAATTTATAAACCAGTTACCGATTGTTCTGTATGGTTGTGACACTTGGACTCTGACTTTGAGGAACAGAGATTAATGGTGTTTGAGAATAAGTTTCTTAGAAAAGTATTTGGGGGCTAAGAAGGATAAAGTTACAGGAGAATGGAGAAAGTTACACAACGCAGTAGTGCACGCATTGTATTCTTCACCTGACGTTAATTAGGAATATTAGGCCTAAATCCAGACGTTTGAGATGGACAGGGCATGTAGCACGTATGGACGGATCCAGAAATTCATATAGATTGTTAGTTGGGAGGCCGGAGGGAAAAAGACATTTGGGGAGGCCGAGACGTAGATGGGAGGATAATATAAAAATAGATTTGAGAGAAGTGGGATACGATGATAGAGACTGGATTAATCTTGCTCAGGATAGGGACCAATGGCGGGCTTATGTGAGTGCTCGAATGAATCTCCGGGTTCCTTAAAAAGCCATTTGTAAGTAGGCCTAAGTAATATATCCTTACAGAACTTTTTGTCCAACAAGCTTCGTCCATAGAGCATATCGTCCAAAAAGACATTTCTAGTTGCCTATTAACAGTATTATTTCATTTATTTCTACTTTGTTGAATGTGATGCCTAGTAATGTTACTCTTTCATATTATACAGTATATTATTTTCTAAATTTCAGTTCATTTTAACCCTCTGGAAATGGAAGAAATTACCTACACAAGTAAAGGAAAGCCAATGCTTCTGTTACATTCATTTTATTACCATTTCCAGTCGATGAAACCTAATACTACTGGTGATGCAAACAAAGAGTACTATGTACTATGTGAATTGTGGTTTTCTACAGTGACGTATATGTTGGGTTTCTGGCGCCTTGTTAGCCCACTTGAGTTGTGTGGATATAAAGGAAAAAATTGGGACGGTGTCGGGTGTAGTTCCTGGGTAGCTCAGTCGAGAGAGCATTCGTGCGCTAAGCGAAGGGTCCTGGGATCGATACCCGGCCCTGGAACAATTTTTCCCTTGAAATTATTAAGTCTGCTTCACAGGGAGCTCTACCTGAAAGTCAGATTTGCAAAATAAATAAATAAATATATAAATAAATAATGAATGAATGAATAAATAAATAAGAAAATTAATAAATACGTAAACAAATAACTAAATAAAACAGTTGGATGAATAATCTTACTGACCACACGTTACTCCTGTATTGATTGGATGATCTTTCACCTCTACTGAGGGACGTGGACGTGAGACCATCAGTTGGCTGGTCGATCTTTTCCCTCCTTGTGCTGACGCGTTACGGATTTAAAAATCATGCAGTTGATACAGAGTCATTAAATAACTGACTAAGAATATCACGTCCACACCTGTGGAGTAACGGTTAGCGCGTCTGGCCGCGAAACCGGGTGGCCAGGGTTCGATTCCGGTCGGGGCAAGTTACCGGACTAAGATTTTTTCAGGGTTTTCCCTCAACCTAATATAAGCAAATGCTGGGTAACTTCCGGTGCTGGACCCCGGACTCATTTCATCGGCATTATCACCTTCATCTCATTCAGACGCTAAATAACCAAAGCTCTTGATAAAGCATCGTAAAATAACCTACTAAAATAATAAAAAAAAGATAAAACCAATGTGTCACCTTGGTCAGTTTTCTCACTAGTTGCTGGATCAGTGTTATATCTGTACCCTACTTATCGGTGGAGCCCACTTTGTGCACAAGAGCCTGAAGAGACAAACTTATATCTTGTAACAAATAACTATGGAACTGTTCACAGGACAAGTCCTTGAAATTACGATACCTCTGACTGTCTTCGTTAGCATGCGATTTCATTCTTTTGTCCATTGAGCAGATATTAGGGAAAATACTCTCTCAGCACTTCCATTGTGACTTGGGATAAATAAATAGAATTGACATATTTTTAAGAGTTCTGAGAAAGTTTCAGTGCTTGCAGAACTATTGGAATTGAAGAATTTGCACCATTGTTTATCTAAACTTAAATCTTTGTCAAAATTAACTGGATTGGCATATCTTTGTACATTACAGAATAACATTGATAAAGTAGCTTAGAATCATGAATAGTGACATTTTTAGAGTGTAATTCAATGCATGTCAATAGGTCATCATATTTTATGTTTTTTAATGCTCGATCATGCCGAAACGTAGTAATTATACACCTGGTAGCAGACCTTTAATGCATGTCATTAAAGTACACCTACTCATTAAAGGTCAGGTCTTTCAGCCAATGACGACTCAGGTTACAACTGTTCAGCCAAAGACAGGTCAGCTTTCTACCGTTATAAAACCGCAAGTATCGATTATTCTCGGATATGCAATCAAAACAGAATTAGCGAAAAATCACGGAGGCTGGAAATCCAATACTGTCGCAGAAGGTTATGTTCTGTTACTATAATAATTAGAGTTAATTGTAAATAATATTCAAATAAATTTAATTTGTCATCTCGTTTTTCAATGTCTAATTTAATTTCAATGTTATCTCTGTAGGTTCTTATGGCCTAGCAAGGTCAATGTGGATATCTGTTCCTCGGAAGAAATCAATACTTTCGCGTCTGCGCACATCTCACAACATACGGAACATTGCTGAAGGTCAGATACAATTAAAATTAATAATAACAAGTTAGAAATATGGTCGAGCATAAAAAGCCGTATGAAACTCGCCTATGATGGTAATTAAGAAGCTCGTATGAAAATAATGAAACTCGCTTGCGCTCGTTTCATAAATATCCATACTCACTTCTTAATTACCTTCATTATAGGCTCGTTGCATAATGTACTATTATGTGTTCCAGCTTCAACCATTGAAAGCAATTAAATTCTTTCATAGGTTTTCACAATTTTTGTTTAGATATTCTATGCATAATATCGCACATTATTCAATATTCATATTAATTCTAGTTGAAATGCGAAATGCCGGATATTTCAATTTTTTTTAAATGCCTGCCGGAGAGGATAAAATGATTAAAAAGAGGACATGTCTTTCTTTTGCCGGACCGATGTTTACCCTAGTTGTATTCACATGTTTAGTTTAAAGCAAGTTTTATACTGAAGCAGGAGTAAAGTTAGAAGTCACTTTTTGTCCCTCGGTCTTGACGCTAGTCCGAGTTAGCTTCGCGGAAAACCCTTATCTGTTCTTTGGCAAGGTAGACGATCACGCTGACCACAGTAATAAGATAACTTATAATACGTACGACTGAGGTACATCTCAATGCTATGTTCTATAGACTGTAATTAACTGAAAGGAAACCTCGTAGAGGGTAACGTAATGTAATTCTCGTATTTATGCACCATGCCACGCGGGCACAGAGTTAAGCGAATCAGATTAAAAACCAAGATAATTAATATATAAGTTGGAGTAACAAGTTGGTAAAGAGATATATTCAGGCAGTTGCGTCACTTTGAATACACGCAGCTTCCGAGAAAGGAAGATCACGTCTGTCTGATATACCGAAAACTTGATTGTGTCTCTGGAGTTGTTACCGAACTCTCAGCTCGCTTCTACTACTACTCTTTGCAACCAAACTCTAAAATTTATCTTTGTAAGAAAATTTCTGTAGTCAGGAAATTCAGCTTTCTGTTTGGAGAGAGGAATGACCGTTAGAAGTTTAGCGGAAGAGAACGGGAGAGTCACAAGGGAGAGAAGAGAGGGATGCAGACGCAACCAATAACGCTGCGGAATTGGGTTTGCGGTCAATGTGTGTGTGTGTGTGTGTGTGTGTGTGCTCGGCACAATTCGCGCTATGAATAAGAGCAGAGAAGAAAGCTGAAGTACTTCCAGTGTTGTATTGTTATTATATTTTCTTGTCTACAGAATAGAATGAAGATTTTAAATGAGAGATATCGAAAAGAGGTTGAAGGAAATCTAAAGGTAAGCGTTCACTACATCGTATCGCACGCATCGGCTCTCGGCAAATCCGTCCACGTTTCTCGGGTGAGCAACTTTTCCGATGCGTGCGATCGTGGCCTTCTTTAATAAATCAATTTTAATTGCTCAACTGTTACTATTATGTCGTGTCATGTTCAGTTTCGCGCCAAAATGGCAGACTGAAAACTTATTTGGCTTGTAGAAAACTGCGAAGAATTATTTCAGACAGACAGTATACGAGCGAAATACGGAGGATCGTACTGAAAATCATGAGCAACACATTGCTATAACTTCAATTTCAACAATGTAACAAAAAGGATTATAAGATCATAATCTACAGACTTTACACCACGTATTGACATATTGTGACGTCATTAACTTCTACCATTTGACCACAGGGGATGTTTGCAAAATGGTCGACAACGATGGTTCGTTTCGACAGCGTGTTGTCATTAAATTCCTTGTTAAAGAAGGAAAATCTGCTGCTCAGATTTCAGCGTGCATACGGAGATGTGTGCATGGGCGCCAGCAGTGTTAGGAGGTGGGAGAAACATTTCGAAGATGGGAACACGAGCATCCAAGATTAGCCTCGTAGCGGTCGCCCTCGAACTGCCTCCACGGAACGCAACAAGGAAAGAGTTGATGAGTTCTGGGATGCATTTTGGTTGAATTTCTTGAACCTGGGCAGACCATAAATGCTGTCCGTTATATTCAGACAGTTTTGAAGCTCCGTCGTGCATTGTGCGAGAAACGGCCTGGAAAGAAGATCATTCTGCAACACGATAACGCGTGGCCTTGCACTGATCGTGTCACCGTGGAGAAAATCAGAGCATTTGGGTGGGAAACTCTTCCGCATCCTCCCTACAGTCCCGACTTGGCACCCTCCTACTACCATCTTTTCGGTTCTATAAGGAGCAGCTGCGAGGCCAACGCTACGAGATGCTGGAGGACATCCGGGAAGCAGAGCGTCAGTGTCTTCGGGAAGATGAAACGGAGTTCTACAGCAAGGGAATTTTCAAACTTACAGAACGGCGGGAAAAATGTATGCAAAGAAATGGAGACTATGTTGAAAAAATGACAGAAAAGTCTGTAGATTAAGATGATGTACCTGGTTTGTCTAAAAAATAAAAAATAGGATTTATAGCAATGGGTTGCTCATGACTTTCAGTATGATCCTCATATTATTATTATTATTACTATTATTATTATTATTATTATTATTATTATTATTATTATTATTATTATTATTATTATTATTATTTGCTTAGGAAAATATTTAGGGCTAAGAGGGATGAAGTTACAGGAGAATGGAGAAAGTTACACAACACAGAACTACACGCATTGTATTCTTCACCTGACATAATTAGGAACATTAAATCCAGACGTATGAGATTGGCAGGATATGTAGCACGTATGGGCGAATCCAGAAATGCATATACTGGGTGTTCAGTTGAAAGTGTGTCATGGCTCGCTGTATGCCGTCATGTGGCTAGTCGATTAGCCTAGAGAATTCAATCTTCCTACACTTCCGTAGAGGCGTATTACTTATCTGCCAGAGAAGTTGCCTAGCAAGTACGGTGTTCATTCTGGAGAGTACTTACCGATACGTACGGTAATGCCGATAGTGGCAGGAATGTGAACTGTTTGGAAACACGTACTGGGGTGAGTTTTTTTCTTACTGTCGGGAAATGGGGAGAGGGTTAAGACGATTACTTACGTACAATATTTGACATTAACTTCGACGGTCAACATGGACACGGAGCATTTGATTTATGTTGTGGAATGTTGCCGTACGTAACTGATGATAACAAATATCCTGCGTACGACTTAACCGCGCAAAACACAGTCGGAAGAGGTTATGGTGGCACACAGACCGTATAGACCGCCATCTGTTGCTACGACGTTCAAGTTATACCGTACACGTTCTCAAGTTCAGATTGAACGCCTTGATTAATAGGCAACTTCTCTGACACAAAAGCTGAAACTCGCTTCAAATCGCTGAATCATCAACAGTGACGTCATGACACACTTTGAAATGAACACCCAGTAGAGTGTTAGTTGGGAGGCCGGAGGGAAAAAGACCTTTGGGGAGGCCGAGACGTAGATGGGAAGATAATATCAAAATGGATTTGAGGGAAGTGAAATATGATGGTAGAGACTGGATTAATCTTGTTCAGGATAGGGACCAATGGCGGGCTTATGTGAGGGCGGCAATGAACCTCCAGGTTCGTTAAATCGTAAAATTATTATTATTATTATTATTATTATTATTATTATTATTATTATTATTATTTAGTCCTCGAAGCACAGTAGGTCGATCCGTACTTTTGTCGTTTATAGGAATCGCTGTCGAGATTCGATCACAAGATCTTAGAAGTCGAACCCACGTGATGGTGTTTCACCAAGTGTCCGTGTAGCTGTTGTTGAAATATGGGAAGAGAAACTAAGACTAAACCCCAAGAGGGATAAGGAGAACTCTATACACTAGAGTAGGTAATAAAGTCTGTACAAGCGCTCATCTCGTTTCCTGACTCTTTGAATGTTGTAAGTTGCACAATTCACGTAGCCCGCTAATACTCTTCAACTTTAATTTCTAACCGACGTTGTTGCCTGGGGAATGGAGAGCTCGCTGTAGAATTAGAACATGGTCTTATATAAAGCTACATACACTCGTAAACGGATCATAAAGATACCAATATTGTATCCGAAGATGAAGAGAGGAGGAAAAAAAAGGAGATGAAGAGTGGAAAAGAATAAACAAAGTAAATGGACGTACCACAAAGATAAGAGGATCAATTAAAACTTGGCGTGTGTATGCGAGGAATGAAAGGGAATTCTACCTATTTTAGCTCCGTCATTACAGCACCTCTATTCCGTACTCTCTCGCCTGTCGCACACTAAGTGAACGATGCCGGGGCTTACAAAGAAATGGACGTTCCATTATCCGCCTGTAACGAAACATTTAAATGGTAGCATTTCTGGCTACACCTGATTCCCTATAGACAAGTGGAGTTTTATCTCCTTGTGTAACTGCCTTGGTAGCTCAGTTGGCAAAGCTCCGGCCTACGAGACCGCGGACTCGAGTTCAAACCTCGGCGATGAAGAAGTTGTTTTTCTGGTGGACCAACCAAGTTTGTAAAATTACAATGTTTACAATGGTGTAACGAAGAATATATATTTCCGTACAGGAATTCTGCATTACCATATGGTTAATAATAATAATAATTATTATTATTATTTATTTATTTAATCTGGCAGACCTAAAATCAATAGGCCTTCTCTTCCGCCCAGCCAGACCCTAATTGAATATAATTATTATTTACATAGTTATTAGTATTACATTAATATTTAGACCGTAAAACAACATGAAAGTGAATAATGAAAGTTGGCTAAGTAATGTTAGTGAGACAATAATAAACAATGGTAAGAAATAATAATAACAATAATAATAATAATAATATTATTATTATTATTATTATTATTATTATTATTATTATTATTTATTTAATCTGGCAGAGCTAAGGCCAAGGCCTTCTCTTCCGCCCAGCCAGACTCTAATTCTAATTGAATACAATTATTGGTTACATAGTTATTACATTAATATCTAGACCGTAAAACAACATGAAAGTAAATAATGAAAGTTGGATAAGTAATGTTAGTGAGACAATAATAAACATTGGTAAGAAATAATAATAACAATAATAATTAATAATAATAATAATAATAATAATTTATTTAATCTGGCAGAGCTAAGGCCAGTAAGCCTTCTCTTCCGCCCAGCCAGACTCTAATTCTAAATGAATACAATTCCTTACATAGTTATTACATTAATATCTAGACCGAAAAACAACATGAAAGTAAATAATGAAAGTTGGATAAGTAATGTTAGTGAGACAATAATAAACATTGGTAAGAAATAATAATAAATAATAATTAATAATTGCTTATTATTATTATTATTATTATTTATTTATTTAATCTGGCAGAGCTAAGGCCTATAGGCCTTCTCTTCCGCCCAGCCAGACTCTAATTCTATTACATTAATATCTAGACCGAAAAACAACAAAAGTAAATAATGAAAGTTGGATAAGTAATGTTAGTGAGACAATAATAAACATTGGTAAGAAATAATAATAATAATAATAATAATAATAATAATAATAATTATTATTATTATTATTATTATTTAAATCTGGCAGAGCTAAGGCCACTAGGCCTTGTCTTCCGCCCAGCCAGACTCTAATTCTAATTGAATACAATTATTGCTTACATAGTTATTACATTAATATCTAGACCGTAAAAAACATGAAAGTAAATAATGAAAGTTGGATAAGTAATGTTAGTGAGACAATAATAAACATTGGTAAGAAATAATAATAATAATAATAATAATAATAATAATAATTATTATTATTATTTTTATTTAATCTGGCAGAGCTAAGGCCTGTAGGCCTTCTCTTCCGCCCAGCCAGACTCTAATTCTAATTGAATACAATTGGTTACATAGTTATTACATTAATATCTAGACCGAAAAACAACATGAAAGTAAATAATGAAAGTTGGATAAGTAATGTTAGTGAGACAATAATAAACATTGGTAAGAAATAATAATAATAATAATAATAATAATATTATTAACATCACTTATTATAATAATAAGTATTATTATTATTATTATTATTATTATTATTATTATTATTATTATTTATTTATTTAATCTGGCAGAGCTAAGGCCACTAGGCCTTCTCTTCCGCCCAGCCAGACTCTAAATCTAATTGAATACAATTGGTTACATAGTTATTACATTAATATCTAGACCATAAAACAACATGAAAGTAAATAATGAAAGTAAAAGTAAATAAAAAGTAAAAGTAAATAATAAAAGATAAGTAATGTTATTGAGACGATAATAAACAATGGTAAGAAATAATAATAATAATAATAATAATAATAATAATAATAATAATAATAATAATAATAATAATAATAGTAATGAGATAATTTAAACTATGTATTCTCCATATAATATAACCATTAAACATTGAAAAACCTGAAACAGCTATTATTGTTAACAAGAATTGTTCGAAAAACATTTCTTTAGTCTATTCTTAAATTGGTTTGATGTCTGACAGTCTCTGACATTACTAGGTAGAAATTCAAAAGTCAAGAAACAGCCACAGTGAAAGAAGATAAATATGAGGATGTTCGGTGGGAGGGAATGGATAATATTGAGGAGTGTTGTGATCGTGTGTCTAGATTATGGTGGGTGGATGAATTTTGAAAATGAGACGCAATTTAGACAGGAGTGGAGAAATGCAATATGTGAAAGAGAAGGGAAAAACAGTGGATTTTCCTACGATAAGGGTAGAACAGAGAAAAATTCTCTCCGACACCGGGATTCGAACCCGGTTTTCAGATGTACGTGCTGACGCTTTATCCACTATGCCATACCGATTGTAGTTCTGATGCCGGATTTAATCGTTCTCGGTTTAAGTTCTACCTCTCTGTTCCCTTTGTTCACATTCTGTGACACAGTACATGAGGCTAGGCTAACTTTCGGTGTTGAACCTCGAACTCATTTCGTCATTACTGAATTCAACTTCATCTATCAGCTTTCAATAGCTTCAGATCAACCAACGTGCAGCAGATGTAGTACCGTGATTTTATCACAGATGGCATCTATCTAATGAAGCAACAGAAGTCCCGGTGGTGGGGAGCGAACTCCGTCGGTCATGGGTGATGTGTAGGCGAAATAAGTTTGCAGCAAAGTGATATTGAAGGTTGGGTAAACGCCGACTAAGATTTTCCTGTTGTTAATTCTAGAGTGCTAGAAACAAGTTTGTAGCAAAGTGATAGTGAAGATTGGGTAAACTCCGACTAAGATCTTCCTGTTGTTAATTCTAGAGTGCTAGAAACAAGTTTGTAGAAAAGTGATATTGAAGATTGGGTAAACTCCGACTAATATCTTCCTGTTGTTAATTCTAGAGTGCTAGAAACAAGTTTGTAGAAAGTGATATTGAAGATTGGGTAAACTCCGACTAGGATCTTCCTATTGTTAATTCTAGAGTGCTAGAAACAAGTTTGCAGCAAAGTGATATTGATGATTGTGTAGACGCCGACTAAGATAATCCTGTTGTTAATTCTAGAGTGCTAGAAACAAGTTTTTAGCAAAGTGATATTGAAGACTGGGTAAACGCCGACTAAGATCTTCCTGTTGTTAATTCTTGAGTCTTAGAAACAAGTTTGTAGCAAAGTGATATTGATGATTGGGTAAACGCCGACTAAGATAATCCTGTTGTTAATTCTAGAGTGCTAGAAACAAGTTTGTAGCAAAGTGATATTGAAGACTGGGTAAACGCCGACTAAGATCTTCCTGTTGTTAATTCTTGAGTCTTAGAAACAAGTTTGTAGAAAAGTGATATTGAAGATTGGGTAAACTCCGACTAGGATCTTCCTATTGTTAATTCTAGAGTGCTAGAAACAAGTTTGTAGCAAAGTGATATTGAAGATTGGGTACACTCCGACTAAGATCTTCCTGTTGTTAATTCTAGAGTGCTAGAAACAAGTTTGTAGCAAAGTGATATTGAAGACTGGGTAAACTCCGACTAAGATCTTCCTGTTGTTAATTCTTGAGTCTTAGAAACAAGATTGTAGCAAAGTGATATTGATGACTGGGTAAACGCCGACTAAGATCTTCCTGTTGTTAATTCTTGAGTCTTAGAAACAAGTTTGTAGCAAAGTGATATTGATGATTGGGTAAACGCCGACTAATATCTTCCTGTTGTTAATTCTAAGTGCTAGAAACAAGTTTGTAGCAAAGTGATTGTTTGGGTAAACTCCGATTTCCTGTTGTTAATTCTAGAGTGCTAGAAACAAGTTTGTAGCAAAGTGATATTGAAGACTGGGTAAACGCCGACTAAGATCTTCCTGTTGTTAATTCTAGAGTGCTAGAAACAAGTTTGTAGCAAAGTGATATTGAAGATTGGGTAAACTCCGACTAGGATCTTCCTGTTGTTAATTCTAGAGTGCTAGAAACAAGTTTGTAGCAAAGTGATATTGAAGATTGGGTAAACTCCGACTAAGATATTGGAGACTGGGTAAACGCCGACTCTTCCTGTTGTTAATTCTAGAGTGCTAGAAACAAGTTTGCAGCAAAGTGATATTGAAGATTGGGTAAACTCTGACTAATATCTTCCTGTTGTTAATTCTAGAGTGCTAGAAACAAGTTTGTAGCAAAGTGATATTGAAGACTGGGTAAACGCCGACAAACATCTTCCTGTTGTTAATTCTTGAGTCTTAGAAACAAGTTTGTAGCAAAGTGATATTTGACTGATTGATGTTGTTAATTCTTGAGTCTTAGAAACAAGATAAAAGATAATGACCTGTTGTTAATTCTAGAGTGCTAGAAACAAGTTTGTAGAAAAATGATATTGAAGATTGGGTAAACGCCGACTAAGCTCTTCCTGTTGTTAATTCTAGAGTGCTAGAAGAAATTTTGTAGCAAAGTGATATTGAAGATTGGCTAAACTCCGACTAGGATCTTCCTGTTGTTAATTCTAGAGTGCTAGAAACAAGTTTGTAGAAAAGTGATATTGAAGATTGGGCAAACTCCGACTAGGATCTTCCTGTTGTTAATTCTAGAGTGCTAGAAACAAGTTTGTAGCAAAGTGATATTGAAGATCGGGTAAACGCCGACTAAGATCTTCCTGTTGTTAATTCTAGAGTGCTAGAAACAAGTTTGTAGAAAAGTGATATTGAAGATTGGGTAAACTCCGTCTGGGATCTTCCTGTTGTTAATTCTAGAGTGCTAGAAACAAGTTTGCAGCAAAGTGATATTGAAGATTGGGTAAACGCTGACTAAGATCTTCCTGTTGTTAATTCTAGAGTCTTAGAAACAAGTTTGTAGAAAAGTGATATTGAAGATTGGGTAAACTCCGACTAGGAACTTCCTGTTGTTAATTCTAGAGTGCTAGAAACAAGTTTGTAGAAAAGTGATATTGAAGATTGGGTAAACTCCGACTAGGATCTTCCTGTTGTTAATTCTAGAGCGCTAGAAACAAGTTTGCAGCAAAGTGATATTGAAGATTGGGTAAACGCCGACCAAGATCTTCCTGTTGTTAATTCTAGAGTGCTAGAAACAAGTTTGCAGCAAAGTGATATTGAAGATTGGCTAAACGTCGACTAATATCTTCTTGTTGTTACTTCTAGAGTGCTAGAAACAAGTTTGCAGAAAAGTGATATTGAAGATTGGGTAAACTCCGACTAGGATCTTCCTGTTGTTAATTCTTGAGTCTTAGAAAGAAGTTTGTAGCAAAGTGATATTGAAGATAGGGTAAACGCCGACTAAGCTCTTCCTGTTGTTAATTCTGGAGTGCTAGAAGAAATTTTGTAGCAAAGTGATATTGAAGATTGGGTAAACTCCGACTATGATCTTCCTGTTGTTAATTCTAGAGTGCTAGAAACAAGTTTGTAGCAAATTGACACTGAAGAGTTGGTAAACGCCAACTAAGATCTTCCTGTTGTTAATTCTAGAGTGTTAGAAACAAGTTTGTAGCAAAGTGACACTGATCCTATGACCAGAGAGGCTCGCATTTGTGAGGTATCTAGTTTCCGATTAGATGAATCTCCCTCCCCTTACCGGCAGTGGTATGTAAATCGGATAAAAGGGGAGGTTAAGCACGATGAAAAAGAAAGAATCATTCAGCATTCTGAGGGTACTTTCTCTGTTTTGTTCGCTAAGCCTGGCTAAGCTAACAGACTTGGCTTCCGTTCAGATGTTTCTGTATTATTTATTCGTAGTTTACTGCATTTACTTACATAGTGGACGGAGAATATACAGAGCTTATCAATTTCTTTGATGTCGCAACCTGGAAGTATTTCCATAACATCGAAGATACTAAGTCTCAACATATGGCTGGTAAAAACAAACATTTCTAAGAAATTCCTATATTTTACAAAATAAAATGGTTACCAAGAAGAGAAACTCAACGTTTGACTTGTTCAAGAAGGGAAATTCTCTCGGTATATAACATACTTTCCCAGGCATGTCAATTGATGCCCACAGGGGCAAGCGCGCGATTTAGAGCCCAGGAGAACCTGAGCGCTTTACAGCGGAAAGAGACAGACGTAAAAGGTGGTATATCCCGCTTGGTCTAGCTATATTCAGGGGTGGCCAGCACTGATTCAATAGATAAAGGGAAGAGAACGTATTAAAATTGTATCCATGTTAATTTTTAGATTTTCCTCAGAATTATAAGTGCATTATAAGAATGTAAGTTTTAATTTTAATGCTCATTTTTCACAAGTTTTATTTTTTTATTCAAAAGAAATATTTTCTCAACTTTTCTTATAGAAAAGTGAAATTTTCAGGTATAGGCCTATTTATTTAGTAGCCTTACAGAATGTTTTCGTAAATCTAATATGCCGTATATATGTATTACTGAAGATAGTGTATTGAAAATTTTGAAAATATTCGCATGTAAATTTTTTGTAAGGAAATTAATTAACAAAGCAACTATTGTTACATCACAAGTAAAAGATACGTGCCCATGTGTTGTTAAAATGTCAGCTCTATAGCTTCAGCAGATTTCGAGAAAATAATTTAATATTCTGATGATACGAAGTTGCTCACAAATATCACCTTAAAAGCATAATGCGATAAGAGTTTTGTTATGTAATATTAGTTCCACTTAAAACAGATACAGTACCTAGGTAACTTTGCTTTGTACTGTAATATTGTTTTGATTAGTTTATTGATTACTTTTGTAAGGCTAAAGATACCATCAATATAAATTCCAACTTATCATGTCATACTCAATCTCTTTCTTTGGAATATCACTTTCTTTATGAATGATGTGTTTCATCCACTTAATACAGTATAATATTATACTACTATGGAATTTAAGTGAATATTCCTTCTTAACTCTCTATTATGTTACTAAGATTTAAAACACAAGTGCAATATTAAGAAATCAGTGTTAGTACTTTTGTTTTACAGACAATATAGATAATATTAAACAAAAAGAAGCCATATAAAAATAACGACATAAAATTTCATGTTCCGTTTGAAGTTTGTGCACCACTGTTTTCTTAATCCAACAGGTTGTTTATTCATATACACAGCCCTTCCTCTTTCCATACTTAACGCTTGCTGCCCGCGCACGACGTCAAGGTCAGAAAAATGCGCTTGCTTTGACATCACTGTACTAATCATATGTTGTTCCCCAGAGCACTTTCTCCATCGGTTTATGATCGTCTCTATCTATCCATCTACCTACCTACCTACCCATCTATCTATCTATCTATCTATCTATCTATCTATCTATCTATCTATCTATCTATCTATCTATCTATCTGTCTGTCTGTCTGTCTGTCTGTCTGTCTGTCTGTCTGTCTGTCTGTCTGTCTGTCTGTCTGTCTGTCTGTCTGTCTGTCTGTCTGTCTGTCTGTCTGTCTGTCTGTCTGTCTGTCTATCTATCTATCTATCTATCTATCTATCTATCTACATTGACAAAAAATGAATAAAATTATAAGTTCAAAAATTTATGTTACTTCAGTAACATGAAGTAATATCTCATTTTATTGGAAAATAAAATTACAGAAATTAATCTGTTAAATGTTTGTTTGCTGTCTCCCCTTCCACTGCTCAGCCTATGATTAATGCGGGTGGCCGTACCAATTCCGTGAACAATGGTCACACTTGCCTGCCCTCCCTCACATCCCCTCCTGTGCTGAAACCAGAGTGTTGAAGGCAATTGTACAGACACATCCCAAGTTGTGTGGGTGTGGAATGGGCAACCTGCGTCGCAACGAAGCGGAAGTCTCTGCTACGACGAAGGGGAGAGGATTAAAATGTTCCCAGAACTGTCTAATTTTATGTTGCCTTTGTCGATTCATACAAAAGAATGTATGTATGGGACTTACTGTAGGCCCGCATTTTCTATTTTATGGACCTCACACATGATGTAACTTCAGCAACGTTAGATCGGCGTGACTTTGAAATTAATAGAAATATGTACAATTACTGTCTTATAAGTAGACAGTGGATGCGGGATGACTTATCGTTGAATGTAAGTGCACATTTACTAGGCCTACATGTTACATTTTTTTCATCCAGACCATTGGCTGAACAGGTTTTGAACGTAAACAGACGACGTCAACATGATACTGTATCTCCGTACAGTCAGAAGGAAAAGAAAAATAACGTACTGTAGTACATACCTTGCAAGTTCAGTCCTCATCATCATTGATGCAATTACCAGCGTTGCAGTAAACGACGATATATTCTCGTAAATTGTCGAAGCTGAATCGTCTTCGCCTATCGCTTAAACAGTTTTTGTATCGAGAGAATTTCTGAAGAAAACCTCTAAAATGGGGATCACTCAATTTCTTTAGAGGAATATTTGTACTGAGCATCATGTTGCACGTGTCGTTAGACCTGCACAACTAAATGATGATGATGATGATGATGATGATGATGATGATGATGATGATGATGGTTCCTCAGATTTCATTTCAACTAATTTCCTGTGCGATGTACTGCTGCAATGTTTCTCTATAGCCTGAGTTGTTTTGGTTTTTATTTCAATTTTACATACATTACACACGATATTTTCTTCGTTAATACCTAAAATGTCATTCTCATACTTCTTAATTGCATTTCGTATCTCTGAGCGAATATAACGTTTTGCCATTATGAAAGGGATCAGCACAACATATTCACCGCGTACTAAATACTTGAGCAGAATAACACAACTGCACACATTGTGTTGCAATGTTACTATGAACAGATCGAGGTTCATTCGTTTTGTACGCTGCTGTACTCGCCAGGTATACAAAAGACGGACGACGCGGCACGTGCCATAGGCCTATATTCTGATACGAAACAACTTTACTTTTCCTTAAGTCATCCCGCATCCACTGTCTACTCATAAGTAATATCGGTTTTGGAGCGAAATTTTAATTGTAGCGTGTTGTGACAAGAAATTAATCTAATATTCAAAATAAGGATTATTATGGTCCGTCCCAGGAATCTGTGGAGTAGAAAGACGAAACAAGACTCTGCGCAAGTGGTATGTGGGAGGGCTAGGGCCAATGACTGCTCTGGGGGGAGGCATTGCTTGAACGAAGCGAGCAATCGCTTGCAGGGATTGGATCATTTCTATCTGAACTCTATCTTCTACCACGAGCACCTTACCCCTTAGCGGCCTCGAGCTGATGCTGCCCGCAATACACTCCATCACAGATAGGCTCCGTCTCCGTATAAGTGAAGTTACTCTACAGATTCCTGGGCTGGATGATTGAGCCAGATTTCAGCGAGGTTTGCTATCCTGCGACGGTACCAGTTTCTGGTTTGTTTTGGGAAGAATTGCGTGATACCCATTCCAAGATATTATTACTGTTAATTACTTACAAATGGCTTTTAGAGAACTCGGAAGTTCATTGCCGCCCTCACATAAGCCAGCCATCGGTCCCTATTCTAAGCAAGATTAATTCAGTCCCTACCATCATATCTCACCTACCTGAAATCCATTTAATATTATCCTCCCATCTACGTTTCGGCCTCCTCAAAGGTATTTTTCCTCTGGCCTCCCAACTAACACTCTGTATGCATTTCTGGATTCGCCAATACGTGCTATTGGCCTTCTACATCTCAAACGTCTGGATTTAATGTTCCTAATTATGTCAGGTGAAGAATACAATGCGTGAAAGTTATTATAAATTACCAGTTAAAAATAAAGTTTCTTACATAATTTGTTTCTGAGATGTTTGTACTCATATAATGCATTTTTTTACATAGTACAGTATGTAATAGTGAGTTAAGAAAATCCTATGAACTTGAAAGATATGGTTCTGCCCTGAAAATATCTCTAAATTACCCATTACAACTGTGTAAAAATTACATTAGAATATTACAAGTTTTTGTGCAATCTTCAGTATAATTACATAATTACAACAATTTCTCAATGCGTTCACATACATATGTCCATAAACAATAATTGGAGAAAAACATGTGTTCATTAACAAATAAATGAGCAATTTTAATGAGAGGCGGATGATACCTGTTACGGACCTTGAAACCCACTGCCTAGCGAGAATCGAACCCATCACTTCCCGGCATGCAGCCCAACCCCTTAACCGCAACGCTAACGCGATTCCTGACAAACGGAATTAATAGTGAAATTAGTGAGATGTTTGCCATTAATAGAGTATAATGAAAATCAGTGCTTACGCTTTTTGAAATTTCTGACATGGAAGAGATTCGAAATTTCTGACATGAAAACGTCGAGGAGCAATAATCAAAAGAAGAAGGATCTTCCACCACTGATTCCTTAGGTCCATGAAATAGGGGTGCCCAAGACAAAATGAGATGGCATTTCTTACTCTTTCTACAAACGATCTAACAACGTGATCCTTGATCTTGTTCGATCCTAGCCCAGGTCGATGGCATTTAAATATGTTTATGCTCGATCATGCCGAAATGTAGTAATTATACACCTGGTAGCAGTCCTTTAATGCATGTCATTAAAGGACACCTATTCATTAAAGTTCAGGTTTTCGATTATTCTCGGGTAAGCAATCGAAAGACGAGGGAAAAGTCACGGAGGCTGGAAATCCAATACTGTCGCAGAAGGTTATGTTCTGTTACTATAATAATTAGCGTTAATTGTAAATAATATTCAAATAAATTCAATTAGTCATCTCGTTTTTCAATTCTAAATCAATTTCCAGGTTATACATTCTCTGCATTACATCAAGGTCAGTGACATTATTGTTTCTCGAAAAAATCAATACTTTCGCGTCTGCGCACATCTCAAAATTCACGAGCTATGAACAAGGTCACTTCCGATCTTCTGTCAGATACAAATAAAATAAATACTTCTGAATAATTTCAAGTTAGAAATATGGTCGAGTATAAGAAGTCGTATGGAACTTGCCTATAATGGTAATTAAGACGCTCGTATGAAAATTATGAAACTCGCTTGCGCTCGTTTCATAAACAAACATACTTGCGTCTTAATTACTATCATTATAGGCTCGTTGCATAATGTACTATTAAATGCGACAGGCTATATTTACTGGCATGTAAAAGAACTTCTGCGGGACAAAATTTCGGCACACCGGCGACGCTGATATAACATCTGCAGTTGCGAGCGTCGTTAAATAAAACATAAGTAAAAAAATTCCAAGTACTTTAGTTTCTTCTGCATTGTCTTTCCATCACGTCTTTATTGTTTTTCTGATGATTGTACTGAACCAAGAATAGCCTCTGTAGTTTAAGAAAATCGTTAAATAAGAATACGTTAAATACTCCAATTAAGTTAACTGCAATATTTAAGTTTAACACGTTATATAGCGTCCATTTTTCGGCAGAGTGCGACGTCCATAGAGAATGTAGTTAGGTTACATTTCCATCTCCAGAGGTACCGACTCATACATATGGATAGTGAAGTGAATGTATTTTCAATTTGGAGAGGATTTTTTTTGTAAAAAAACCTTTTATATATATTTTTAGTCGTACTTTTCCAGCACCACGTAACAGACCTACGTACGCGTACGCATGTAGATAGAAACTGTAATCCTATACATAAAACTCGTGGTGAGGATCGATATACCATATCGAGATTATACATTAGCGATAAATATCGAATCCGATACAGAGAAAGAACCACTGGTGGCCATGGAAACCAATATCGAAAACTTCACTAATTAGGCACTTGATACATTTTTAGCATGATTAAAAATCGTCGATACAAAAGTACAGTCCTATGAAATTAACGGATGTTTTGTACACATGGAGTAACTTACACGCTTCATGGAAGCTATTGTCTTAGGTTCGATTACCGTCTACAGATTAGGCTTTTGGATGTTACTATTGTGTCCTGAGCTGGAAGAGAGTAGACTATTTAACGGGGGGTGTAGTTGTAATTAAAATAAGTACGAGGGCGCATCGTGAAAAGTTTATTATTATTATTATTATTATTTATTATTATTATTATTATTATTATTATTATTATTATTATTAGCTAATCAATATCATTATTCATATTATCATTGTTATTGCTATAATAATAGGCTAATAACAATTTATTATTTATTTATTTAATGATATTTATGTGGTGGACAACAGCCATTGGCCAATAAAAGTCCAGCACAGTGATACAATTAATACATTAAAATGAACAATTATGATACAAATTAAATATTTGAGTTAACAGCAAAATAAAGAACATAGATTACAATAATTAATTTACAATAATTAAAACTATAAATTATTATGGAAAGGAGTCGATTCGTATTACCAATTTGTGTTTAAGAATTATGCCAATAATATTAGCAAAGACATTGCATATTCTAATACTTCTATACATTGAATGGATCGAAATCGCCTACATGTAAGTTAGCATGTTTAATAGGGGAGAGTCGGGTAGTATCGGACATCGGGTAGTATCGGACAGTGCGTTTCTTTCATCTACTACCATATGGTAGTACCTGAATGACATGGTTACGTTTCTCTATGCGACATCACAGAAACGTAACCATGTCAATCAGGTACTATCATCGTGTGGTAGATGAAAGAAACTCACTGTCCGATATTACCCGATGTCCGATACTATCCGACTCTCCCCTACTTCTGGAGATCGGCGAGGAAGATTTAGAATTTCTAATACAGAAGAATTTGTGATGTCTCATGTCCTTCATAGGAATACGAAGGCTGAACACTGTTTAAGAAAGATTGACAATTAATGTCACCTTTAAGGACCTTACATAAGAATAAGTAATCGAGATCATGACGTCTGGCATACAGGCTTCGACATTTAAAGTGCTCGCATTTGTTATCTTAATTATACTCAGAGTTTTTAGGCAGGAATCGGTACGAACATAATTAAATAAATTTCCTTTCAATATTTTCCAGTTTTGCCGAATCAGAACTAGTAATAGAGTTCCAAACTACAGATGCATATTCGAGTTTCGATCTCACTAATGCATAGTATAGTACTAATGTATACTACTACTACTACTACTACTACTACTACTACTACTACTACTACTACTACTACTACTACTACTACTAATAATAATAATAATAATAATAATAATAATAATACTCTCTTACAAATGGCTTTTAAGGAACTCGCAGGTTCATTGCCGCCCTCACATAAGCCCTCCATCAGTCCTTATCCTCAGCAAGATTAATCCAGTCTCTATCATCATATCCCACCTCACTCAAATCCATTTTAATATTATCCTCCCATCTAAGTCTCGGCCTCCCCGAAGGTATTTTTCCCTCTGGTCCCCCAACTAACACTCTATACGTATTTCTGGATTCGCCCATACGTGCTACATGCCCTGCCCATCTCATAATAATAATAATAGTAGTAGTAATAATAATAATAATAATAATAATAATAATAATAATAATAATAATAATAATAGGGTATCCTATAGTCCCGTCGCTCTAATTTCCGGCAACCAATCGCGTTGCAGGTCGGCTACATTTAAACGTGTGCGTCTCGTGATTCGCTGTGGAAGACGTTATTCATTTCTTAAGGATCGGCAAATACTTAATATAATCGCCCGCCATTTTGGCTCTTTCGTTGGCGTTCGCAGAAAGCACACGAAGACGTTATTTGCCGCTCAATTATTTGCTGAATTACAGTGCATTTGATTTATTATCATAGGAGCTACGACATGATAATGTTTAACTGTGTGGCAAATAGATTCCTCGTATAGTAGCTCGGCAACGAAAGAACGAAAATGGCGAACGATACTACCTACCTAGACTGTATTGAGCCTTCACTTCCTAAGACGTAAGCAAAGAGGAGGAGTCACGCCGGGAATAACAGCGTCGGGACTATAATAATATTTATTTATTTACTAATATTTAATGTGCTGTACAACAGCCAGGGGCCAATAACAGTTCAGCACATGGCAATTTATTACAAAAGCATTAACAATGATATAAATTACAATAAATGAGCCATTGAGAGCAGAAGTGGTGTAAGTCAAAAATGAGTAATGAGGGTTAAAGCAAACATTCTGTAAAATACAGCGCAAAGTAGCAATTAATATTTGATATATTTACACTATTAACTAGTGGCTTGTGCAGCAAATGCTGCTGCAAACTAAGTTCGTTAGACGTTTAAATAAAATTTTTTTCAGATTTATTTTCAATGAAGAATACTTGTCTTTCTGATAGTTATTTGCTTCCATAATAATGAAACATACTCCCTCTCAATGGATTTTTTAGGCCAAATACTTTTTCTTGAACCTGTCCAACTTCAATTTTTGAGTTTCAACGCGAAAACTCAAGTATCAATGTCAGGACGATAGCAGTAGCTATTTCAGGTCGTTGTGGATTGTAGGCAAAAGTTAAAAAAATGTCAGGTTTGCTAAGCTTTCGAACAATAGGATTTTCGTATAGCTGCTGCATGTAGAACTTGAAATGTAGAGCGTAAAATCATTTTATCCTACTAAGAGATCTTGCTGAAATGATCTGGAGACAACAAAATTTTCTAGGTCTCTTATTTTATCAGTAAGTAATACCTTTTTATCTTTCCTTAGGAACTGTAATTTTTGCGCTCTCTCGAGCCAATACTAAAGACAATGAGACATATCAATATCTACACCACACCGCCATTAAGTATATGAAAAAGATCTAACCCCACTGGTTTAATAAGTATAAAAATATTTGATTTTTAATAACAATATTATTATCTTACTTAAGTTTTGTAATTATATATAGCGGTCACTCAGTAAATTATGGAAATGAAAATCTAAATTAAGATATTCTCTACATTTACTTACACAATCTCAAAACGTTTCACTTTCATGTCATCAATATAACATCAATATTATATACAATTAATGAAGAATAGACGCATCATGATATTAACTATAATAATATTTAATTTCAAATGGTAATAATGTCATCAAACCACCTCAAGTTTCGTACATTTGAATATCCAATACACAGCTATACTCAGAAAATTATACACTACAGAATCAGTTTTTAATAACAAATTGTGAGCTCTAAATCTGTCGGCAATCCTGCAGGTCATGGCCTTCGTGTAATAGCCTGTTGTTTATTGCAGTGTGTGTTTTGTTCTGAAATTCAATCAAGTCGGCCGTGATTCGATAAAATTAGTTCTCAAAACTGACAACAGATGGATTTTGGAAAATAGGAAAATTATGTAGGAAAATTGACATTTCACTGAAAACTACTACTTTTCCGAAAAACTTTGGATGCCAGGTATGAAAATGAGGGGTCACTCATTAAAATCCGTTCAGCCGTTTTCCCGTAATTTCCATTACCAGTTCAAATTATACTCGTATATATAGATAGTCAGTAGATAGCACGAAGGACATATTAATGAATATTTTGCGCTGTATTTTACAGAATTTTTACTTTAAACCCCATTACCCAATTTTGACTTCCACGACTTCTGCTCTGAACGGCTCAAATGTACATTAGAATAATTATTAAAATAATTAATGACAATTAAAAGTAATGATAACTGAAAATGGAAGGGTGGAATCATATCAATGAATATAGTACAAATGATATAGAAGATGACGGGAATAATAATATAATAATACATAACTAAAAAAAAGACATAAATTAATAACTGACATAAAACTACAAAAAGTATACACTACACATTAAATGGATCCAAGTGGATATTGATATAATGATGATAATAATAATGATAAAACCCGACAAGATGCTCTTCAAGGAAGAGTTATAGCTCAACTTACGAATGATCGTTTGCGTTTGTAAATTTAATAATCTGATTGGCTATGTATTGTATACTTTTAGTAGAGCCATCGATGTAGCTCAGTCGGCAGACTCGCTGGGCTGCTGATCCGGAGCTGCGTTCGGGCTTGGGTTGGATCCCCCTTTGGACTTCGGTTTCTTCGGAGGTTTTTCCCCAGCCGTGGGACTGAAGCCAGATGGTCTATGGCGAGTCCTTGGCATCAACCACTTTGATTTGATTACCCCCTTTGATTTGATTACCTGGTTGGGTTTTTCCGAGGTTTCCCCCCACCGAAAAGGCAAATGCCGGGTAATATTTTGGCGAATCCTCGGACCTCATCTCATCTCACTACATCTCGCCAAAATGTAAAAAAAATTGTACAAAATTGTAAAAATTGTAGAAAATTACTAAATTGTAAAACTATAAAAATTTGTAAAAATTGTAATTGTAATATTGTAAAATGTTGACATGTTCCACATCTTAAAGCTTCATTGCTCATGTAAGATCTATGGAATAAAATAAATGAATGAATGAATGAATGAATGAAGCACGTGTGAACCGTGTATTTACAGGGACTGCGTATTAGATGAGTATTCTAATTTTCACTTATATACAGTATCTATTATTATTTTTTTTTATTAAATTACATCATTAATGAATAGTAGTAGGCTACAGTATTATCCATTATGTAATTCATCGAAGACATTTACAGTAGCGGTATGTACTTAATTCTTTTCAAAATACCATTTTATAGTCTACTTCTTTTCGTGGTATGTGAACCCTTGCAATGAATAATCACATTTTAAGACGATTTAAATATGAACTGAATGACATATCATCAGAACAAGACCTTTCCGTCCAACACTTATTGTAATCATAATAATAGCCACAGAGAATTCAATGCACCAAACAAAACAAACTATCAAAATATTTAATCGATCAAAGATTTGAATTTAATCAATTTGAAGAAAGCTTTAATAGGCTATACTATAATACACAATTATTGTTAAATTTAATTTGTGTTCGGTGATATGTTAAATTTAATTTGTGTTCGGTGATAAGTCTAAGTATAAAAATATTTAGTATATGTGCATGTATTGTATCATTGTATTACAAAATAATATTATTTTAGTTATTTACTAATATATTTATTATTTAGGCTTATAATTTGTGTCAATTCTCCGGGAATGTTTGAGACAAACACAAATAAGAAAGAATAAAGACTCATCTAGTTAATACTGCTTCATCTATGATTTTAAACATGAGTGCATTCACATGCTCCGAATTTAGTGCTGCTCTACGTTTAGTAACAATGTTTCCTGCATCAATAAACACGAATTTTTTTCTGTCAAGTACTTCTCCACGATCGTTCAGTTTAAATCCAAACGTTTCACAGAGTTTACTTATTAAAATCTCATAGACGTATGACCCGGCGTCGATGAGATTAGAGTTTTCCGGGCTAATAGGCCGTGGTCTACTGGGATGTAACGACCAGACGTTTCGTCTACAACTGCGGTAGACATCATCAGTGGTGAGGCACTCTGGAAAGCTATAAATATGGCAATTCTTAAAACCATCATAATAAATTTTTCATACGTGATAGGCAAAATCTGACTTCAGATTCTCAACCTTCGATATAAAAAAACCTTGAAACAAAATTTAATTTCGCAACTTAGTGTAATTAATACACTTGACAAATCAGTCGTCGACGTAAACTGTAAGAATTTCTTTGGTCACATTTATATCTTAGAATGTTTTGCCATATTTTTATTTGTGTATTTAAATGTGTTAATATTGCATGAATAGAGCTCGTATAAATATGGCAGTTCTTCAAATCTAAATAACAAATTCTTCATACAGTACGTCAGGCATGTCAATTGATGCCCACAGGAGGAAGCGCGCGCTTTAGAGCCCAGGAGAGCCTGAGCGCTTTACAGCGGAAAGGAAAGAGGCAGACGAAAGAGGTAGTATATGTCGCTTGGTCGAGCTATATTCAGTGATGGCCAGCATTGATTCAATAGATAAAGGGAAGAGAACTTATTAAAACTGTATCCATGTTCATTTTTAGATTTACCTCAGAAGTATAAGTGCATTATAAGAATGTAAGTTTTAATTTTAATGCTCATTTTTCACAAGTTTTATTTTTTTATTCAAAAGAAATATTTTCTCAACTTTTCGTATAGAAAAGTGAAATTTTCAGGTATAGGCCTATTTATTTAGTAGCCTTACAGAATGTTTTCGTAAATCTAATATACCGTATATACGTATTACTGAAGATAGTGTATTGAACATTTTGAAAATATTCGCATGGAAATTGTTTGTAAGGAAATGAATTAACAAAGCAACTACTCTTACATCATAAGCAAAAGATACATGCCCATGTGTTGTAAAAATGTCACCTCTATAGCTTCAGCAGATTTCGAGAAAATAATTTAATATTCTGACGATAGGAAGTTGCTCACAAATATCACCTTAAAAGCATAATGCGATAAGAGTTTTGTTATGTAATATTAGTTACACTTAAAACAGATACAGTAACTAGGTAACTTTGCTTTGTACTGTAATATTGTTTTGATTACTTCATTGATTACTTTTGTAAGGCTAAAGATAAATTCCAATTTATCATGTCATACTCAATCTCTTTCTTTGGAATATCACTTTCTTTATGAATGATGTGTTTCATCCACTTAATACAGTATAATATTATACTACTATGGAATTTAAGTGAATATTCCTTCTTAACTCTCTATTATGTTACTAAGATTTAAAACACAAGTGCAATATTAAGAAATCAGCGTTAGTACTTTTGTTTTACAGACAATGCAGATAATATTAAACAGAAAGAAGCCATATAAAAATAACGATATAAAATTTCACGTCCCGTTTGAAGTTTGTGCACCACTGTTTTCTTAATCTAACAGGTTGCTTATTCATATGCACAACCCTTCCTCTTTCCATACTTAGCGCTTGCTGCCCGCGCACGACGTCAAGGTCAGAAATATGCGCTTTCTTTGACATCATTGCCGTACTTGACAGGCAAAATCTGACTTCAGATTCTTCAACAGAAGTCAACAATTAATCAAAATCAACCTTTGATATAAAAAGCCTTGAACCAAAATTTAATTTCGCAACTCTGTGTAATTAATACACTTGACAGATCAGTCGGCGATGTAAACTGTAAGAATTTCTTTGGTCACATTTATATCTTAGAATGTTTTGTCGTAAGAATTTTACGTACTTTGTTTCATACAGTGTAGTGATTTCACATTACCTTCTATATCTCTGGAGCTGTGTGGATAGAATGACGGACTGCTGGCTGAAAAGCCTGGGTTCAATAATGGCTGGAGGCGAGATTTTTCATCTCGCCGTAACTTTCGGAATCCCTACGGGGTCCACTCAGTATCTTACAAAATTGAGTATCGAGCCGCTCAGGGGGGTTAAGGACGGCTGAAGTATGGTTCCAACTACATGATCCTCTTCCTATCCAGCTCAGGAATCAAAGAATTAAAAGTAACAGAACTGAATTCATCCAACAGCGCACATCTCGTTGATTATACAGCAGCAGGCACTGGAGGAAGGGAATTATGAAAATTTCGTCACAACTGAAAGAACACTGCGAAGTGCAATTATTTAGCATTGTTATAGAAACAAAAAGCCACCGGCATAGCTCAAGCGGTAGCACGTTTTCCTGCTCATCCGGAGTTGCTTTCGGGTGTGGGTTCGATTCCGCTCGGGCTGTTTATCTCTTTGGGTTTCTTCGAGGTTATCCCCAACCGTAAAACGAATGTCAGGTAATCTCTGGCGAATCCTCGACCTCATTTCGCCAAATACCATCTTGCCATCACCAATTTCGTCGACGCTAAATAACCGAGAGTAATTGATATAGCGTCGTTAAATAATAATAATAATAATAATAATAATAATAATAATAATAATAATAATGGTTTATTTTAATTGGCAGAGTTAAGGTCATTCGGCCTTCTCAACTCAAACCAGTATGATAGAAAATTATTACAATGCTATGAATATAACATAATTAATACAATACAATACAATACAATACTACAAAACAAGACAATATAATTATATAATTAATATAATACAATGACAATTCTTTTCATCTTCATAACACCAATAAAATAATTATGTAATGATAATAATAATAATAATAATAATAATGGTTTATTTTAATTGGCAGATGTTATGAAACGAGCGCAAGCGAGTCATTCGAGCTTCTCTTACCATTATAGGCTTTCAACCAGTATGAAATTACAAAATGTATACAATTTGTATCTATGAATATAACAATTGTGAATTACACAGACGCGAAAGTACATTTTTTCCGAGGAACAATAATGTCATTGACCTTGATGTATAATCCTGTTAAACTAGATAATTATAATGTTATAACCTTGATTATTGAATACATTGAAAACAATGACAAATTGAATTTATTTGAATATTATTTACAATTAACGCTAATTATTATAGTAACAGAACATAAAATAATTATGTAATGATAATAAATAATAATAATAACGGTAAAAGCTGACTTCTCATAATAATGTAATGAATCAAAGACCTAATAATAATGGTAATAATGCTACCAGGTGTATAATTAGTACATTTCGGCATGGTCGAACATAAATTAAATTATTAAACTCGATCATAATTATAACATCAATTTGACTGCGCCCGTAAGAAATCGTTTAGCCTTTTCTTGAAAGTGGTAATTGTCTGGCAGCCCCTAATCTTCTGAAAAAAAAAAAAATGAAACAGTGACATTGTGATTGTTGTTGTGGATTAACATACTGATAAATAGGCTCCGTATTCCAGCTACCTAAAAACTGGAATGAAATTGTCTGATTCGAAGTATATGTGACGTCACAGCGCAAGTTACAGGTACATTCGTATACAAAATACAAATGATTAATTTTTGTTGTAATATTAATCGAAGAAAATATTTAATCGAATAATATAGTCGATTAAATTTAATCGATTATACTTGATATTCATTGTTATTTTGTTAATGCAAACTCAGACCAAAATTCCGACAATATTCGTCGTCGTATTTTCTTTTTAAAATTTTGTAACCCATTGCAATAGGGGCCAATCGGCTGTTTGACCGCTGTACTGTTGCAGTTTCTTTACTGAGTTTGTCGATGAAGTTTGTGTGTTTAGTTTGCTAAAGAAAAATATTAGATTTCTGTGGTCTGTGAGAAGTGAAAACTTCATTATGTCATATAAGGATATGAGAGGTGAACTCGGTGAAACATTTGGATTTAAATTGAATGATCATGGAGAAGTGCTTGACAGAAAAAGGCACTTAATTCGAAACATGTGAATGCATTCACATGTTTAAAATCATGGATGAAGCAGTATTAATTAGGTGAGTCTTCATACTTTTTTATTTGTGTTTGTCTCAAAAATTCCCGAAGAAATTGACGCAAGAAATTATGAGCCTACATAATAAATATATTAGTAAATAACTAAAATAGTATTGTTCTGTAATATAACGATATGGTATAAGAGTATAGAGATGTACAGCATTTTATATTTATTATTATCACTGTACACAATAGTATATGCGTTACAAGACCGGTAAGTTGAGTTTTATGTTCGAGGTAGAGTTTGAAAAAGCGAAACGTAGTTGAGTTTTATGTTCGAGGTAGAGTTTCAAAAAGCGAAACGTAGTTGAGCTTTTTTAATTTCTGAGAATTGTAAGAAAACATACCTCTCGTGTATCGTACATTATTTTGTGCGAAGATCGTTTATTACATACCTGAAAGAGGAATTTATAATTAGTTGCAATGAAATCTCCATTTTGGTTTCTGTTCAATGACGGTAAATTTGCAAAACAAAAATATCTATCTTCAACATTGTTGCTTTAAAATGTTTTCTATGTTTACTATACTCCAGCAGGCCGTGATATACGTCTGTCTTTTTTTCCCCCAGCCTATAAATGCGAACTTAAAACAAACTGTAAGGTTATGTAATGAGACTGGAATGTTGTTGATTTTTTCACGGCTTCCTTAATGTTACTTGCATCACGAATGCAATAACTTTAGTGGAGTTGTAGAGTTTACTTAATTTTTGCAAATATTTAAAAACAATAATTAACAGTGCAATTTAGGTGAAATTGCAGTGGTAAGTTTCCAATTTATAGTTGTAACTAGATTGAACGTCACTAAAAATAATATGTTAAAAGCCTAAAGCAGAAAATCAATATGTCACTTAGGGGAGAGTCGGATAGTATCGGACATCGGGTAATATCGGACAGTGAGTTTCTTTCATCTATCACACTATGATAGTACCTGATTGACATGGTTACGTTTCTGTGATGTCGCATAGAGAAACGTAACCATGTCATTCAGGTACTACCATATGGTGTTAGATGAAAGAAACGCACTGTCCGATACTACCCTATGTCCGATACTATCCGTCTCTCCCCTAAGCGATTAAGAAGAGGGAAATTGTTATGTGTGTTAGGTTGTGAATACTGAATGTGGAATTGTAGACTTTCCGCGGATTGGTTTTGTGCGGAAACCAAGCAAATACCACGATCTCGCACAAATTTAATTTAACAATAATTGTGTATTACAGTATTTTTTTTTTGCAAATCGGTCAAAGCTCGATTAATCGATTAAATTCATATAGTTAATCGATTAAATATTTTGATCGATCGACAGCACTAATTTTTTCACATTTTGAGGTGTACAGTCTATAATACATAAATTGTTAAATATTCCAAAAGCTTAACAAAGAAGGGTATATGATTTTGAATGGGGGTAATTGTATTATTCCCCTTGCTAATAGTAAGTTGTAATAAACCTTGGTAACCGAAGGATTAATGACACTATATAGTCTAGACTACGACGTTATCTAGAATCGCTGGAATTGATGGCAGAGGGATGGCTTTTAGCGGGGTGAGATCGAGGGATCGCCGTGTACCTACTATCTGGCATCGGGAAGACATCGTAAATGAACTAACTATACTAAAAGCCAGGTTATGAACCGACTAAACCGGAAGCAACGTTCTGTTGCTCTCTTTCTGAGCTCTGTTGCCACATAGTGGCGCGAGATTCAAAGCGTGTTCAGCGTTTGTCACCGATATGTTTAAAATAACTGTCGCAGCTGTGTTTTCAATTAGCTATTAGTATAATAAAGAAGTATACAACAAATTCAAACATTTCAGTTAAACGAAAGAACGGTTCAATAATAAATGCAAAAAATTAGTTTTTAGGTATAATTTTTTTATTATTATTATTATTATTATTATTATTATTATTATTATTATTATTATTATTATTATACAAAGTATATGATTATGTCTCGTGACCAGAATATTATACGAAATGGAAATATAAAAATTGGAGATTTATCCTTCGAAGAGGTGGAAAAATTCAAATATCTTGGAGCAACAGTAACAAATATAAATGACATTCGGGAGGAAATTAAACGCAGAATAAATATGGGAAATGCCTGTTATTATTCGGTTGAGAAGCTCTTATCATCCAGTCTGCTGTCCAAAAATCTGAAAGTTAGAATTTATAAAACAGTTATATTACCGGTTGTTCTGTATGGTTGTGAAACTTGGACTCTCACTCTGAGAGAGGAACATAGGTTAAGAGTGTTTGAGAATAAGGTGCTTAGGAAAATATTTGGGGCTAAGCGGGATGAAGTTACAGGAGAATGGAGAAAGTTACACAACACAGAACTGCACGCATTGTATTCTTCACCTGACATGATTAGGAACTTAAAATCCAGACGTTTGAGATGGGCAGGGCATGTAGCACGTATGGGCGAATCCAGAAATGCATATACAGTGTTAGTTGGGAGACCGGAGGAAAAAGACCTTTAGGGAGGCCGAGACGTAGATGGGAGGATAATATTAAAATGGATTTGAGGGAGGTGGGGTATGATGATAGAGAATGGCTTAATCTTGCACAGGATAGAGACCGATGGCGAGCTTATGTGAGGGCGGCAATGAACCTTCGGGTTCCTTAAAAGCCATTTGTAAGTAAGTAAGTATTATTATTATTATCATATTTATTATTATATTATTATTATTATTATTATTATTATTATTATCATTATTACTTTACTTTATTTTTCCATTAACACTTATATCTAGGTAATTGTCATTGTCTCAATGTAACACATGCTGTGCTGATCATATTAATTGTACTATTCCTTTAGTTGTGAGATTATATTCATATATATTAATTATTTTTTATTATTGTTATTTTAAAGTTAATACTGATAGTGTATATGTATTCAATCTCTCTTTTTACTTAATTACATTTATCATTATTTTTAAGTTAATATTTGTATACAGGTCTGTATTTTTCTGTATGTGATTTTATCCTGGTTGAGTGGAAGAGAAGGCCTGATGGCCTTAACTCTGCCTGGGAAAATAAATCTAATAATAATAATAATAATAATAATAATAATAATAATAATAATAATAATAATAATAATAGATATGATATTAATTTTATATTTATACTGATTTTCGTCATGTACGAATATATTCAATTATTATTATTATTATTATTATTATTATTATTATTATTATTATTATTAATTCACATAATATATCAATAAGCAAATATACAAATTTAAAAGGACAACTCGAACCGACTGAGCCATAAATAAATAAATAAATAAATAAATAAATAAATAAATAAATAAATAAATAAATAAATAAATAAATAAATAAATAAATGACTATTCGGACACTATTACGTCTACTATTCATTTATAGTAATTAGAAGAGTTAAGTCACAAGCACTGCCTCAGCCGTTTGCCGCGCTACTTCTTCTACCGATACGACGCCTTCATTTACACGTTTTTGTCGGCATTGCTTGTATACAGACAAAATCATTTCTCTCTTTCTCTCTCCAGACTTAAAATTCCGCTTTCTTTTTGTATCGTAGTACTCGGGAGAATTAATTATTCTATTCAAGTACTAGGGCCTATTTTATACAGTTCTCGATAACACTATCAACAATATTAGTAATTAAAATTACGGTTTTAAGAAATCACGAGCTAATGACGCTGCTACGAAATGCGACTCGTAATGCACGTGGTATTGCAAATGAACTGGGAAGTTTGGCTACACTGTCTCCGTGATCCCGTTGCCAGATTTTCGTTAGCAGACGACA
The DNA here is from genome assembly GCA_025594305.2 of Periplaneta americana. Classification (NCBI taxonomy): domain Eukaryota; kingdom Metazoa; phylum Arthropoda; class Insecta; order Blattodea; family Blattidae; genus Periplaneta; species Periplaneta americana. The sequence continues at coordinate 43,898,016 of JAJSOF020000038.1, read as the reverse complement.
TTTTCAAGTGAGGTCCAATGAAAAGCTCCGTTCTCCTTCTCCCCTCCAACCCCCACACTCAACGTGTCGTCACTGCACAGGCTACCCCTCTAACCCGCACTTTCCTCTCGCCATGCCAACTACAGCTTGTCCAAGTCAAGTCTGCGAGTGGGGATATCGGGATGGAATGTAGAGGAATGTAGAGGCAAAACACAGTTGCCACATAGATCACTTGACGCTCAGATTTCAACGTGTGTACATCGTTTAAAATACACTACGGAGCGCACGCATTTGTTGTCCTTGTCTTCAAATAAAGGCAACAGTTACGCTGTCTCCCAGCCTCCCCCTCATGCAGCTTTCTCCACGCTTGCCAATCAGAACGCCAAACCTCACTGTCAAGCAGAAGTAGAAGTACAGTCTATTTCAAAGCGTCTTAAATTGTTACCGCTCTATGAACTGAAGCACAGTAGGAAAACTTTGCTGTCATATGAGACTGTACTGGTCTGCTCTCGTTACCGCCTCCTTTCACTACAGAACTGCCTCCAACTTCCTCTCTCGGCTCGCAGACTTAACTTGGTCGAGCTGTACTTCCTGTTTAATCGGTTCATAACCTGAATTTTAGTATAGGGAATCGGTCCAAATGGATTTCGAACCCCTTCCGAGCGCAGTGTCGGTTCAGGATTAAACATTTTAGCAAAGATCTCTGGAAGATGTAGATTTAGTCCGTTCAATTGCACTGAAATATTCCTACAAGGATCCGAGTTGTTGTGGCATCCGTATTGTTGTTCCTTTAAGCGGATTGGGAACACATATTTCAGAGAGGCTTGTCTAGCAGAGCTAATGGGAGCTTTGTGTTATTAGAGCAACTCTCATTAAATTAATTGGACGACCATTTCCTCAGAAACGTGTAGTCCACTGATCATGCCCGGAACAGACGTCCATACTTTCATATTTCGAAACAAAAAAGTTGGATGTTCTATTTATCTAGAGCACAACTGTACAATCCCTAATCCCAGAGGTAAATTGCTAGCCTCAAAAGGGATTAGGGGAGGGCGGGGTCTCGTGTTGAACTTTAATGAAGGGGAGTGTGGGGTGGTGGCGGGGTTTAATCCTCCCCCTCCCACCTACCCACATCATTGTAAGTATCCGCCCTACCGCTATCCGGCCACAGTTCAGACTGTTTCCACAGCAACCAGCAAGGAACGGCAGGCTCATAGGTACACAGCACATGCATGCTGGCATTGTTAATTCCTGTTTAATTGCACGCGTTAACTTAATTGATGTTGTCGTTATTAATTGTGAGCTGCATTAAGTGAGTAAATAGAAGAGACTGGATTTGGATATGGGTTAGAGTATCCGGTATGGCATAGTTGCGCCCCGCGGTCAATTGGGAGGCCTAGGCATGGCATAATTGCGCCCCGAAGAAAACAGGTAGCAGAAGGGACATGGCATAGTTGCGCCCCGAACAAATCAGGTAGCAGAATGTGTATGGCATAGTTGCGCCCCGATGGGCATAGTACACACGAAAGTGATTGTCATAAAATAAATAAATTACTTAAAAATATTACAGTGATAGCTGCATTAAAATGAGGTAGGCCTAGCATATGATCAATTTTGCTATTTAAAATAACACTTTTTTTTTATTGATCACACACAATAAATGAACTGCATTTTTTGTTTCTACATCGATATCTTAACCCTACGGTGCAGGGTTTCGAAAATTGAAACTTAGAACCATTGTGAATTCTTAACTCTTTAAGTACCCTTTTCACTAAACTTAGGGAAGAGTCGGGTAGTATCGGACAGTGCGTTTCTTTCATCTATCACCATATGGTAGTACCTGAATGACATGGTTACGTTTCTGTATGCGACATCACAGAAATGTAACCATGTCAATCAGGTACTATCATCGTGTGGTAGATGAAAGAAACTCACTGTCCGATATTACCCGATGTCCGATACTACCCGACTCTCCCCTAACATTCATTTTAAATTAACCTCACTATATGCCTCAGACGGTATAAAAATCACTAATAAAATGTCAAGACTGCTAAGGCCCCATATTCCAACGGCTCACTCATTTGAATAATTATGTCAGTTAATAAAGTACTGCCAACTTCATGGTGTTCATTTAACGGTAGACTATTGATAATCACTGCCTAAACAGTATAAAAACAGTTTATAAAGTACTGCCAACTTCATGATATTCATTTTAACAGTAGGCTATTGATAATCACTGCATAAACAATAGAAAAACAGTTAATAAAGTACAGTACTGCCAACTTCATTGTGTTCATTTAAAAAAAATATTAAATCGAATAAGAAATCAATAAGGTTTGTTGATTATGAGACTCGAATTTCCGTAGTGTATTTTCTCTACCTATTTCATCGGGGCGCAACTATGCCATGCCCTTTTCTCTACCTGATGGGAACGGGGCGCAACTATGCCCACAAAACAGGGACCCTATTTTATCTGCTGCATCTTATCTGACTGTGGGGCGCAACTATGCCCTGCCCAGAGTATCGCCCATTTCATTCTAGACAGAGAAATCTGAATTCTTCCTTTGTAACTTTCAGAAGATTCCATAATAAACTTTCTGATCAGAGGCGTCATTTTCGGGAGCAGGATAGGGTAATTGTCCCCCCCCCCACCAACTTAAGATGAAAAAAATTATTGAATAGTAGGCCCAGTACAACAAAAGAAAAAAATATAAAAAAAGAACTTTACTTTTAATACACTTCTCCGTCGATATATACAGAATAAAATAATTGTTCACTTACTTAAATATAACATGCGCAGCAAGTATCTTGCACTCGGCAAGCGGTAGATCATGAAAGTCGAGGAATATTATCGATCATACGGGGATGGGTATTTAAGAGTTGCTAATTCATTATAAAAAGTGAATCTGATATGTTAATAAAAATTAATTTTATTTCCTAGAATATGCTATGTCTACCTATAAAATACACTAATATATAAATACACGAATGAATAAATAAATAAATAAATAAATAAATAAATAAATAAATAAATAAATAAATAAATAAACTAAGGAAACAAATAAATAAATGAATAATTAAATAAATTAAAAATAAAGCAAACAAATAAAGAAGGAAACAAATAAATAAAAATAAGCAAACAAATAACCAAGGAAACAAATAAATAAAAATAAGCAAACAAATAAAGAAGGAAACAAAATAAATAAAAATAAGCAAACAAATAAACAAGGAAACAAATAAATAAAAATAAGCACACAAATGAAGAAGGAAACAAATAAATAAAAATAAGCAAACAAATAAACAAGGAAACAAATAAATAAAAATAAGCAAACAAATAAACAAGGAAACAAATAAATAAAAATAAGCACAAAATGAAGAAGGAAACAAATAAATAAAAATAAGCAAACAAATAAAGAAGGAACAAATAAAAAATAAAAATAAGCAAACAAATAAAGAAGGAAACAAATAAATAAAAATAAGCAAAAACAAATAAATAAAAATAAGGAAACAAATAAATAAAAAATAAAAATAAGCAAACAAATAAACAAGGAAACAAATAAATAAAAATAAGCAAAGAAATGAAGAAGGAAACAAATAAATAAAAATAAAAATAAGCAAACAAATAAAGAAGGAAACAAATAAATGAAAATAAGCAAACAAAAATAAAGAAGGAAACAAATAAATAAAAATAAGCAAACAAATAAAAAATAAGCAGAAATAAATAAATAAAATAAATAAAAATAAGCAAACAAATAAAGAAGGAAACAAATAAATAAAAATAAGCAAACAAATAAAGAAGGAAACAAATAAATAAAAATAAGCAAACAAATAAACAAGGAAACAAATAAATAAAAATAAGCAAACAAATAAAGAAGGAAACAAATAAATAAAAATAAGCAAACAAATAAAGAAGGAAACAAATAAATAAAAATAAGCAAAAACAAATAAACAAGAAACAAATAAATAAAAATAAGCAAACAAATAAACAAGAAATAGAAACAAATAAATAAAAATAAGCAAACAAATAAAGAAGGAAACAAATAAATAAAAATAAGCAAACAAATAAATAAAAATAAGAAGGAAACAAATAAATAAAAATAAGCAAACAAATAAATAAAAATAAGAAGGAAACAAATAAATAAAAATAAGCAAACAAATAAAGAAGGAAACAAATAAATAAAAATAAGCAAACAAATAAACAAGGAAACAAATAAATAAAAATAAGCAAACAAAAAGAGAAGGAAACAAATAAATAAAAATAAGCAGAGAAATAGAGAAGGAAACAAATAAATAAAAATAAGCAAAGAAATAAAGAAGGAAACAAATAAATAAAAATAAGCAAAGAAATAAAGAAGGAAACAAATAAATAAAAATAAGCAAACAAATAAACAAGGAAACAAATAAATAAAAATAAGCAAACAAATAAAGAAGGAAACAAATAAATAAAAATAAGCAAACAAATAAAGAAGGAAACAAATAAATAAAAATAAGCAAACAAATAAAGAAGGAAACAAATAAATAAAAATAAGAAATAAGCAAACAAATAAACAAGGAAACAAATAAATAAAAATAAGCAAACAAATAAAGAAGGAAACAAATAAATAAAAATAAGCAAAGAAATAAAGAAGGAAACAAATAAATAAAAATAAGCAAAGAAATAAACAAGGAAACAAATAAATAAAAATAAGCAAACAAATAAACAAGGAAACAAATAAATAAAAATAAGCAAACAAAAAGAAGGAAACAAATAAATAAAAATAAGCAAACAAATAAAAATAAGCAAAGAAATAAGGAAACAAATAAATAAAAATAAGCAAACAAAAGAAGGAAACAAATAAATAAATAAACAAATAAATAAATGGATAAATAGAAATAAATGCTTGCATGAGTTAAAAGGAAATGAGAAAATAAGTAATTGAGTAAATAAATAAAATTAAATGATTAAATTACTAACTGAATAAATAAATAAATAAGTAAATAAATAAATAAATGATTAAATGAGTAACTGAGTAAATAAATAATAAATAAATAAATAAATAAATAAATAAATGATTAAGTGAGTAACTGAGTAAATAAGTACATAAATAAGTAATAAATAAATACATAGAGAAATAAATTAAAAATAAATAAATAAAAATAAATGATTGACTGAGTAACTGAGTAAATAAGTAAATAAATAGATAAATAAGAATTAATGCTTGCAAAGAAATGAGTTACTGAGGAAATGAGTAAATGAATAAATAAATAAATAAATAAATAAATAAATAAATAAATAAACATCAAACTTACAAATCCCGAAATATCAAATAAATAAAAATTTGCAGTCGTTATCTAGGCGTTGAAGAATATTTACGTTGTCAAAAATAGACGAAACATTAAATAAAATATGGATCATAAAAATAAGCAGGGACTACGAGGAAGGCGGAAAATTGGAGCTATTGGAGAATACTGTATTTGCAGTGGAAGAGCAGCCATTAGATAAAACATTATATATATACAAATATATATGTATGCATGCATGTATGTATGTGTGTATGTAAGTCTATGTTTGTGTGTAATGTATGTAAAAATGTGTATGTATGTATGTATGTATGTATTTTTTTTTTTATTGGACAGCATGTTCCATTACAAGGTTAAATAATACTACATGCCTTGTTGATCATTCGATACAATTCTAAATTACTATTAGATAATCACTATTAGATAAATGTCACATATGGCTAAATCAATGTTCTTTGAGTGTGGTTCAAATAATTATCTAGTTCCTTCCCATTTATGTTTATACTTGATACACTTCTATATCGCTAGTATTACTAAGAGATGATATATAGTTACACAATTTTCACTATGGCTACTGATTGCACTTGTTATATTGTTATTACACTACTATAAATATAAATAAACATATTTACAACTCTTTTTCTTTCTTTGCTCTTATCTTCTTCTTTACTTTTGGGGTTATAGCTTTTCTAAATTTACAGATTGAACAAATTCTATGTATTGTTTCTTATATTTAAGCATTAGTTCACTCAATGTGTTAGTCCAGTGTATGTATGTATGTATGTATGTATGTATGTATGTATGTATGTATGTATGTATGTATGTATGTATGTATGTATGTATGTTATACGCTTTTACTGCATTTGATAGTAATGAAAAAAGTCCAAACTCCATCTTTTCTAAAAAATAATGAAGAAATATACTGAGTCATTATAAGCATAGTTCTTACACCTCCTAAATTGCTTGTGACAATTGTTTGTCTGTATTAATTGGGTTAGAAGCACATTCAACAACTTTTAAAAGACACGGAGAAGATTCTCAGAACTGTCCCAGGAATGGAAGGAACTTGTCATTTGAGTCTCGAAATGAAGTACCGGTCCATAGGAACTCGGAAGCGAGTGACGTTTCTTAATAGATCCGCACACAGGCGGATCGTTAGCTTGTACAGAAGCAGAGCAAAATGTTCGTTAAAATGGACGTCTAACTACCGGGGTCTACGTAATTAAAACTTTCCAACGGGGATCGGGAACAAGACTTTTAAACCCCAGTAAAAGTCTGTTCTAATTATTTTGAACACAAGAGTTTAATTTAAAGTCTCCACTCACTGTTGAAATATTTGATTCTTTTCCTTTTTTTTACTTGTATCTCTAGAACTACAGTAGAAAACCGTCCGTTCCACTTGGCTTGGCAATTTACTCAGAAATAAAAAGAAAAGTTGAATCCAACCGACAGGAAGATTTACTTTAACAACTTCACTGAGATTACGTTGTCAGAACGTGTACCACATGTACATCCACTCACACACTGCAAAATAAAAGACTAATTCTGTCCTTAAATTAATATAATACTCTTTTATATTAGCATGCGCTTGTGTTTTTATGTATTTGCGTGTTGTGTGAATAATCATAAAATCAAAGCTCTA
>JAJSOF020000038.1:43868615-43888615 GCA_025594305.2 Periplaneta americana | reverse complement strand
TATACTCTTCTACATGAATTTTACAATATTAAATGTTTACATAAGTTTGTTGACAGAAAATTAAAATAAACATATATAAATTATAAAGTGAAGAAAAAAAATTAAACAGAGTGAATATGATGACTCAGAATTTGGCAAGAGCGTTTCAAAACTGAAGTTATGATGTCAGTAGTAAGTGTCTGTGGTAGTTCAAAAGTCTTCCTGAAGCTTTCAAAGAACTTAGGAATCACACCACGAGCTCCAATAAGACCAATCACCTCAATGTTTTCAAGCTGGTATTTTGCTTTGAAGTAATCAACTGTTGGCAGATAAATGTTGATCTTTTCTTAATTGACATCCTCCGGCTGGCTACTCCCCGTTTCAATCTTTATGGTAGGATCAATTATCTAACCTTCCTTGGTAGTCTGGGAATACGCTATGATGTCAATATGTCTAGAGGAGCCATTAGTAGCAAGGCAATGAAATCAAAGTACTAAAAGATTAACTGATTAATAAAAGCTAGACAATTTATTATAGATCGTAATGACTTATTCATCTTAAAATAATGAAAACGGAATATCATTGTAAAGGAATAAAATTGGATAGAACTTACACAATTTTGTGATGAGGAAGTGAGGGAATTCATTATTGTCTAATGGTTTTATTATGTTAATATAGCTTGTCTGTAGAAACAATATAATGGTGTTTTATTTCTACAGCTTTCGATGTTGTTGAAAGTTCATGGACAATTCCTCAGCGTGACGCTACAACTTTATCTTGCAACAAAAGAAGATCAGCAGGCGTGAAATGAGAACAGAATAGGGCATTTACTAACACAGTACCTGTCAGTAAATACATGCGACTTTGTTTACAAGCTCTGATTCAGCGACTCGTTTGTATAGCTGTGTTACTTCAACTACTTTAATTATTTATAATAATAATAATAATACTAATAATAATAATAATAATAATAATAATAATAATAATAATAATAATAATAATAATAATAATAATAGCCTTCTATCCCATTATGAGGAGCATACCTCCAGAACTAAATGTCTCCAGCGCAGTCAATTCTGAGCATTTGATTTAAATCATGAACATTAAAAAAAATTATATGCTCCAAACGGATTTAGTTTAATTCTAATTACAAATATGTTTAAAATTGTTTTTAAATTAAAGCTGCAAGTGAGGTTGGCATTTAAAGAGCTATCAAAATTAAATTTTTAATTCTAATTACAAATATGTTTAAAATTGTTTTTAAATTAAGGCTGCAAGAGGGCGTGGCATTTAAAGAGCTATCAAAATTAAGTTTTCATCAAAGGATTCTTTTTACAAATTTTTTATCACAAATCTGGTAATTTTTTGTTCTGAAATTGGCTCCCTCAAGTTACTAGATAAATGTAGCGGAGGAGAATTTTAATAGGTATGAGTTACATAAATATTCATTTTACTTCCAAATCCATTTTTCCGTAAGTTTAATTTTTCTTGTTTCAACACCAACTTTTTTACGCCAAATATTAATAAATCAGGATGAAATTTTTACTGCAAGTATTTATGAGATAGCTGCATGTTTCTATGCATAAATAACATATTCAAAATTAAAAAAATGAAATTGAATGAATGAGATATTTCATAAAATGAACAGAATAGAAATATTCCTCTACCTTGTGAATGTAACAAGAAAAAGGGAGCTTAAAATTTGAGATCTTCTAATAAGAATTGGATTTGAAAATATTTCTAAAAAAATTTAAAAAATCAACCACCTTCTAAGTACAGTAAGCCAGATTTGTTAATTTTTTCTTAACTAAACATATCGAAGTATTTTGCCGGCTCTCTATCTCTTTTTATACTGTCTTTGGAATTTCAACCCAGTATCATTCTCCCTGTGCTGATACTAATTTTGTTAAAATATCCCTATCCCCATACATGTTCTCTCCTTTACCTCTTCCCACACCAATGTTGATTCTAAAAATAGATATAATCCGACTTAGTAATAAAATTTGATCAGTATTTTACACATCTTTCTCATGAAACGATTAATGAACGCTTGAATCTACTGCGAGATGGTTCATTTAAGTCCAGCTTTCATGTGAGTATAATACTATTGATTTTAAATTATTTGTAATGCATAGGCCTAAACGAATTTCTACTTTCATATACAGATTTTCAGAGCAGTATTGTTTGTAATGTTACAATATTGCTTGTCAAACACTGTGTAAATAAAATGAAATGAAATAAAATAAAATAAAATAAAATAAAATAAAATAAAATAAAATAAAATAAAATAAAATAAAATAAAATAAAATAAAATAAAATAAATGTCATTAATACCAAGCAGAATATAGCAAAGGCAGATTTTGCTGTGTTTAGGCGGTTTCCTATTATTATAATCAAACAAATAAATAAATTAATTAATAAATACGTAAATAAATAAATAAATAAATGAATAAATAAATAAATAAATAAATAAATAAATAAATAAATAAATAAATAAATAAATAAGTTAAACTTAACCTACCCTAATATCTTTAGGGACTTGTTATTTAGGTAGACATAAATATTATGAACTTCCTATTATTATTTATTTATTTAATGTTCAAGCACTTGACAATTTGTCATTTAGCCAAGATATTTGAATTTTTTCACCACTTAAAAAAGGATAAATTTCCAATTTTTATGCTTCCATTTCGTGCAATATTCTGGTTACGAGACATAATCATATACTTTGTTTTAAAATTCCTTTGCAGAACGAAAACATACGTATGTTTGAATTAAATTTCTGCACATTTAAAGAGCAAAACTAAAATTCTTTCCATAATTTATTATCATAATACACCGTTCCCTTAAATTGACTGAGTATATTGGGAATTAATTTGATAGCTTTCAAAAAAACTTAAGATCTTTTTTTCTCCAAAAGGAAGCAAAAACTAGCAAAATTATTATAAGCTTTTTTGTTTTAAATATCTCAAAGAATAACCTCTTGAAATTAATGGCATTACTTACGGTTCTCTCTCTCTCTCTCTCTCTCTCTCTCTCTCTCTATATATATATATATATATATATATATATATATATATATATATAAAAAAATAAAACAATATTATTAAGTGTGCATTAATTTTTGAATTTCTGTATTATAATGAAACTGCACTCTAATATGAGGTAATTTAGTATAAATAAAAATCAAATATCTTGTAGCTGCGCCCATGAACTTCTGATCGATAGCTTGCAGCTGCACAGACGGTTCAAATCCGCCTCGTTTGCACGTAGTAAGTAGACTTATTATTCTATTGTAATAAATTGCAAGGAATGGTTGTATGCTTGAAAGCATTCGAGAGACATAAACTGGAGAACGTGAAGTTTATTTTTGCCTTGCGCCACAGAGGCCGCTTAGCGGACTGACTTTATGTATTCAGTGTCGAATTAAGAAAATTGTCACGCACTTCAGTTACTACAAAGGCGGAGCGAGCTAAGAACAAAATTACAGTTTATTAAAATGTGCATCTGTACTTTGTCCGACTACAGAAGGTATTAACCTAGTTTTGAAGCGGCTGTAAAAAACTTATATAGAAAGTCCTTATAACAGAAAAGCTCAACGTAGTTTTGAACTCGGATCCTTAGTCCTATAAGCGGATTGGTAGCCATGGAGACGTCAGTCAGTTCAAGAGAAAGAGGACGGAGACGCTGGAAGCTTCCATATGAAACTATAGCGATTGGTACTGCCTTCAAATGCGTGGTACGAAATTTGGCCACCTGATCTTGCATGCACAAGCATCTTACTTACTTACTTACTTACAAATGGCTTTTAAGGAACCCGGAGGTTCATTTCCGCCCTCACATAAACCCGCCATTGGTCCCTATCCTGTGCAAGATTAATCCACTCTCTATCATCATATCTCACCTCCATCAAATCAATTTTAATATTATCCTCCCATCTACGTCTCGGCCTCCCCAAAGGTCTTTTTCCCTCCGGCCTCCCAACTAACACTCTATAAGCATTTCTGGATTGGCCCATACGTGCCAGACGCCCTGCCCATCTCAAACGTCTGGATTTAATGTTCCTAATTATGTCAGGTGAAGAATATAAAGCATGCAGTTCTGCGTTGTGTAACTTTCTCCATTCTCCTGTAACTTCATCCGTCTTAGCCTCAAATATTTTCCTAAGCATCTTATTCTCGAACAACCTTAATCTCTGTTCCTCTCTCAAAGTGAGCGTCCAAGTTCCACAACCATACAGAACAACAGGCAATATAACTGTTTTAAACATTCTAACTTTCAGATTTTTTGACAGCAGACTAGATGACGAAAACTTCTCAACCGAATAATAACAGGCATTACTTACTTACTTACTGGCTTTTAAGGAACCCGGAAGTTCATTTCCGCCCTCACATAAGCCCGCCATTGGTCCCTATTCTGTGCAAAATTAATCCACTCTCTATCATCATATCCCACCTCCCTCAAATCCATTTTAATATTATCCTCGCATCTACGTCTCGGCCTCCCCAAAGGTCTTTTTCCCTCCGGCCTCCCAACTAACACTCTATAAGCATTTCTGGATTCGCCCATACGTTCTATATGCCCTGCCCATCTCAAACGTCTGGATTTAATGTTCCTAATTATGTCAGGTGAAGAATACAATGCGTGCAGTTCTGCGTTGTGTAACTTTCTCCATTCTCCTGTAACTTCTTCCCTCTTAGCGTCAAATATTTTCCTAAGCGTCTTATTTTCGAACAACCTTAATCTCTGTGCCTCTCTCAAAGTGAGAGTCCAAGTTTCACAACCATACAGAAGAACCGGTAATATAACTGTTTTATAAATTCTAACTTTCAGATTTTTTGACAGCAGACTAGATGACGAAAACTTCTCAACCGAATAATAACAGGCATTTCCCATATTTATTCTGCATTTAATTTCCTCCCGAGTGTCATTTATATTTGTTACTGTTCCTCCAAGATATCTGAATTTCTCCACCTCTTCGAAGGATAAATCTCCAATTTTTATATTTCCATTTCGTACAATATACTTTGTCTTTTCGGGGTTTACTTCCAAACCTATCGCTTTACTTGCTTCAAGTAAAATTTCCGTGTTTTCCTATTCTCCTCAATTGGATCCTGTAAGAATTTGAATTTTGCCTGTTTCCTTCTTTCAACTACCATACAACAATCTTCGTCACACCATGGTTTCTTTTTCTTAGTTCCATAATAACCTATGCTCTGATCAGCTGCAATTTTAATATTTGTGATATTTTCCCACCCACACAAGCATCTTCAGATTTTAAATATGAAGAGAACAGTTAAAACTCACGAATTAAATTGATAGCATGCCTGAAAGTTTCATATATAGGGTGAATGTGCAATAACGCTTCAGATTTGTAGGTCAGATTGGTCATATTGATCATAACACAAAATCTAATACCATATCGGTGGGAAATTTAAAGTTTTCGAAAAGAAAAATTGTTTTTTTTTTCTCTCGAAAAGTTTAACGTCGTCGTTCTGAGAAATTACTATGCGTAGTATCTTGATTTCTGTCAATACTAGTAGAGAATGTAATAAAGAATATTTTTTTGCTTGTATTTCGATAGAATGGACGGTTTTTATGTTAATTAAATAAAAAATATTGCAAATTTGTTGCCCGACTAACAAAACTAGGCGTGGTAACACAGAAGAGGAGACGATAATAAAAGACATGATACTGAAGCTAAATGACAACTTGAGAAGTAGGGGAGAGTTGGGTAGTATCGGACATCGGGTAATATCGGATAGTGCGTTTCTTTCATCTACCACAGATGGTAGTACCTGAATGACGTGGTTACGTAACTATACATCACAGAAACTTAACCATGTCATTCAGGTAGTATCATCTGGTTGTAGATGAAAGAAACTCCCTGTCCGATATTACCCGATGTCCGATACTACCCAACTCTCCCCTATGGATGAAGATAAATTCAAAGATGACGAAGATCATGGTTATCGGAAGAAAAATAAACAAGGTAAACGTGAGAATTCTCAATGAGGCAGTAGAGCAAGTACACAGCATCAGAAACTTGAGATGTACTATAAGCAGTAACATGAGTTGCTGCCATGAAGACAAAAGAAGAATAGCAATGGCCAAGGAAGCTTTTAATAGCAGAAAGAGCATTTTCTGCGGACCTCTGGAAAAAAAAAAGAAAGAAAAAAAAAACTAGTGGGCAGAAACATGGACATTACGACGAAATGAATAGAAGCGAATAGAAGCAGTAGAAATGTTGATATGGAGAAGAATGGTGCGTGTGAAGTGGACAGACAGAATAAGAGATGATGCTGTGTTGGAAAAGAGTGGGTGAAGAAAGAATGATGTTGAAACTGATCAGGTAGAGAAAGAGAATTTGGTTAGGTGACTGGCTGAGAAGAAACTGCCTACTTAAGGAATTAGGTACAGCTTACAACAGTAAATTTTTTGAAATATTAAACATTTTTTCCTCCATTACTGTATCTTGTACAATAATGAAAATTGGTAGGTGTAAAACATTGTCCTTCTGCTATATGAAAAAAAATATATATATATTTTTACGATTACAAAAACTTTTTTTTTCAAAATTCAAAATGGTGGCAGTTCACTGTGCAGTGATAAAAGGTTTCCCTCATAACTCATAAACTTGTCAACTTTATCATGTTCTCTCTCTTTTATTTTATTGCTGAAACTCATGTTTACAATATCGTGCTCTTTGAACTACATTCCTTAATAAATAATATATTTTTTTAGTCTGTGTTAGAAGAAAGTACCGATATTTCACCATTTTTAATGATTTTTTTCAGACAATTTATCAAATGTAGAGAAGTGATCTTGCATCATATTGTAGATATGACATGCATAAATACACACAAAAAAATTTATCACAGAATGTTAGATAGTTTTTGAGTTATGTGGGAAACTCTTCATCACTGCACAGTGAAATGAATTTAAAAATTTAACAATTTCTTTTTAATCGTAAAAATATTTTTTTCATATACCATTAGGACAGTGTTTTATACATACTAATTTTCATTAGACTATTGTACAAGATACAATAATGACCGAAAAAAAAAAGTTGTATATTTCCAAAATTTTATTGCTGTAAGTTGTACCTAACCCCTTAAGGATGTAATGGAAGGAATAGTGAACGGGAGAAAAGTTCGGGGCAGAAAAGGTATCAGATGATAGACAACATTACGGTATACAGATGATATGCGGAGACCAAGAGGAAGGCAGAAAATAGGAACAATTGGAGAAAGCTGGATTTGCAGTGAAATACCTGCTCTTGGGCAGGAAACTATAAATAAGTGAATAATGCTTCTAAAAGAATTCAGTAATTTTCCAATGTCCTTTTCGGTAAGGTTTAGATTTCTCTACCTTTAGTTGTTTGTCCTAATACGAAGACAATATTATGGCTGGTTTGTGTTGTGATGTTAATATCCTTCCAAGTGCCTACTTCCTCATCAGGAAAGCATATATTTTCTGTCCATTGTTGTTCCCGGCCATTTGACATTGATGAATAATCTCCCACAGCACGGCTATTGAGTGAGTGGCTGGCTAATTAGCCAAAACATCCGATTTTCCCGGATGGTAAGAGAGATAGGGTTACAAAGTTACATTTTACCGCGTTAACGTGTTAATTAACACAAAACATTAACACTGAATTACAGTATTTATCTACATTTACGTTATATTTATGTACAAAGAAAATTATTATTATTATTATTATTATTATTATTATTATTATTATTATTAACTTATTCTTTTTCCACGCCTGATTCTCTTTTAATGCTCTGCAGAAACCTGCAAAAAGTATTCTCATTAATCCACTCGTTTAGGCGATTGAAGAATCTTCTACCCTTTTCCATTAAAAAATGTTAGTGCAAGCACTCGTGATGCCCCACTTCGATTACTGTGATATTCTGCTTACTAACCTAAGCGTTACTTCGGCGCAGAGACTACAACGTGTTCATAATATGTGCATCCGTTTCGTCTGCATTATTCGCCAGGCTGATCACGTAACACCATCCCTCGAAATGTTGTCCTGGCTCTGTATAGAACAGTGACCGGCATGTTCCGTGCTCTGCGACGTCATACCACGGAGCGGCCACGCTCTTTGCTCGGGAAACTCTGCATACTGAGCACAGCGAGGAGAGAAGGTTCACCTGAACAGTGGTGGTACGGCGCCTATGCAATGACAGAGCGCGATCCATTCGTCTGAGGTAGTATGGGAACAGCACAATTACAATACATTTGCACGAAAACAAAACTGTACATCCGTAATAAATCAATGTAACAAAATAAGTTTGTTTGTAATAAAATTTAATATACTTATAATAATATGAAATTCATAATACAGTCAGCTGCAGAAGCGTTCGCATTATGCAAATGAGGCTCCGAAACTGCTATAAATATACAAATAAAGAAATAAATAATTTAAGCAGTACTACAACACTTTGTGTACTCGAAAACGTGAAAACAGTTCAAGTGTTTTTAACAGGAATTTTCCTACACAATATACAGATTGAACTATCTAGGCCCTAACTTGGTGAGTAGTATGCAAAGTATATTTCAACTTTTGAAACACACCATCACTTATTTTTTAATTTAACTTTATTCTCTATATTGTACGCTAATGTGCTGTAGACAGTATAATATACACTTCATAATGAATACGTCCACATGGACAGCTCAGTTCGTGAGTAAAAACACTCATTGTTAATACTGTAGGCCTACTGTATTTTGATTAAACAAAAACCTAATGAAAATTATCAAACTCAAAAGCGCGATATTTCCTAGTTTACGTAAATGGATGAACTAATTTTCTTCCCTCCTATACCTAGTAAAGTGATTTGTTTGTATTCTACGCCAGTATCATCGATCTCCAGT
Organism: Periplaneta americana; assembly: GCA_025594305.2. NCBI lineage: Eukaryota > Metazoa > Arthropoda > Insecta > Blattodea > Blattidae > Periplaneta > Periplaneta americana. The sequence goes on along the minus strand of JAJSOF020000038.1, from coordinate 43,879,753 downwards.
CGTGGAAGGGGGTAGCAAACGGCGTTGATCCAGAGGCATAGGCAAGTTAATATTAAAAATGTTAGTAAAAATAAAATGATGTCTCTGTACTAGACTGTGGTTTCATATTGTGCTTACTTTGAAAGTCCAACTCCAGTACCATGCCAACCAAGGAGGTTGTAACTGAAATTAGCATTTTAACCTGAAATATGTTGACATTCTCTTTCCTTCGAAATGCGACAGACTGCAAAGTCAACCTGAAACGGATATACAAAATGTTCCTTAAAAGGTCGTATTACACAAGAAGAAGCAATGGAATGCCCCTCTTTTTTATATATAGAATCCCATTAAAATTTTGCAAGACAAAAGCATACTAATATCAGTGGAAAATTAAATTCAGCAAAGACCTCCATCTCTCTTTACATGAAGGTAAATTAATTTTTAATTCATATTTCGTGCGGACGGACGGGAATAGGGAACGCGGTGCAAATTTAACTTTTATGAAAGAGGACGGGCTCTGAACAGTTCAAATCCCGCCGTGAAAGTGTGAGCGCGCGCGTATGTGTGTGTACAAGATTAGGTACAGCTCGGCATCTTACAACAGTTTGATGTTCATGATGCAGAAAAGGAACCTTAAATGAATTGCGCCGAGAGACTTGCACTGACGGAACAGGTGAAGAAGCGGAGTGGAAAATGGGAAGTCGAGACATAAAGGAAAAGTAGATTAGAGGGGCAAGACCAAACAAGATAAGGCTGGCCAAACCGGTAGAGGGCATGCCGTGCAGTACTCTGTCTGAGCAGACAAGACCGCATATAACCAGCCCTTGCCGGTTAAAGCTCATAATCTGATAATTTATCAGAGATTCGTAACGGAAATGCTACAGCTTACTTTGTTATAAAACACACAACTCGAGGCAACGAAGTCAATAAAATAAAAGGCAATTTTTATTGATTTGTAATGACGAGATGATTTCGCAACTACAACAATTAGAATTTTTAAATAAAACTCATATTTCTCTACTAGCCGTAACCGTGTGCTCCGCTGCACCCGTTAGAAATAAATATAAAGTAATTACATAATTAAAATAGGACATTTGATCCAGGGAACATTCGTGTTTGATAGAAGGATAAATCGTTTGATATGTTACTTAATTTAAATTGCATCCAAATAATTAAAATGCGATCATTTTGGTCCAAAGGCACTCATTTGGTGCAATGACAATTCCTTTAACATGTTTCTTAATTTTTCTTACATGCAACCATAGTTTAATGAAGATTGACATCATTTAGATTTAATGTGTATATTTTATTTGACTTGTTATAGGTTTCCATTGAATTATGGTAATAACTTAATTTTAACCCTCGTTTTCTACGCATTCAGTAAATGGCGCTTGGCCCACTATGGTTCTGAACCCTTCAAATAACTTAAATTATATTATATTATATTATATCAGAAGTTATTGTAATAACATTATAGCATTATGTCCATCTAGAGAAACTATGTACACTTTCCAATGGTGAAATAATAATTAATTATACAAATCGGTTAATTTAGGTTCAGATATTACTTCATACAAACATAGAAACATTCTCTGTAGGCTATCTTTCATAGATTTCGATTGTTGCTGTCCAAGGCCCCTTATAGACGAAGTCATTTGTTTTTTAATTCATTACACGGCCTTACATGGCAGTTATTTTAATTTTTAAAACTCATTTATCTCATTAAATATCAGTCCTATCAAAATTGTTCAAGGAATAAAACATTTCGCAAATTACTTTTAAAGAAACTTTTGTTATGTAACATTTTTCACAAAAATCAATAATAAGCGAGATATTTCGATTTATTTAATTCAGACCCCCTTATAACGCCCCTTTTAAATAATGTATTTTGAATGCCATATAGCCTAAAATCTAAGTTACAACGAACTTAATTTATATTCCAATTTTCATCGAAATCCGTTCAGCCATTATCGCGTGAAAAGGTAACAAACAAATAGACAGACAGACAGACAGACAGACAGACAAACAAAAATTTCAAAAAAGCGATTTTCGGTTTCAGGGTGGTTAATTATATATGTTAGGACCAATCGAAAATTACCAGAAAAATTTCGGCTACAGATTTATTATTAGTATAGATGATAAAGGATGTATAGAACCAACCGTGGCGAGAACGTGACTCGCGAGACATTGTGGCTGTGCTTCTAACCTCCGCCAACCCCCACCCTCACACCCACTGGAGTCAAACTCCGTTCCATTTGTATTTGTCTCTGACCTTCGAGTGGCATATGTCTCTCTCGAAACCATGTACGGAAGTTCCAAGTAGGATGGGAGGACGCATTTTTTTGCTGTCAATATGATAAGAATATTAAATGTATGATTTGTTCACAAGTATTATAAGGAAAACGGTTGTATAACATAAAACGGGATTATATACTACATGTTACTGATGAAACATTAAGGGTGCTATTCATAGACATTTCGCTAGCCCACGCTATGAGCGCTCTAAACTAGCCCCGGATATCGGCTGTTTACTTGTACAGGATTCATATCATATCATATCGCTAACACTAGTTTATGAAAACGAAACACGTTAGTTCGCTGATCATCCACCGGAAGCCTGCGCTAAGAATATCTATGAATATGGCCCTAAAAAGTTAAGTGTTATTGGTGTGGTTATCATCATCATCATCATCATCATCATCATCATCATCATCATCATCTCTCTGTACGTCGACTCTTTTTCAGCAGATGTACGAATAATGCGGTTAGCTCTTCAATTTGAACTCGATGATTTACTATGTGATGTCAAATGAAAGCTAGATGTAAGGACTTGACAAATGTTGAACTTTCAAATCTTTGCCAAAAAATAAATATCCGAAGCTTCGTTCTTTCGCTTGCTCTGGTGAAGCCATGTTCGCTACAACTTACGTTTGTGAAAAATTATTTTCAACAATTTAAACAGTCAAAACCAAATTCAGATCACGATTGACAGACAAATACCTTCGTGATCAACTACGACTGGCAGTAAGTGACATAATTCCTGATTTTGAAACTTTGTCGCAGAGACATTCTGAAGAGAGTTAATTTTAGGTTGTGATATTGTTCATTTATTGTTCATTTCTTTCTTCGTTACATGTACTAAACATTAGTTTGTAGCCTTGTACTGTATAAAATTATATTTAAGTGCTTGACGTAAGGAAAATGAAAATCCGTTAATAAGTCAGACAGTTGCTTCACTTCCCCTTCGGGTGTCCGCCTCCCTCCATAGGTGCTATCCACGTTGCAGGTTATACAGTGGCTCGGCGAACGATTCCATTTTCGCCACCGCTGTATAGAACAGATAAAAATTCTCTCCGGCACCAGAACTCGAACCCGGGTTTTCAGCTGTACGTGCTGACGCTTTATTCACTAAGTCACAATGAAATGACAAGTAGAAATAAATTGGATGGGATACGGTAAACAAGCAATTCTTTCGTCCTCTTCAACAACAAAATAATCATATTCCCATTTCCTTTGGAAGTAATATTTCTTCACGGGTTTAGATTTTGCCATGTTGCAGTTCTCTATAAACTGCAGTACACATATAGTGGATTTATTTTTTATGTATTTATTTATTTATTTGTTTATTTTTGTTTGTTTGTTTATTTATTTATTTGGCTGCAATGCGTTACAATGTTGAATGACAACATTCACTCCGGTCATATAGCTATCACTCATTTATCAACATACAATTTAGTATGTATCGTCCTATTTCTAGTGAAACCAGTTATGTCTAGTAATGCAAGTTTTGTAAAAACAGGAATTAAAACTTTATTAATGCACGAAAAATCATAATAAATTCGTCAAATAAAGCAATTCGTTTGTTGCCTACAACATTTCGAACTTATTCCATTTTAGTAGAATACAGAGCACGGAAAGACAAGTCGGGGACTGTACTTAACTTAATCGATTTTACTGGTAATAGAATGATATATACATAGGTAAACCTTCTTACATTATATGCACACATTCATTTTAAAATTTATTTTCCATGTCTTTCAACTTAGTTATTTCCCTCATTCATTTTTCTCTTACTTTCTAAAGATATGTACCTAAGGATTTTATACCTATATAGTATACCTGCCGCCGCGAGAATGAATGTTGATGCAGCCGAGCGTAACGCTATGACCACACTACTGGTAGAAAAGGTGGGTGGGGTAGAAGGGGTACGAAGGCTGTCGCTCTGAGGAGCTACAGTTCTGCAGGTCTGGATTAGATAAACAATACAGTGATCAATGGAAAATTTGCGAACAAATAATAGTTAGTTAAAAATTTTAACTTTAAAAGTTTCATGGAGGAAATGTAGCTGTTTTGTTGCACAAGTTGCAAGAACGGAGTTGTCTGTGTAAGTTTGGTGATCTCAGAGCGGAGAACATTCCAGGTTAGTGCACTCACTTTATGACCATCCGGTACACGAGAGATGCTGCAGAAGAAGCTAGAGGGGTGGGGGGAGGGCTTGAGAAGCTCAAGTAATCTAGGAGGCTGAGGAACCGCTTACTTCAAAGAGAAGGAGTCTTGTGCTAAGGAGCAACCAGGACAAAAAGGAACAAAAGATAAAGGGGAGGAAGGAAAAGGGAAGAAATAAACCAAAAAAGAGAGAGAATAGGGTAGGAGGGAGAGCCGACTGTTGTGGCCGGATCTGTTACGTCACAAGGGTAATTTTTTAAAAGAGGAAATGGCAGGAAGAGCTTCAGGAATGAATTTCAGTGGAATTTATTTAAACGCTTATTATAATATGTAGCTAGAATGTAATAAGAAATTCTCTCACATCGAGTGTAATGCCAACTGCTTTATATGCAATGTACAATGCGTTGTGTTTAATCCCTTGTTGCAAATGGTACACTTCAAACATTTATAAGTTTTGCGAATAAAACGAGAATTGTATGTAGCCACCTCAAATAATTTATGAGTAGTTATCTTGCTTCCAGTAAATCCTTTTTCAAATTGGCTATATTTAAAGAACAATAAAATCACCTTAACGTCCAGCTCATATATTGATTGTGATGACTCTAGAGCCTTCAAAAATTTTATATTTGATTTTCATTTATATTAAATTATACGAACCTAAAAAATCAAAACACGCATGAGCAAAGCTCGTGTTCGAGTGTAGTTCCATTATAATACGGAAATACAAAAGTTAATTTTATTTTAGTAGGTTATTTTACGACGCTTTATCAACATTTTAGGTTATTTAGCGTCTGAATGAGATGAAGGTGATAATGCCGGTGAAATAAGTCCGGAGTCCAGAACCGAAAGTTACTCAGCATTTGCTCGTATTGGGTGAGGGGAAACCCCGGAAAAAACCTCAACCAGGTAACTTGTCCCGACCGAGAATCCAACCCGGGCCACCTGGTTTCGGGGCCAGACGCGCTGACCGTTACTCCACAGGTGTGGGCACAAAAGTTAATGCTCATAAATACTATTTTTTTAGTTCGTTATTTAACGACACTGTATCAACTACTAGGTTATTTAGCGTCGATGAGATTGGTGATAGCGAGATGGTATTTGACGAGATGAGGCCGAGGATTCGCCCTAGATTACCTGGCATTCACCTTATGGTTGGGGAAAATCTCGGAAAAATCAGCCCAAGCGGGGATCGAACCCGCGCCCGAGCGCAACTTCAGACAGGCAGGCAAGCGCCTTAACCGACTGAGCCACGCTGGTGGCTCGTAAATACTATTACATATATACGAACTTATATATATGTACAGGGACATCATTTTATTTTTACTTCAATTTTTATTGTACCTATAAAACACCCCTTCTACTAAGAAAAAACTTTATCTAGTTACCTACTTCCAATAATAAATTTCTGAATCATATTTTCGCAAAATTTTTCTGCTTCTGCTCGCCCCTAATTTTCTTAGCTCTTTTCAAAAATTAATTTCTCTTAGGAATTGGAAGTTTACGTAATATTATACATCTGTTTAATTTAACAAATAAAAGGGCCTCGTTAAGTAAATAACTTCACGTGATTTCCTCCCTTTCTACAATCCTGATAACCACTTGGAAAAGATAGCATGTCTGTAATTTTATATTTTCTGGATGTTTGTTCCAACATGAGTTACTAGTATGAAGGACTGGCATTGGAATTAGATGCAAATCTAAGTGCGATAAATGTGAAAAGCTATCGAAATGAACGGCCACCATTTTCAAAATTGTGTTTAAATATTCATTTATGATTATTTTTCAAAACTTCTTTCTCTATATTGTACGCTAATGTGCTGTAGACAATATACACTGCATAATGAATACGTTCGCATGGATAATTTCGTGAGTATATTATTAATGTACTGTACTTTGATTAAAGAAAAACCTAATGAAAATTATCAAACTCAAAATCGCGATATTTCATTGAGTTTACGTAAATGGATGAACTTTTTCTTCCTTCCTAATAAAATTTGTGTTTTACGTTTTCGAACTCCAGTCTTGGAAGGTTTTTTTGTTTTGAAAGGTATAGACAGTTTAATATTAAAAATGTTAGTAAAAATAAAATGATGTCCCTGTATATATAAGGCCTATAAAAATGAAAAATACTTTATCTTTACCTACTAATAATAAATCTGTAATAAATCTTTTTTTCAAAAATAAATGGTGTCAACATGTATAATTAACCATCCCGAGACGAAAAATCTGTCTGCCTATCTGGATGTTTGTTCCTATTAGGGCTGATTGATGAAATCAAGCTCAAGTGAAAGTTCACATGTGCCTTAGTTATAAATATTTTTGTCTGGAAAATTTTACTGCACTAGTTTCCGAAATAAATGACTGTTACGAATGGTCTGAATCACTCTGCATATGCGGTGACCCTTTATGTATACAGGGTGTTAAAAGTATCCAATATTTTATGAGGTGGTAGTATGCATCAAAACAAGAAAATAATGCCTAATAAACATGGGTCCTACAACACTTACTTTCTGATATCTGAACACTTGTTCATAGGAGGTGCTCAATGTGACGTCCATTCATGACAATGCATTCCTCTGTTCATGATAACCAAAACTCTACGGGATTTAGGTGTGGGGAACGAAGAGGCCAAGGTGTAGGACCTCCCCGATCAATCCAGCGGTCCTGAAATGTCAGCGCCAGATGTTCACGCTCATTGCGGAGAAAATGTGCTGGTATGCCATCATGCATGGACTACATCTGTAGTATTTACTGACATGGCACATACTCCAGCAAGGTAGACAATACGTTAATAAGAAAGTCCTGATAACGAGCCCCAGTTAATCTCTGTGTTAGCACGTATGACCCTTAATCTATCGCCAAGAACGCCTGCCCATATGTTGATTGAGAATCGGTGCTGATGCCTTATTTCTTCAACTGCCTGAAGATTTTCACCAGCCCACACATACTGATTACGAAAATTCATAACACCATTTCTGCTGAACTCCGCTCATATCAGCAACCAGACTTTTGTTTTCAGTATTCCTTGCGACGTATCAGTATTCCATCAACTACGTCAGTGGTCGTCAACACTAGCTGAAATGTGCAATGGGTACGTGGTGTCGTGCAACAGGGAGAGATAGAGAGCATACCCGCTAGCAGCTACGAGAGCACTATAGTGCACTGCGTTTTCCGCGGGTAAGAGAGGCTAGCCCCAGCGTGCTCTGTGCTGACGACCCCTGAACTAAGGTATGATTATCTGGTAGTCTGCTGTATTGTAGGACAGAAAAATGCAATTGCCATAAATGGACGTCACATTGAGCACCTCCTATGAACAAGTGTTCAGATCTCAGAAAGTATGTGTTGTACAATCCATGTTTATTAGACTTTTTTTTCTTTTTTTTGATGCATACTATCACCTCCTAAAATATTGGATACTTTTTTTAACACTCTGTATAAATGGACTCGTTCACATTGTTCAGTTTATCGGATATGACGTGCTCTGTGCTGACGATCCCTGAACTATGGTATGATTATCTGGTAGTCTGCTGTATTGTAGGACAGAAAAATGCATTGCCATAAATGGACGTCACATTGAGCACCTCCTATGAACAAGTGTTCAGATCTCAGAAAGTATGTGTTCTAGGATCCATGTTTATTAGACTTTTTTTCTTTTTTGATGCATACTATCACCTCCTAAAATATTGGATACTTTTTTTAACACTCTGTATAAATGGACTCGTTCACATTGTTCAGTTTATCGGATATGACGTGCTCTGTGCTGACGATCCCTGAACTATGGTATGATTATCTGGTAGTCTGCTGTATTGTAGGACAGAAAAATGCATTGCCATAAATGGACGTCACATTAAGCACTTCCTATGAACAAGTGTTCAGATCTCAGAAAGTATGTGTTGCACGATCCATGTTTATTAGACTTTTTTTTCTTTTTTTGATGCATACTATCACCTCCTAAAATATTGGATACTTTTTTTAACACTCTGTATAAATGGACTCGTTCACATTGTTCAGTTTATCGGATATGACGATCTGTGCTGACGATCCCTGAACTACGGTATGATTATCTGGTAGTCTGCATTGTAGGACAGAAAAATGCATTGATAAATGGACGTATTGTTCCAAAAAGTGTTCCTCTATGTGTTGCGATTTTTATTAGACTTTTTTAGATGCATACTATCACCTCCTAAAATATTGGATACTTTTTTTTAACACTCTGTAAAATGGACTCGTTCACATTGTTCAGTTTAATATGACTGCTCTGTGCTGACGACCCCTGAACTATATTTATCTGGTAGTCTGCTGTATTGTAGGACAGAAAAATGAATAAATGCACGTCACATTGAGCACCTCCTAGAACAAGTGTTCAGATCTCAGAAAGTATGTGTTGTAGGATCCATGTTTATTAGACTTTTTTCTTGTTTTGAAACTATCACCTAAAATAATACTCTTTTTAACACTGTATAAATGGACTCGTTCAAAAATAAATAAATAAATTAAATTGTAGGACAAAAAATGCAAACAAACAAACCAAACAAACAAACAAACAAATCCCGGGCCAATAAATTTAAATAAATAAACAAATAAATAAATAAATAAATAACAAAATTCCGGCATAAATAAGCTGATATAATAAATAAATAAATAAATAAAAATATTGGATAAATAAATATAATAAATAAATAAATTTATCGGATAAATAAATAAACCTTAATAAATTAAATAAATATTTTTACTGGTATAGGTCGAATATAAACTTGTGCGCCAAAATTTTTTTCGATTTTCTTAACACACAATAGGTACTCATACAATAAAGAACAATATAGATGAAAAGTCTACATTTCTGAAGGTTGATGATAGTAAGAATTCTTAACAACTTGGACTAAAACTCATAAAATTGCGAGTGTGTTCTATATTATTTGTAATTTAATGTGAACAAACGATACTTTGCGGTTCTTTATATCCTAACAACAATCCCCTATTCTTGTTTCCAACCAGGAGCGATCTGTTGTATAATTCATTTGATGCAGCGTGCATAACACACAACCTCACCGGATTCCAGCTTGCTCAGTGGCATATGCCGAATATCGCGGTGTAATGAACATATCTGGTCTACCCGGTCGCGTGATACCTACTTCGGTTTCCCCCAACCCCTACTGTAGCGGTATTCTCTGTGCGGCCCGCCAGTTGCCTTCGTGTGGTCCTCGAAATGTGATCCAGTTCAATAAAATCTTGGTCTGCTCGAGCAGTGATGCTTTTCATACTAATATGAACACCGATAACTCTGCAGTGGTCACTCGACTAGAAGTCACCACAAGTATGTACAGTACGTGGGACAAGAGAAATTCGCACTATATTCTACGAATGGAAGATTCATTCATAGTTTTTTTTCACCCCAGTCTTTCCTATTTTCTGCATTCGTCTTAGTCTCCGCATATGATCCACATATCCCAATGTCGTCTATCATTTGATATCTTCTTCTGCTCCGAACTCTTTTCCCGTTCACCATTCCTTCCAGTGCATCCTTCAGAAGGCAGCTTTCTACTCAACCAGTGACCCAAAAAATTCCTTTTCCTCTTCCTGATCAGTTTCAGCATCATTCTTTCTTCATCCATTCTTTCCAACACAGCTTCGTTTCCTATACTGGATGTTCATTTCAAAGTGTGTCATGACGTCACTGTTGTTGAGTCAGCGATTTGAAGCGAGTTTCAGATTATATGTCAGAGAAGTTGCCTATTAATCAAGGCGTTCAATCTGAACGTGAGAACGTGTACGGTATAACTTGAACGTCGTAGCAACAGATGGCGGTCTGTACGGTCTGTGTGCTACCATAACCTCTTTCGAAAAGTCGTACGCAGGGTATACCTTATTTTATTTCAAGGAGTGCAGTTCGGTGGCTCCTTTGAACATCCACTTACAGATTTATGACTTCCTACACAAAAAACTCTGACAATTCCATCCTGTCCCCTCGTCCCAACATTGCACAGTTGCCACAATCCTGGTGACCCTCGAAATTATGCAGTGAAACTGACGGGATTCTTCGAATTCGGAAAAGATGCGACAACTCTGCCTCCACGTGGATTTGACGGGAGACTGGCAATTCTTCTGAACGAGGGTTGTGATTGGTTACTAACAGGAGAAGACAAGATTTCCGTCACAGTAAGGAAGACATTTATTTATGACAACCAATTAGTAGTGGGCAGTGGAAGGTCTGTCGGCAAAGTCTTTTCTATGAAACTGCACTCCATGAAATAAAATAAGGTATATTTGTTATCATCGGTTGCGTACCGCAACATTCCACAATACAAATCAAATGCTCCGTGTCCATGTTTGCCGTCGAAGTTAACGTCAACAAATACGTAAGTAATCGTCTTAACCCTCTCCCCATATCCCGACAGTAACAAAAAAACTCACCTCAGTACGTGTTTCCAAACAGTTCACATTTCTACCACTACAGGCGTTACCATACGTATCGGTAAGAACTCTTCAGAATGAACGCCGTACTTGCTAGGCAACTTCTCTGGCACATAGGTAATAAGCCTCTGCGGAAGTGTAGGAAGATTGAATTCTCTAGGCTCATCGGCTAGCCACATGACGGCATACAGCGAGCCATGACACACTTTGAACTGAACACGCAGTACTATCTGTCCACTTCACACGTTCCATTCTTCTCCACATCCATATTTCAAATGCTTCTATTCGCGTCTCTTCACTTC
>JAJSOF020000038.1:43571115-43866115 GCA_025594305.2 Periplaneta americana | reverse complement strand
CCTAAGTAGCGTTTGTGCTCATTTACAGTTAAGAAAGGGGGAAAAAATATCAGTTAGGTTAGAATGATTTGAATGCTATATACCGCGAGAAAAATAATAGAACGGATTTGTTGGCATTGATATCTAAACCAATCAACAGCCATCGGTTAAGATAACTTGAAATTTCCTTTATCACTCTCATACAAATGATTTCTCAATATCTGAACCGATCCTTTGAGGGCATTAATGGCTATTTCCTTCACAATGCTGTGTGTTAGCCCCAGGTTTTTAATTTGTCGGCAAAGAAGGAGGGTATGGTACCTCGTGCTCCCACCATCAGACCTATTACATCAATGTGGGACAGGCTATATTTATCTTTATAGAACGGGATTGTTGGTTCATAGATCCGTTTTTCACTGTCCACCTCATGCGGTTGATCTGCATGTGTCTCAAATCTGATGGTGGGATCGAGAATGTATGCCGAGTTGTTCTTAATGGCAATGATATCAATTCGCCGAACACTTCCTTGTGTGGCTAGTCCCTGCACCTCTTGATGGACTGTAAACACTACTTCCTTCAGTGCCTCGGCCAGCAAAGAACGGACAACAAGGTGACGGATGTTACCAGATATTACAAAGAGGGTAAAATCACAATGCCGTACAATAATAATAATAATAATAATAATAATAATAATAATAATAATATTTATATATTAATTTATTTAATTTATTTAATTGCTTATTTACTCATTTATTACATTCATCTTTATATTGGGAAAACATAAAACAAAAATAATTTTAAAGAGTAAATATTTTACTTGAACCTTACAATAATAAAGATGAATGGATTACTAGATTACTATGATATAATATTAAAATGTATTTTGTCTGAAACATAAAATTCATTGCTTTGACTAAACAGTTTACTATTTAAGGGACCTAACCTAAAATGCATGTATTTTGTCTCCATCACGTGAAATGATTAGTGCAAACTTCTAAAACCGAAAACTTTGAAACTCTCATGTTTTTGAAATACTTACTCCTAATATTGTTTAAGAAATTCTAGGATATATCACCTTTGAGGACTTTTCAAAAGAACGATAATCCCAGCTCATGTATCACACCTATAGTTTTGATTTAAAATTTATATTTATCTCTAGAACTTTAATTGTAACCGCAACATCATCAACATCAAATAACTATTAGGCCTATTAATATTTCTGATATTAATTAACTTCTTAAAGGTCTTCCTGGTCGACGATGTCCTCTAGGTTTATATTGCATCATAATTTTTGGGATTCTGATAGAAGGATAAATTCTTTTATTATGTTATCTAATTTAATTTAATTTGTATTAAAATGCTGATTTTTGATCCAGAGACTCTACTTCTAATTGTTCTAAAATTAGTTTTTTCGGTCTAAATACAGGAAACGAATATCACAGAATAGCCTATAACTTTTCATCAAATGCATAAGAATGCTGCATTTTAATCTTACCTGTCCTCGATTCTACTCAGGAGTTACTGGACTACCTAACATTAAGCATTATGTCCATCTTAGAAAACTACACTTTCAATGAAACCCGAATTAATAAAATTTGAATGAACAAATCGGATATAAATTTTCTTTGTATATTTTCTAAAACGCCGAAACCGTATCTGTAATCTAGTTCCAAACTACAGATGCATATTCGAGTTTAGACGAAATGTATTATAGCTTTAAAATAATTACACGGTAATAATAATAATAATAATAATAATAATAATAATAATAATAATAATAATAATAATAATAATAATAATAATAACTATTAACAATAATGATTCTTAATTTACTCATTTATTACATCTCATCTTTATATTGGGAGGTGTTTCATAAAAATTTAATAATAAGTGAAATATTTCGATTTATTTTCCCCCCTTAACCTCTCTTTTATTATAATGGTGATTTTGAATATGATATAACATTAAAATGTATTTTGTTACAACATGAAATTCATTTATTTGACTAAACAGTTTACTATTTACGAAATAACCTAAAAATGCCATTTTCGTCACGTGAAAATTAGGTAAACTCCGAAACATACAATGCACTTTGAAACAGTTTGAGAATACATACAAACAAAAATTTTGCAAAAATTGCGATTTTCGGTTTTCTATCATCACCCAAGTGCGTGCATCACACCTATGTTTTATTTATTTATATTTATCTGACTATAATCTTTAATTGTAAATCGAAACACAAAACATAAAATAACTTTATGTATTAATATAATTTATTATTAATTAGATTATTAGTATGTTCGAATTTCACTGGCTTCCAGTAATCGGCTCAGAAATCTAGAACAATTTAAATTTTCATAATTTCCACTACCGACAACAGCTGTTTCTGCTGCCAACATAACAGGCAAAGTTGGCAAAAGAAAATTCAACCTTCAAACTAGAAAATCACCATAATCCACTAGCATATGTAGTAATGGGGAAAAAATGGTTAGGTTTCACCCTTATGGTATTAAGTAAGCTGATCCGGACTATAATGTCATTAATTTCAAGAAGTTATTATTTGAGGTATTTCAAACAAAAAAGTTTAATACAATTTTGCTCGTTTTGCTTCCTTTTCGAGATAAAAATTGTTTTATATGAAACATTTCATAACGCTGAATTAATTACCAATAAGCTCACTCAGTTTAAGAGAGCAGTGTATTTTAATAACAAATGGTTGAAAGAATTTTAGTTATGTCCTTTAAATGTGCAGACAATTTTATGTGAACGTATATAACTTTTCGTTCTGAAAAGGAATTTTAAAATGTTACATTTGTTCGAATCAAATTTTTGCAAATTTAAATGGAAAACTAAAATTCTTTCAATAATTTGTTATCATAATACACTGCTGTCTTAAATTGACTGACCAAACTGCGAATTAAATTTATGCCTTCCAAAAACACGCTATGAAATATTTCGTATAAAATCATTTTTATCTCGAAAAGGAAAGAAAACACGAGCAAAATTGTATTTAACATCTTTTGTTTGAAATATCTGAAAGAATAAGGCCTTGAAATTAATGACATTACCTACGATTCACCCTGTATAGGAGAATCTCTGGATAAGGTACCTTTAACGCATTATTAAATTTTCCCTTTTCAGTCAGTACTGGAATTCCACTGCGGTACAGTAGATGTTTTGTGAGAAATTAACACGTGAATATGTTACGAAAAAGGGAGATAAAATCTTCAACTCGTTCATTTTTGCAACATTAAAGAAATATTGGGTTGGTTCATAAGTTCGTCGCATTTTTTTTTCGCGTGTTGGTCCTCCGGTTGCTATGGGTTTATTTATCGATTGTCAGTTTTTATTTGAAGTTCAATTGTTGTGCTTGAGTTTACATATTGAAGTTTCCATTTTTGCAGATAGTGAATGAAGCCGTGGACGCTAGAAAATGGAGTGTCAAATGGAGAAAGTGGAACATTTCCGACATATTCTTCTTTTTGAGTTCAATAGAGGGGCAAATGCAGCGAAGGTGGTCAGAAACATTTGCGCCGTGTATGGGGACAACGCTATCGGAGACAGCACGACAAGAAAATGGTTTTCTCGATTTAAGGAGGGTCGTTAGTAACACTCCATTTTCAGGAAGACATTCAGGGTTTGATGAAAACCGTTTAAACACATTAATCAACAATTATCCACGTCAGTGTACCCGAAAACTGGCAAATGTGATGAACCGTGATCATGCCATCATCGTGCAACATTTATTGTCACCAACTGAGACGTTTTGCACATGCAATCCAAGAAAATGACCAACAAGACTGCGTGAAGTAATGCTACTCCACGATAACGCCCGTCCGCACGCTGCTAACCTGACACAAAACACTATCCAGGAGTTGAGTTGGGAAGTCATTCCGCACCCACCTTATTCACCTGATCTTGCGCCCTCAGATTTTAACCTTTTCCGCTTCTCTATCGAACAACCTTCAAGGAACATCCTTTCCGGATGAAAATGCGCTCCTAACATGGTTTGATGACTTCTTTAACTCCAAACCACGCGATTTCTACAGCATTAGCAGTCTGTTGTAAATAGTGAAGTGGAATATATTGTTGATGATTAACTTTGTCTGTATTTAACCCTTAACTTTGTCAAAGCTTCACTTCTCACACTATTTTATTAAACCTTGTCGGACCGTAAAGAAAACAACTATCGCAATGTCCATATTTTTATGTGTTGTACAATATTATAGTATTGTGAAATTTTAATTTTCGTACCATTTTTTTTCTATTCTATTAAAACTAGTGGCTTGTGCAGCAAATGCTGCTTCAAACTAAGTTCGTTAGACGTTCAAATAAACATTTTTCAGATTTATTTTCAATGAAGAATACTTGTCTTTTTAATAGTTATTTGCTTCCATAATAATGAAATATACTCCTTCTGAATGGATTTTTTTAGGCCAAATACTTTCTCTTGAACCTATCCAACTTCAGTTTTTGAGTTTAAACGCGAAAACGCAAGTATAAATGTCAGGACGATAGCAGTAGCTATTTCAGGTCATTGTGGATTAAAAAAAATGTCAGGTTTGCTAAGCTTTCGAACAATAGCATTTGTCGTATAGCTGCTGCATGTAGAACTTGAAATATAGAGCGTAAAATCATTTTATCCTACTAAGAATTCTTGCTGAAATTATCTGGAGACTACAAAATTTTCTAGGCCTCTTATTTTATCAGTAAGTAATACTTTTTTATTTATTTTCCTTAGGAACTGTAATTTTTGCGCTCTCTCGAGCCAATACTGAAGGCAATGACACATATCAATATCTACACTACACCGCCATTAAGTATATGAAAAAGACCCAACCCGACTGGGTTAATAAGTATAAAAATATTCTATTTTTAATAACAATATTATTATCTTAAGTTTTGTAGTTATATATAGCAGCCACTCAGTAAATTATAGAAATGAAGATCTAAATTAAAATATTCTCTACATTTACTTACATAACCTCAAAACGTTTCACTTTCATGTCATCAATATAGCATCAGTATTATGTACAATTAATGAAAAATAGACGCATCATGATATTAACTATAATAATATTTAATTTCTAATGATAATAATGTCATCAAACCACCTCAAGTTTCGTAGATTTGAATATCCAATACACAGCTGTACTCAGAAAATTATTATACACTGCAGAAACAGTTTTTTAATAACAAATTGAATTGAGCTCTAAATATGTCGACAATCCTGCAGGTCATGGCCTTCGTGTAATAGCCTATTTTTTATTGTAGTGTGTGTTTTGTTCTGAAATTCAATCAAGTCGGCCGTGATTCGATAAAATTAGGTCTCAAAACTGACAACAGATGGATTTTGGAAAATAGGAAAATCATGTAGGAAAATGTCATTTCACTGAAAACTACTACTTTTCCGAAAAACTTTAGGTTCTAAGCTTCAAAATGAGGGGGATTTATTAAAATCCGTTCAGCCGTTTTCCCGGAGTTCAAATTATATATTTAGCACATAGCCTATTAACCTGTTGTATCCTATAGGATACATTGTCAATTTAAGGCTTATTGAACTTACGAAAAAACGCTACGAATTTATGCACTAACCTAATATAATATATTTATGAAATTTTATGAATAGCTGCATTAATATGAAACGTGGCACTTTGCCTTAAAAATGAATTAGTAAGTTGCAAATTGAAGGAATGAAATTTTTGTGATACTTGGAAGAATTTTTATTTAATATACAGCAATATTACAATTCACTTTAATACACGTAATTACACATAATTTTATTACTTTGCAAGACAAAAAGAAATTATATTTTCTTCTCAGCACGTTTCAATAACTTATGAGCACGATACTAAAAGAATTAAGCGTTTTTAACAACAACTTATAACCAGCTTCCATTACAACACAAAGTTTTACCAAATTTCCATTTTAATCCTCCGTTGGTTTATTTGATGGTTTCAAACTTTGTTCTTTTTTTTTCCCCAAAACTTTATTGATACTTTATTCCTCTTCACATTTACTTTTATTCTTTAATTCTTGTCATATTATATGTCTTCCAGACTATAGTTTCATGAATTTTCAGATTATATTTACTACATAATGTATGTATGTGTTCTTTTGTGGAGTCCCTGAATATGCCTTTTTATTGTTTCCCTATTATTGCTATACTTACTTACTTACTGGCTTTTAAGGAACCCGGAGGTTCATTGCCGCCCTCACATAAGTCCGCCATTGGTCCCTATCCTGAGCAAGATTAATCCAGTCTCTACCATCATATCCCAACTCCCTGAAATCCATTTTAATATTATCTTCCCATCTACGTCTCGGCCTCCCCAAAGGTCTTTTTCCCTCTGGCCTCCCAACTAACACTCTATATGCATTTCTGGATTCGTCCATACGTGCTACATGCCCTGCCCATCTCAAACGTCTGGATTTAATATTCCTAA
Organism: Periplaneta americana; assembly: GCA_025594305.2. NCBI lineage: Eukaryota > Metazoa > Arthropoda > Insecta > Blattodea > Blattidae > Periplaneta > Periplaneta americana. The sequence continues at coordinate 43,859,690 of JAJSOF020000038.1, read as the reverse complement.
TTATGTCAGGAGAAGGATACAATGCGTGCAGTTCTGTGTTGTGTAACTTTCTCCATTCCCCTGTAACTTCATCCCTCTTCGCCCCAAATATTTTCCTAAGAACCTTATTCTCAAAAACCCTCAATCTCTGTTCCTCTCTCAAAGTGAGCGTCCAAGTTTCACAGCCATACAGAACAACCGGTAATATAACTGTTTTATAAATTCTAACTTTCAGATTTTTTGACAGCTGACTAGACGACAAAAGCTTCTCAACCGAATAATAACAGGCATTCCCCATATTTATTATGCGTTTGAATTTTTACACCTCTTCAAAGGATAAATCTCCAACTTTTATAGTTCCATTTCGTACAATATTCTGATCACGAGACATAATCATATACTTAGTCTTTTCGGGATTTACTTTCAAACCTATCCCTTTAATTGCTTCGAGTAGAATTTCCACGTTTTTCCTAATCGTTTGTGGATTTTCTTCTAACATATTTACGTCATCCGCACAGACAAGAAGCTGATGTAACCGGTTCAATTCCAAACCCTGCCTGTTATCCTGAACTTTCCTAATGGCATATTCTAGAGCGAAGTTAAAAAGTAAAGGTGATAGTGCATCTCCCTGCTTTAGCCCGCAGTGAATTGGAAAAGCATCAGATAGAAACTGACCTATACGGACTCTGCTGTAAGTTTCACTAAGACACATTATTTCTATGGATAATGAAATACGCAAACAGAAATTCAAGCTATTCTTGAGTGAGTTAATGTGTTTTTTTATTTCTACCACAAAAAAGGCTTTGTCCATACAAATGCGATTTGGCCTTATTCAAAGTCACTACAAATGAAATACAGAATGTTCCAACTAAATGAAAGGATTGAATACTGTAATTTGTCCTCATTGAGGAAGCTTGTAAAAACATGATTATTTAATCTTTTTTCAATGATTAATGTTGAATAATGTTAAATATTAATTTTTGTATTATAAATTTATCTAGATATTAAAATTAATATTTATTCTCCCTTACGTATATTCGGCATTAGTCCTTTTGCATTTGGGTACACTACTACTGGATTTGGAATTATTTTCCTCTTCACATTTTCTTTTCCTATAAAGTCTCATATTCTGCTTAACTGCTTCCTATAGACAAGTTTCTCTGTGTGACGCCACAGGATTGCAGTTGTTCAGGTTATCGCGTCATTCCCGAAGCATTGCATTTATGTAAGCCAAACGAAAATCATCCTAACTACTGAACCGTTAGAGATGGATCAAAACGAATTGCATTTTTGAACAGGTCGCATTTATTAACGTATTTTACTCACGATATATCCAGATCAATCTTTCACGGTTCGGCTGTAGCAAATGGTTGGAAGTCTGTAAAATAAGGAAAAGTATTACATGTTTTTGGGTTAATGTTTAAACAATCTACAATTTAATTTTGAGATTAAATAAACTTATTTTTAATAGATCATTTTGTATTGTTTTGTTTCCATATAACATGTATGGCTATTTTGGCATCATGGGTACTACCACAGTCTACTATATACAGTCGCGAAGCTTTTGGTGTTTTTTTTGCAAATCTCGTGATAAAGCGCTCCAAGCGGTTAGCAACTAGAAACAATAGACTGTCCATGGTCGACTGGACTGTGTCGTATTTCTATCGAGTGCTAGCTCGTTGCGTATTTCACATTGATGCTTGTGAAATGTTCGTTATTGGTTGTAATGAAAATGTTAATGGCTAAAATATAATAATTGGAATAATAATATGGGACAAGGAGGAGACGTTTGTAGTGCTATAAATTGTAGCAACAGTAAGAGAAAGAGCCCAGAGTTATCCTTTGTCCGATTTCCGAAAGTTTCAGAAAGGTTCCTGGGTTTCCACAATAATGCTGTGCAGAAACAAAACTCTTAATTTTGAAGTTCTTTGTGACTGTTAGAATACATTATATCCTTAAATTTCACAATGAAATGTTTCAGTCTAACCGAAAGGACATTAGCTACCGGTTAAAGTTCTGTCACTTTGCTAAATTTCCAGAGAAATAAAGGTTAGGTCTACTTTTTCAGAGGATATGTTTTAATTGTTATTAATTTTGTTATTATTTTTATGTGTTATTTTACTAAAGACGTAGAAAAAATAAGTTTGTTTTAATGAAATTTATTGATCACGTTTTATTTTCAATTCTGGTGGGATTATTATTGCTTAGGCCTACTTATTTTTTTCAAAAGATATGTTTTTAATTATAGTTGTTAATTTTGTTGTTATTTTTATTTGTTGCTCTACTAGAGACGTAGAAAAGTCTGTTACAATAATATTTATTGATCACGTTTTATTTCCAATTCTGGTGTGATTAGTATTGCTTAACCTCATCCCACTTTGTTAACTACGTAAGCCTACACTACAAGTACCGGTACGCGTAAGTTACTCCATTAATTCATATTTCCATTATTATTGCTGTAAAGGGAAATGCAAATTAATATTTATTGGTTTCATAGTTAATTATCGCTATAATCTTGAATGAGTGAAGCTATTATAGTAAGTTTCAGTTCGTTTTGCACAAAAAAAAATTATATTAACTTATTTCTTGCAGGTATCTTCGAGTTTATGGTGAAATTTAATATACTTCATTAAAATAATAAATTAACTTTATGCATTTAATATTTCAATAATGGAAGGAAGGTGTTAATTTTTCTGTTATTTTGACGTCTGCTAGGAGAGAGATCTGCGATGATGAGGCGATAGTAGCGATCCTAGTGGTGGGCAACTACCCATGTTTGCATTTTTACTACATATTGAGCTTCGCGACTGTATATAGTAGACTGTGGTACTACTACGCAGATCATATCAGCTACATTATGCTCAGATGTTTTCTCCTCTGTGCTAGTCACTCTGAAATCAGTTTTATAAGTCCAGAATCAATTGTTTACAGTTCTGTTTTCTGTTTCACGTGCACTTATATTATAATGTACGTTCATGTTTTTTTTTTTAGATTGCCTCAATTGACTTCAACAATCAGTTTCCTATACAGGGTGTACCTTAATTGGTGTCAAATATTTCGGGGACGTGTTCCTAACATCAAAACAATTAAAAAGTTAATAAGAACATGGGTCTGAAAACCATTCTTTAGGCAATTATTAAAGGATTTGTCCCTTCATTGACCGCTGATTGTTTGATGGTTTTTTGATTGCTTATATTTTGTAGAGCAAAGAAATCAGAAGAAAATGTATTCCGTGAGTGAACAGAACGAAATGATTTGCATCATTTAATTGATGATGTGCTTCTGGACGTCATCGAACGAATGTGTTTTAACACGATGCTGCTCCAGCTCATCCCAGTCTGATAGTTCGTAATTTTTTTAATGATCAATTTCCCCAAAGATGGATTGGTCGAAGGGGATTCATTGCATGGCCTGCTCGATCGCCTGATTTGAATCCAATGGACTTCTTCGTCTGGGGACATTTAAAATCTCTGGTTTATGCGACTCCTGTACTTAATGTTGATATTCTGAGAGCGTATCCAAACTGGATTTCACGAAATACGAAACACTCCAGGAATTTTCAACAGAGTCCGCCAGAGTATGTAACGCAGGTTTAGGGGACATATCGAAGCAGAAGGAAGCCACTTCGAGCAATTTTTGCAGCATTACATTTTGTCTTGTAACTCTGAAAGAAATTATTTTGAGACCAATGTTCATATGATCTTTTTGTAATGTTTTGATGTTAGGAACACGTCCCCGAAATATTTAACACCAATTTAGGTACACCCTGTATAAGCAAAAGCCAATTCAATTAAAAAAGTAGTTATTGTGATATGTGTAGTATTATTACTCATGATGCCAAAATTCAAATACCTTGGAGCAACAGTAATAAATATAAATAATACTAGAGAGGAAATTAAACGCTGAATAAATATGGGAAATGCCTACTATTATTCGCTTAAGAAGTTTTTGTCATCTCAGAAAAGCTGAAAGTTAGAATTTATAAAACAGTTATATTACCGGTTGTAAAACTTGGACTCTCACTTTGAGAGAGGAACAGGATTAAAGACATTCTAGAATAAGGTACTTAGCAAAATATTTGGGGCTAAGAGGGATGAAGTTAAAGGAGAATGAGAAAGTTATAACACGTATTGTATTCTTCACCTAACATATTTAGGAACATTAAATCCAGACGTTTGAGATGGATAAGACATGTAGCACGTATGGATGAATCCAGAAACGAATACAGAGTGTTAGTTGGAAGACCGGTGGGAAAAAGACCTTTGGGGAGGCGGTGACGTAGATGAGAGGATAATATTAAAATGGATTTGATGGAGGTGAGATAAGATGCTAGGGAATGGATTAATCTTGCTTAAGATAGAGACCGATCTGGCTTATGTGAGGATGGCAATGAACCTCAGGGTTCTTTAAAAGCCATTTCTAAGTAAGTAAACAACCTGTCGGACACTCTGTACTTTAAACATGAATTTCATTATAGACATAGTAGACAGAGTCTGTTAATATCGTAAACTAAAGGCGACCCTTGACGTTGAGTGGAATATGGAGACATGGAGCTGGAGGTCACATGCTTTCTTGAGTAGGTACGAGGAGATGATGTGTCAGCACCACGCTCCGGCCGCCTTTTACCCTTGGAAAAGAATAATTTTCATATGAGACCCTCAGAGTATGGTCACGAGAAAATAAAACACAGTAATTTGTATAAAATGATATTTGCTATTAAATGTGAATAATTTACGTTATTAACTGTACTCTGTTAATATATATGTCTCTACATATATCTTTTAAATTGCTACTATATTAACTGTATGTGTAATCTCCAAAAGTTATTTTGTAAATAGTGATGGAAGCCTTCAAAAATGATTTAAGATCGAATATATTTTAGCATTACCGTAATTTGTTTCATAATTCATATAATAATGTCAAAATAAATGTCATGGTTTGGCAAATTTTATCATAGTACAACCTTCAAATTGTTCTTTCCTTAATGTCATAAAATAATGTTATTATGTAATTAATTAAAAAAGAAAAAAAAATCGATTACAGCTACTCAAAGGGCATACCAGTGAGAATTTAGTGTTCGTAATCCCCCTCCAAAAGAAAAAATAAAAAAAGGCCCGATTCGGACACGAACCCGAGACCTTTCAGTCCGTCGTCCGTTGCTCTACATAATGAAATACTACAGGGACATCATTTTATTTTTACTAACATTTTTATTATTAACTTGGCTATACCTCTGGATAAACGCCGTTTGCTACCCCCTTCCACGACTGGAGTACGATGGTACTGGCGTAATATACAAACAAATCACTTTACTAGGTATAGGAGGGAAGAAAAGTAGTTCATCCATTTACGTAAACTAGGAAATATCGCGCTTTTGAGTTTGATAATTTTCATTAGATTTTTGTTTAATCAAAATACAGTAAAGTATTAACAATGAGTGTTTTTACTCACGAACTGAGCTGTCCATTTGGACGTATTCATTATGCAGTGTATATTATACTGTCTACAGCACATTAGTGTACAATATAGAGAATGAAGTGAAATTGAAAAATAATCATAATATGGATATTTAAACACATTTTTTAAAATGGTGGCCGTTCATTTTGATACAGGCTTCAGTTCTAATGTGCATATTATCGCACTATAGACTATTGTACCTAATCCAAATTACCAGTTTCGTCCTTCGTTCTAGTAACTCATGTTGAAATAATTCTGTACCTACTCTATAAAAGAGTACCATACGTACTGTAAATTCAATCTTCACTTCCGCCCGATCCGAAAAGATAAAATTACTCAGACATACTATCTACTGTCTGTCCAAGTGGTTATGTCGTAGGGTCGTAGAAATGGAGGAAATCAAGTGACAGTTAATTACTTAACGAGGCCCTTTTATTGAAGTTATTTAAAACAGTTGTATAATATTACGTAGACGTCCAATTCCTAACAGAAATTAATGTTCTGAGAAAAGAGCTAAGACAGCCCAGCCACTAGCTGGCAAATAAAAGCTGGTGGGGAAACCGGGATACAACGTAGGCAAATGGACGACAGTACCTGTGCGAAAATGATTCAATATTGAAATCTCTTTCGTCACTGGAAAACGCGAACATATTTTGGAACGTACTGTTTACTATGACCGTAAGGCTACTATGACTGTATATGCGGTCTTGGTTCTTTGTAGAGGACGGTTGAACTTCATTAGTAGAAGGGGTGGGAGTGAAGTACATTCAAAAACTCAGTACAATAAAAATTGAAATAAAAATAAAATGATGTCCCTGTATATCTTACAAAATTACAACATGCATATACAGATCTCACTGTACATTTAATGCAGATCAATTAATGTTAATAAGATGAACTTAATTTAATATAAAGAGCTGTTAATATTTTTGTACTGTAAACAAAGAAAGCTACAAGATATCTTAACTACCTCGAGCGTAGTGGAAGCTAAGCATTACAGTTTTCTAACATGGCTTTCAGCAATTTATCACGTTTACTGCAACCTAGCATGAAACTCTGTTTCCTTAAACCTCTTGAAAAATCTAATTTAAAAGACTGCAGAAAGTGGGTAAAATTGGATGATCAAATAGAAGCGGCGAACATGGGATTGGATATGTTGCTGTTCAGCTGTTCCAGCGTGCATTGCTGGAAGCAATTACAAATACGATGTGGTACGAACCAGTAGCTCAGAAAAGTCACTCCGTACGAGTAGCAATATATAAAATAAATGTTTTCAAATAATTTTCATGTTTTAAATTATGAATGTCAAACTGCTGGATAGTAAAATGAAAAGAAAAATGAGTATACAGCTAAGAAATAGGTGCTTGTAACAGTGGTAAAATACGGTGAAATAAATTCTAAATAGAGAAGAATAGAAGAAACTAGTGAGAGAGACCTATGCTCATTGTGAACTATAATAAAATAAAATAAATATATATAAATTTCAATTATAAGACATCTGTTTGCAAATGTTTATTTGCTATATGAATATGGAATATATTAACGTTTTCGCCTTATTGGGCATCATCAGATATAATAAATCTATCTATATATATAATTTGAACTGGTAATGGAAATTACGGGAAAACGGCTGAACGGATTTTAATAAATGGCCCCTCATTTTGAAGCTTGGAACCCAAAGTTTTTCGGAAAAGTAGTAGTTTTCTATAAAATGTCAATTTTCCTACATAATTTTCCTATTTTCCAAAATCCATCTATTGTCAGTTTTGAAAACTAATTTTATAGAATCACGGCCGACTTGATTGAATTTCAGAACAAAACACACACTACAATAAACAATAGGCTATTACACGAAGGCCATGACCTGCAGGATTGCCGACAGATTTAGAGCTCAATTCAATTTGTTATTAAAAACTGATTCTGCAGTGTATAATAATTTTCTGAGTACAGCTGTGTTTTGGATATTCAAATCTGCGAAGCTTGAGGTGGTTTGATGACATTATTACCATTAGAAATTAAATATTATTATAGTTAATATCATGATGCATCTATTTTTCATTAATTGTACATAATATTGATGCTATATTGATGACATGAAAGTGAAATGTTTTGAGGTTATGTAAGTAAATGTAAAGAATATCTTAATTTAGTTCTTCATTTCTATAATTTACTGAGTGGCTCCTATATACTGTATAACTACAAAACTTAAGTAAGATAATAATATTGTTATTAAAAATCGAATATTTTTATACTTATTAACCCAGTGGGGTTGGGTCTTTTTCATATACTTAATGGTGGTGTAGTGTAGATATTGATATGTGTCATTGTCTTCAGTATTGGCTCGAGAGAGCGCAAACATTACAGTTCCTAAGGAAAGATCAAAAGGTATTACTTACTGATAAAATAAGCGGCCTAGAAAATTTTGTAGTCTCCAGATCATTTCAGCAAGATATCTTAGTAGGATAATATGATTTTACGCTCTACATTTCAAGTTCTACATGCAGCAGCTATACGAAAATGCTATTGTTCGAAAGCTTAGCAAACCTGACATTTTTTTAACTTTTGCCTACAATCCACAATGACCTGAAATAGCTATCGTCCCGACATTGATACTTGCTTTTTCGCGTTGAAACTCTAAAACTGAAGTTGGATAGGTTCTAGAAAAGTATTTGGCCTAAAAAAATCCATTCAGAGGGAGTATGTTTCATTATTATGGAAGCAATAACTATCAAAAAGACAAGTATTCTTCATTGAAAATAAACCTGAAAAATGTTTATTTGAACGTCTAACGAACTTAGTTTGCAGCAGCATTTGCTGCACAAGCCACTAATATTATGTAATCTGAACCTTGATTAAATTGAGCAAATAACAAATGAGCAATATATTATACATGGTGTTGGATCTTCATGAGCTTTATGTATAAAATCATAAATAAAATTGGATGATAATTAATTTCAATGTGATGCAAACTTTTAAAATTGAAATTGATTGTGTATACATATAACTCATGTTGCAGTATAAATACAAATTAATCAATTAGAATTATACGAAGTATCAGTAATGTTAAAATAAATTGTGAATAAAAATGAATAAAATGAATATATTAGCTTAAAAGAGAATTAATTAAAAATTCACCATGTTCGAAGAATGAAATGTCTTGAGGTACTATATACAATGTTGATGTTGTGTTGTGACTGATGGATCTTATGTTGTCGATTGGTTGTAATTATATATGTAGAATTTTCAATCGTGTACTGAAAACAAAGGTGGGGAGAATCAGAGTTGTAATTCGTAATAATTATACTTGATATGAGCATTAATTAATAGTCAAAATAGAGAGGGTATAAGGTTATTTATTTTAGAGATGAATGTAATAAATTGTTTTAAGATTACTTACGTAGGCCTATACGTTCGCTTGTGATCTGAATGTTATCTGACATTGATGCAAATAGTGGTTGTTATTGATCATTTAGATCTAAAATATTCTATCTGATATTAATAACATATCATAGATAATTATCATTAATTATTGCTGTGTGTGATCAAAGTTTATCAGGGACTCTATATGTAAAGATGATTTCTTTAAAACAAGAAAATGTTGGTTTTAATATTATATCTCAATCTGTTTAAACAGTTTTAAAAACGAGCGAAGAAATATGAGAATTATTAAGTAATTATTAAGAAGCAAAATGAAGATGTGGGAAATATTGAGTTCTTTATGATATTAATAACGGTTTTCGATTACTTACATATGTATATCTAACATGAGTTATATGTATACACAATCAATTTCAATTTTAAAAGTTTGCATCACATTGAAATTAATTATCCTCCAATTTCATTTATGAGTTTATACATAAAGCTCATGAAGATCCAACACCATGTATAATACATTGCTCATTTGTTATTTGCTCAATTTGATCAAGGTTCAGATTACATATTTTATTATATCTGATGATGCCCAATAAGGCGAAAACGTTAATATATTCCACATTCATATAGCAAATAAACATTTGCAAACAGATGTGTCTTATGATTGAAATTTATGTATATTTATTTTATTATATTACTAGACATATCTGAAAATATAAAATGAATTGTAAAATCATTGTGAACTGTACAACCGAAACAAGATAAGATGGATTTTAGACAGTTATTCACTGATAGCCTACAGATATTAAACTAATGGTATATGACTAAGTCCAAGCCATGAATTTTCGAAATTAACGGAAATTCTACAGAGTTTTTCGTATAAATGGTCCATTATCCGAAACATATGAACTTTGAAAATTATATCAGACTTCGAGTTGAGTTGTCTGTAACTTAATGACACATTATGAAGTATTTATATGAACTACGTATTTGCAATTATTATACACGTAGGAAAATTAAGAGCAAATTTTGAACATGTCGATGGTGTTGAATAGGAATCTGGTAACGAACGAAATGAAAATTTTTCTTTTTCTTATAAAAAAGTCTTTCCGAAACTTCTGCAAACACATCTTCTGTCCAGGCATGGATAAAAAATTTACAGGAAGATATTTAAATACCCTCTTATGTTACATAATTGTTCGTCATCAAGATATTAAACAGCTATTTATACAACAAGTTGATATCGTTTTAAGCATGAGAAGTGATTATTTGTTGAGGAATATAGTTGAAAGAGCACAATATTGTAAACATGAGTTTCAATAAATAAAATAAATAAATAAAAACATGAAAAAGTTAACAAATAAATAAATAAGTTATGAGGGAAATACTTCATCACTGCACAGTAAATTGCCAAATATTTTGAATTTATATATATATATATATATATATACTAATAATAAATCTGTAGCCGAAATTTTTTCTGGTAATTTTCGATTTTCCAAAAATAATTGGTCAAACATTTGCAAACAGATAACATATATAATTAACCACCCTGAAACCGAATACGCTTTTTTTAACGAAATTTTTTTTCGTATGTCTGTTGTCTGTCTGTCTATCTGTCTGTCTGTCTGTATGTTTGTTACCTTTTCACGCGATATATGGCTGAACCGATTTCGATTAAAATTGGAATATAAATTAAGTTCGTTGAACTTTGATTATAGGCTATATGGCATTCAAAATACGTTATTTAAAAGGGGGTTATAAGGGGGCCTGAATTTAATAAATCCTGAAATATCTCGCTTATAGAATGATTTTTGTGAAATATGACCGCATAACAAAAGTCTCTTTAAAAATTATTTCTGATAAGTTTTATTCTGTGAAAAATTTTGATAGGACTGATATTTGATGAGATAAATGAGTTTTAAAATTTAAATAACTGCCATCTAAGACTGTGTACTGAAATAAAAAAACAAATGACTTCGTCTATAAGGGGCCTTGGACACAACAATCGAAAGCTATGAAACATAGCCTACAGACGATGTTGAGCTACCCGGCCGCCCCTTGTTCTAATGTTGGCAATCAAAATCACTGCCTTGTAAACGAATTAAATGATAGTTGAAATAGAGTAGGCATTGGCACAATCAAAGTGCTTTATAAATGAAACATCGTAATATCGGAAGGTAAATTAACCGATTTCTATAATTAATTATTATTTCATCATTGGAAAGTGTATTTTGTTGTGGATGGAACATAATGCTATAATGTTATTACATTAACTTGAAATTAATTGAGGACAATTTTGTTGATTAAAATAGCTTCTTATGCAATGAAAATGAAAGGTTATTCTGTGATATTCATTTCCTGTATTTCTTATAATAATGTTTATCTGAAACAATATTCATTTTTATGTCAGAGAATTAACGAATTAACTGAGATTGTATTGATTTAACCTATGCTCTAATAGTAATTTAGCTTAGCAATCCATTATTTTATAATTCAAATTTTAACTATGCTCAATTGAATCGTTGCTAAATACAAGAAATATTGATATTCGCAATAAATGCAATGCAAAAAAAATTGTGTAATGAGCCAAGCAGATTATTTGCGCTGTTGTAAAAGTTGTTCCTCCTGAGATTCAAGAGGTCCCACAACAAATTAAAAACTTCCTAATTCTGTACATCCATTATCAACACAATTTTTCATAATATAATATAATATAATATGATATAATATAATATAATATAATAATATAATATAATATAATATAATATAATATAAATACATAGTAAAGTATAATATAATATAATATAATATAATATAATATAATATAATGTAATATAAAATGGTGACTATTATAATATAATATAAAGTATAATACAATATACATATAATATAATATAATATAATTTAATATAATATAATGTAATATAAACATTTTGAACATAATAAAGGAATCTGGTAACGAACGAAAATTTTTTTTCTTATAAAAAGTTTTCGAATCTTCTGCAAAAACATCTTCTGTAGGCATGGATAAAAACTTTAAAGGAGATTGTTTAAATATCCTCTCAATAATTGGTCTTGTTATCAAGAATTAAATAGCTATTTATTTTTGCGAAATATTTTAAATAAGTGATTATTTGTTGAAATTAAGTAACATATTAAAGATTTAAACTTTTCTAAAATAAAACAGAATGAACATGGAAAAATGTTAACAATTTTAATTATGTAAATACTTTATATTTATTTCTACAGTAAATTGCCACCATTTTGAATTAAAAAAAAAATATATATATATATATATATATATATATATATATATAATTTTTGTGCGAGATCGTGCATATTTGCTTGGTTTCCGCACAAAACCAATCCGCGGAAAGTCTAAAATTCCACGTTCAGTATTCCCAACCTAACACGCATAACAATTTCCCTCTTCTTACCGCTTAAGTGACGTATTCATTTTACTGCTTTAGGCTTTTAACATATTATTTTTAAGAGACGTTCAATATAGTAATAATTATAAATTGGAAACTTACTACTGCAATTTCACCTAAATTGCACTGTTAATTATTGTTTTTAAATATTTGCAAAAATTAAGTAAACTTACAACTACACTAAAGTTACTGCATTCGTGATGCAAGTAACATTAAGGAAGCCGTGAAAAAATCAACAAGATTCCAGACTGACCATAGACTGGGGGAAAAAAAGACAGACGTATATCACGGCCTGCTGGAGTATAGTAAACACAGAAAACATTTTAAAGCAACAATGTTGAAGATAGATATTTATATTTTGCAAATTTGCCGTCATTGAACAGAAACCAAGATGGAGATTTCATTGCAACTAATTAGAAATTCCTCTTTCAGGTATGTAATAAACGATCTTCGCACAAAATAATGTATGATACACGAGCGGTATATTTTCTTTCAATTCTCGGAAATTAAAAAAGCTCAACTACGTTTCGCTTTTTCAAACTTTTCCTCGAACATGAAAACTTGAACATACCGCTCTTGTAACGCAAATTACTATTTTTTTAAATCGTAAAAGTATTTTTTTTCACATAGCAGAAGGACAGAGTTTTACACATATCAATTTACATTATTGTACAGGATACAGTAATGGAGGAAAAAATTTGGAATATTTCCAAAAATTTTACTGCTGTAAGCTGTACCTAACCCCTTAAGCAAGAAAATAGTATTTGTTTACATTAACTTGATTAGGCCTACATCCAAAAGGATCAATCTATTTGACAATCCATCACAGTCATATATCGCGATAATTTCTGCAGCTCGATTTATCACTATCAATTTATCGCATGGTCGTTCTTTTGTTTAGTCAGTGTCGCCAACTGTTTCCACATAAATCGATGAGCATGAATCCATTGTATTAAATAAAGTGCGAAATCTACATCTTCTAATTCCATGTTCATTGTATCTAAAGAAAATGACACTCCTTCATAACAATAATTGTTCATTTAATTAATGCATTAATTAAGTTATTTGTAATTATTAAAGATGAGGGATTTGTGCGGTTTGTCGTCAATTTGCGTGTGCATAGACGTTATACAGCTGTATGCCCAGTGCCTGTGTTGACTTCCGAAGCAAACAAACCACGCGAAGAGTACAGTCTAAAAATGACAAATGCAACACTCCGTTAAGGTCTAGCAGATGACAATATACAAATATGAGGAATATGTTGAAACATTAATATAGTTAGAAGAAGAAACTTGCCTTTATGGTTCATCCATAGCTTCAGAGCCACCACAAGCCGAATTGCACTGCACTACTACAGACTCTTAAATTATCGAATGTCAAACGTCGTCGTCGATCACTCAAACAGTTTTTGAACTGCGAAAAGCTTCTTTCAACGTCACAGGACGTTAACGGTGCATATGTCAAGTATACTATCCTATCGTCTGATGTTTTGCATTATTCAGCATGTTACAAATTGTTAAATACCTCTTATTTTTCTGTTATTTTTCTGTTATTCTCTGTGTGCAAGGTCCTGGAGGTCCTTTCTTGATTTTTTCTGACATTTCTTTTATTATTGCTGTGCAATCAGACACATAGTCTTTACGGAGAGTTGTCTGATTCGGAACGCGCTGCTAGGTATATTTTTCCAAAAATTCTCGAACGGAATATTTGCTTTAATCATCATCGCACATATATCCTTAGCAAATTCTGATTTGCGTTTGATACTGATTTTGATGTTGAGGGAATCACCACCTTTAAAGCACGTGAAATATTGTCTTTATATTTTCTGCTGTTGCAACGTCTTTCTACGTAATACTTCCTACACAATATTTTAATTTCATACTCACATACTGTACATACAATTGTTTGCTTAGTTTCAGTCATTGTAGGTAACTACTGCTCACTACGTCCGTTCATTGGACTATGAAGGCCTGTGTTCGTTCTGTGTTGTTATGATAAGACAGCAAGTAGGCAATTGGATAGCGTGTAGTTGCATTTCTTTTGGTTGCACTGGTCCTAGTCATTCACTTGTCTGTCCACCTATGCTCCCTGTCGAGTCAACGTGTTTTTCGTGCCGCGCACAAACCCCTCATCTTTAGTAATTACACTATAAAATGTTTAAATTGAATTATGATTTCAGCAGATAAAGCAACGATTTATTTTTTAAAGGAAGTTTTGTTAAAGTAAATAGGATTGTTGCATATTAGGTAATTTTTCTTGCCATTTGAAACATACAAATGTATGGTATGAATAGAATTTCGTTTTTACTGTCGACTATAGGAAGGCTGTAGTATAGAATGACTGTTCACAATGTGATGGAATTGTGAATACTGTTCATTTTTGTACTAAAACTTAATTTCCGTATCTAAATTGCACAGCGTTCGCAACTGTTTTCATTCAATCAAGTCTCTTTGTGAGATGGCTTACTGACGCGGGTGTATTACAAAACCGAGGAGTTGAACACAAACCCAAATTCGTGTACAAGACAGCCCAACTTGTTTTACTTTTGTAACCTAATTTATTTATTGCGCTGCCTCTTCTGTTTTATTATCATTATACCCTCCTCGTTACAGCAGTGCCCTAGTGGCCGCGTCGGTGAATTACGGACAAAGCGCCTGGGAGAGACGCTACATCTTGTTTTTATTATAACGTTATTAGTAATATTATTTTGTGTAATTCCGTGCAGTTTAAAAGCTGCATTAGACACATATAACACTAGTTGTAACACCGACGGCACAGAAAAATAACAAGCCTGCAATTTGTAACTAAAATCGTCATGCCTGTTTTTAACACAGACCATGTATAAATCCCTTATTTAGAGTTGGAAACATTAATGCTAGCGTTTTGGCAAGAGATGTATAAAAAGCTTAAGGAAAGCGGTATCATATTTTATGAACTAATTAGCTAAAGGTAATAAAAGTTGGATAACATTTCATGAACAGTTACGATGACGCGAAAGTAAAGGTAAACTTTTCGCTGACCAGTGATTCTCTAGTACTTCGATGAGTTATTTTTTAACAGAGATTAATTATTAATTTTCTTATATATACAGGGACATAATTTTATTTTTACTTCAATTTTCATTGTACCTGAGTTTTTGAATGTATTTCACTCCCACCCCTTCTACTAATGATGTTCAACCGTCTCCACACAGATCCAAGACCGCATATGCAGTCATAGTAAACAGTACGTTCCAAAAATATGTTCGCGTTTTCCAGTGACGAAAGAGCTTTCAATAATGAATCATTATCACACAGGTATTGTCGTCCATTTGCCTACGTCGTATCCCGGTTTCCCCCACCAGCTTTTATTCGCCAGCTAGTGGCTGGGTTGTCTTAGCTCTTTTCTGAGAACATTAATTTCTGTTAGGAATTGGACGTCTACGTAATATTATACAACTGTTTAAAATAACTTAAATAAAAGGGCCTCGTTAAGTAATTAACTGTCACGTGATTTCCTCCCTTTCTACGACCCTACGACATAACCACTTCGACGGACAGTAGATAGCAAGTCTGAGTAATTTTATCTTTTCGGATCGGGCAGAAGTGAAGATTGAATTTACAGTACGTAAGGTACTCTTTTATAGAGTAGGTACAGAATTATTTCAACATGAGTTACTAGTACGAAGGACGAAACTGGTAATGGGATTAGGTACAATAGTCTATAGTGCAATAATATGCACATTAGAACTGAAGCCTGTATCGAAATGTTAAAAAAATGTGTTTAGATATCCATATTATGATTATTTTTGAATTTAACTTCATTCTCTATATTGTACGCTAATGGGCTGTAGACAGTATAATATACACATACGTCCACATGGACAGCTCAGTTCGTGAGTAAAAACACTCATTGTTAATACTGTACTGTATTTTGATTAAACAAAAACCTAATGAAAATGATCAAACTCAAAAGCGCGATATTTCCTAGTTTACGTAAATGGATAAACTACTTTTCTTCCCTCCTATACCTAGTAAAGTGATTTGTTTGTATATTACGCCAGTACCATCGAACTCCAGTCGTGGAAGGGGGTATCAAACGGTGTTGATCCAGAGGTATAGCCAAGTTAATATTAAAAATGTTAGTACAAATAAAATGATGTCCCTGTATATTATATATATATATATATATATATATATATAAACATTTAAATGCGATTCCGAGCAGAGGTGGGGATATTTACTACCGTACTGGTTGGATGATCGTTCACCTCTGCTGAGGCACGGGGATGTGAGACTAGCAGATGACTGGTCGGTCTTGGTCCTTCATGGACTGTCACGCCACTAATTATTATTAAAAAGTACTGAAACATCTATATCGAAATTCTGACGAAAAATTATAGCTATTAGTATTTCTGATAAATCAACTAAGGACAGGAGAAGAGTAGTATTTGATTATCTTACATGAATGAACATTACAACTACTGTAAAAATTTGAAAAACAGAACTCTTAACCCGTTTATGCTCGCGTCATAATTTCTGACACCAGTGCTCGCGCGGATTACATTTGTAATCCATCTATATTTTTTAATAACCAATTTTTTGCACCTAAGAATATGTAATTTTACAACATATATAGCCTATAACAGTAACATTAGTTTATTGATTGTATTAAACTGTTTGTGATATGACAGTGTAACTCTATTTGAAATATAAAATTTAAATCGGTGATGTCAATATAACATAATGTGTTGTATTATGATGCAAAAAAATTTAATTTAAAAGTTTATTATTATTATTATTATTATTATTATTGTTAGTTATTATAAACAACTCTATAGAGTCATTATTTCCTACTCCTAAAATTTAAGTCACTATTGGGTTCAAGTACAGTTCTGTTTCATATGAGAAGTCAGTGTTCTGTATTATCAAATATGTCCACGTAACAATTTATATTGAACGACTATTTCTTTTATATGACGTCATTCCATTTTCGGCCAATGAAGTGTACTGAAATTTTGAATTCCAACCGATCACAGTCACATATCGCGATAATTTCTGCAGCTCGATTTATCACTATCAATTTATCGCATGGTCGTTCTTTTGTTTAGTCAGTGAAGCCAACTGTTTCCACGTAAATCGATGAGCATGAATCCATTGTACTAAATAAGGTGCGAAATCCTATTTCCACATCTACATCTTCTAATTCTATGTTCATAGTATCTAAAGAAAATGACACTCCTTCATAACAATTGGTCATTTAATTAATGTCTTAATTAAGTTATTTATAATTATACTATAAAATGTTTAAATTAAATTATGATTTCAGCAGATAATGAAAACGTATTTCTGTTATAATAACAAGAGAAAAGCGCAGTACATGTAATTAACATTTTTAAACCTGTATTTCGCTTTTCTCAATTGGCATCACTGAATAACATTCAATTTCTTTATTGCAGTAATCGTTCTTAATCTATTTCGACTTCACAATGTCTGAATAGGTTAAGTATTCATAAATATACAATTATTACCATTTTGTGAGCGAATTTTAGAGATATATATTATTTACATTTTATTTTATTCACGAAATAGCCCTAATAAATGTCACTCGAGGTCCGAGATTACTCTAGACTATTACACTCTTACTACGTCATACTACTTTTGACCAATAAAACGGTACGAAAGGACGTATTTCGACCAATCATGGCTGCTTATCGCACAATTTTATCGCGTCCCTAGCATTTGTTTAATTTTATCGCGTCCCTAGCATTTGTTTCTTTGTTTGCCAACATTTGAAACTGCGCTGGTCTGGACGTCAAAAATATATATAAAATTACAAACCACTCCAGTCGATGCACAGCAGTTTCAAAGATGACTCGCATAGGCATTCAAGAACAAGAATTAATAAAAATCACTGATCATACCTATGCATCTTCTGAAATTCGATTTACAAATAAATGAAGAGCACCATTCGGAAATCCTGAATAAGTTGAATACACCATGTAGGCCTAAATCAACGAGTTCCACTTCTATTATGCACACGTCCAATATAACATCAATTGAACCACCAACCACATTCAAATTTGAAAATTGTACATTCAATAATTATTCCTTTTAAAATTATTCATGTTTATTTTTATGTCATCGTCGTTAATTAAAACTTTTCTAACACTTGTGTATATTAGTTAGGTTATGTTATAGCTTCTGCTCTGAGAGGATAAAAAGAACTTCTGCTATATGATATTATGGATAGTCACGTATCAGAGATTGTTTAATATTAAGATTTATTGAATAGTAATCATTAGTGTGTCTGTATAAAGACACTACTGCCATCTAGCATGCATCTAGCGTAATATTTGTAATGTTGAGATGGTACAATAATACATTTGAAGACAGTTGTATTTTCGTAAGTCAATTAATATTTTATTGTATTGGAGTACTTCGTTACTTCTAATCTTTATATACTTTCTTCTAATTGTGTAATAGTCAATTAAATCCCACTCGAGTTTTGATTTTCTCTAGATAAATCAAAACGTCTAGTGAGATTACTGTTGATAAAATAACCACTGCAACAATAGAAAATACGTGTAAAATTGTCTTATGAACGACTTATAGAAATAAATAAAATTACAAATAAAGAAACTGAAAAATGATTTTGTATTATCTTCTATTAAAAACACTGACGTCAGCACTCGCGCGGATTACATTGTAATCAGCTCTAAAAACATACATATTACTATACAGAAAAGAATCATAATTACATCTAAGAACTTCAGACATCAGGGCTAAACTGTAACAGAAGATACTGAAAAATTTCACGCTATCAGTATTGAAAGCGGAGATGTGATGAAGTATTAAGCAGCATTGGATTAAAAATGTATGCCGCATGAGTGGTAGAGAGTTAATTAACTGAAGGGAATTATTTTCGCAATAATGAATAAACATTGCTATGATATGAAAGAATTAAAAATAAGTTCCTGAGACATAAACACCATGGAACAGTGTGACACAAACAATTATTATAAACTTTCATCATCATCATCATCATCATCATCATCATCATTATCTCTTCATGGATTAGGAGATTTCTCCTGTTCCGGCCTCATGTATCTCTCCATCTCTTAATAGGTCTTCTTGTAAATCCTTTAACAGCTCTTAGTTATCACATTTCTGCCGTATTTATCTTATCCCCTTCTATTTCTTTTATCGCCCATGTTTCACAACCATATGTTAATGTTGGAATCGCCACTGTTTTATAAAATTTGAAACTAGTTTCCTTTCTTGTTTTTCTTTTTAATGTTCTTACTAATATTCCACAATTGTTCTGGAATTTACTTACTTTATTATATAGATCTTGATTACATTGATAAGTTATATTACACCCTAGGTAGTTAAATTTCTGTACTTCTTCCAGTACTATGTCGTTTATTACTATTTTGGATCTATGAGGGTACTTTCCTTGAAAGGCTATTACTGTATTTTCGTTTTATTAATTGAAATTCTAAGTCTATATTTTTCTAACACATTTTCCAATTCAAAAACATTTTTCCGCAAATCATTTTCTGTTTCTTGTATCATTATATCAGCGTAGAGTAGCATATTCGTTGTATTATTTTATTTATTCTAATTCCTGAAGGCAATTTCCCCTTTTTTTCTTTCAAAATTCCATGTAAACATTGCGGAGACAAACTGCATCCTTGTCTTAGACCACTATTCACTTTCATTTCTTCTAAAATCATCCATTTCCTAACATTATCCTTATTTTAAATGTTTTATATATCCCTGCTTTTCTAATACAGGGACATCATTTTATTTTTACTTCAATTTTTATTGTACCTTAGTTTTGAATGCACTTCACTCCCACCCCTTCTACTAAGGAAGTTCCAACTCCACACAGAACCAAGACCGCAGATAGTAAGCAGTACTGAATTACTGAGTACAGTACGTTCCAGAAATATATTCGCGTTTTCCAGTGACGAAAGAGCTTTCAATATTGAATCATATTTTCGCACAGGTACTGTCCGTTTGCCTACGTCGCATCTCGATTTCCCCCACCTGCTTCTGCTCGCCCCTCTGTAATAGCTGGGCTGTCTTAGCTCTTTTCTGAAAACATTAATTTCTCTTAGGAATTGGAAGTTTACGTAATATTATAAAGCTGTTTAATTTAACTTAAATAAAAGGGCCTCGTTAAGTAATTAACTGTCACGTGATTTCCTCCTTTCTACAATCCTGCGGCATAACCACTTGGATGGACAGTAGATAGCATGTCTGAGTAATTTTATATTTTCGGGTCGGGCAGAAGTGAAGATTGAATTTACAGTACGTAGAGTAGGTATAGAATTATTTCAACATGAGTTACTAGTACGAAGGACGAAACTGGCAATTGGAATTAGATGAAATAGTCTATAGTGCGATAATATGCACAAAAGAACTGAAGCCTGTATCGAAATGAACGGCCACCATTCTCAAAATTGTGTTTAAATATTCATATTATGATTATTTTTCAATTTAACTTCTTTCTCTATATTGTACGCTAATGTGCTGTAGACAGTATAATATACACTGCATAATGAATACGTTCGCATGGATAACTCACTTCGTGAGTAAAGACACTTATTCTTAATACAGTACTGTACTTTGATTAAAGAAAAACCTAATGAAAATTATCGAACTCAAAATCGCGATATTTCCTAGTTTACGTAAATGGATGAACTACTTTTCTTCCTTCCTATACCTAGTAGAGTGATTTGTGTTTTACGCCAGTATCATCGAACTGCAGTCTTGGAGGGGGGAGCAAGCGGTGTTTCCGGTTCTCTAAAGGTATAGACAGGTTAATATTAAAAATGTTAGTAAAAATAAAATGATGTCGCTGTATTTCCAAAGGTGGGTGTTTCTTTACTCTATCGTATGCTTTTTCTAAATCTATAAAGGCTATATGTGTCTGCAAATTATTTCTGAAATATAATTAGAGGGGATTACTTTAAATTTCTACGTGCCCGTTTGTAAATATCACAGAACTCGTCGAATCCATTCATTCATTCATTCATTCATTCATTCATTTGTTTCATTCCAAAGATCTTACATGAGTAATGAAGCTTTAAGATGTGGAACAAGTCAAAACTTTACAATATTACAATTACAATTTTTACAAATTTTTATAGTTTTACAATTTAGTAATTTTCTACAATCTTTACAATTTTGTTCAATTTTTTTACAATATTTTGGCGAGCTGTAGTGAGATGAGGTGAGGTCCGAGGATTCGCCAAAATATTACCCGGAATTTGCCTTTTGGTTTGGGGAAAACCTCGGAAAACCCAACCAGGTAATCAAATCAAAGGGGGGTAATCTAATCAAAGGGGTTGATGCCAAGAACTCGCCATAGACCATCCGGTTTCAGTCCCACGGCTATGGAAAACCTCGGAAGAAACCAAAGATCAAAGGGGGATCCAACCCAAGCCCGAACGCAGCTCCGGATCAGCAGCCCAGCGAGTCTGCCGACTGAGCTACATCGATGGCTCTACTAAAAGTATACAATACATAGCCAATCAGATTATTAAGTTTACAAACGCAAACGATCATTCATCAGTTGAGCTATATGTATAATACAAAACAAGTAGGTTAATTAAATTTAAGGCATAAACAATTCAACCAGTTGTGATATACAGAAATTGATAATACATATCATGCAAACTACTTCAAATTACAAACACAAACAATTTATCAATAGAGCTATATAGATTACTATTCAATTTAAAGCATATACAATTCATCGGCCAAAACTATACAAATATATACAATACAAAGTAGCATACTTTCATTAAGCTATACAAATTTGTGCAAGTAATATCAAGTAGATTAATTCAATTTATAATCATAAACAATTCATCAGTTGAGCTATACAGACTACTATAAAATTTACAGCATATACAATTCATCAATTGAGCTATACAGACTACCATTCAATTTACACTAGGCCTATATACAAATTATCAGTAGAGCTACACAGACTAGTTAGTAATCATTTTAAAAGCATGTACAATTCATCAGCCAAACTATACAAACATATACAATGAAATTAGTTCAATTTACACACTTATTTTCGTTAAGCTATACAAAATTGTACAATTCATGTGAAGTAGATTAATTCAATTTATAAGCTTAAACAATTCATCAGTTGACCTATACAGTATACTATTCAATTTACAGCACATACAATTCATCAGTTATGCTAAAAATATGTACAATGCATAGTAAACAGATTAAGTCAATATAAAAATATATTGTGGTTGAGCTATATAAAATTGTGCATGTCATTTAAGTAGAATAATTCAATTCACAAGCATAAACAATTCATCAGTTGTGTAGAAGGTATGAGTATGTAGAAATTTTATTAATTCTTTTCTGAACCTTTTCTCGTGGTTCTTCAAATCTTTAAGATAATTAGGCAGTGCATTGAAGACTGTTAATACCGTATTGGTCCGAATATAAGCCGCACTTTTTATTCAAATTTCAAACTCGAAAAGTTGGGGTGCGGCTTATTTGCGCGGCCGATAAATTTAAACTTGAAATGTGGCGCATGTTGCTACCGGTAATTTTATCATTTTGATATGGAGCAACAATGCCACGCGCTCGTGTTTGAAATTGTCAGCAGTCGTATGGTATATGACGCAACAATGTACCAGTCTTCATATTACAGTGATCGTATTTTGTATGATAGGACAGATTAAAACAGTTTGTACGTAGCTACGGTTCAGCCATGAGCGGAAACGAGAAAGAAAAGCTTCAACAAGCTTGGGAATTCGGCGCAGTTATGACGCTAGTTTCAAACTTGCAGTTATTCGTCATGCTAGGAGTACGTCTAATAGAGAAGCCGGCAAAAAGTTTAGTGTGGATGAGTCTAATGTGCGCTGGATGGCAGTGAGGACGACGTACTTTGAGCGGAGAGTGATGAACAAAGTGACAGTGATGAAACAAATACCGGTACCGGTAGTAGTCAGCAGTGACATTGGAGAAGACGGTGATTAGTTGTACCGGTATTTTTGGTGATTTACTCAAATACCGTAATTGAAGAAAAGTGTTTAAATAGTGTAAACAGTTTTGTAACTGGATAATGTGACAGGTAAATTTCACTGCACTCAATTTTCCTTTTTTCTCATTCTGCACTCAATTTTTCTTTTTTTTTCCTCCTTTCCCCTAAAATTAAGGGTGCTACTTGTTTACTTACGGTATATGTATAGCGAACTCCTTTTTTAAAACAGCTTAGGCTAACAGAGGGTAGATGAAGATCTGATTTACGTCTTGTATTAAAATGATGAATGTCTTGATTAGTACTGAATTTATCTTGGTTCTTAATATACAGCATCATTAGGGAAAGAATGTATTCACAAGGTAAAGATTTCTTTAAATCTTGACCGCCCTGTATGACGAAATAAGTATTTATTTCACTTTGTTTACTTCCCTGCAGTGAGTGGAACAAAAGAAACATCTTTGTTGCTCGTACTTTGTGAGGAGGGAAGACAAATGAAGAGAATCAACATGTGCAAATTATTATGGGTGTCTCTTATGTACAACTTGTCTTGTGTCCCACATTCATTTGTTCTCATTTATTCCATATCCTTTGTAATCCTTTCCTTTCTCCCGCGTTCTGCTTGGCTGTGCTTACTTCCGACAAGACAATAATGGAGCTCTTACTTCTGAAAAATAATATTTCCTCCTCTATATAAAGCTCTTCTCTTCTCTTTCTCTCACCATGGACCCTTTTGAGAGTAAAATATACTAGCAGCTACTTTGTGCATAAACACTGAGAAACAAGGATGAATGTATTTGCATATAGAAATCACTTAATTATGAATAGTACTAGTAACTTAACAGAATGTAGCAACTAAATGAATGAATTACACAATGAGTAAGGTTTAGGTTTAGAATAAAACCTCGTAGAGGTCCACTGCATGTTCGCTACAAAGCGATATGATGATGAATGCGGAAGTGTTAATATCGACGAAATGAATTTTAAGTCCTATAATTTAAAACAGAGGTCTCCAAAAAGCGTATCATCATTCGATGCTGCCCGCTGAACACAGTGTGCCGTAAGGCTAGAGAAGGGGAAGAGACTCGTACCTCAACAGATGGGAGCGATCAGTGGGGGATCGCGGGAACGGTCTGCTTATGGTTACAAATCAGAAGAATAAGAAATATCATACGTTTGTATATTATTTTGACATATGTGAAGCTGGAGCCCCGTCTGTTGCTATTGACACAAGCCATTGCAAATTCAACCTCTTCTGTTCTATGGTCCTTCCAGTGTCTGGAAAAGATCTTCTCCAGTTGTATTTTGTAATTACATCTAGAAGACATTGAGACATAGGAAAATGTTAATTAACTCCTCGGATGAAAATGGCTAGGTGAGCTTTGTCATTTCTATCTGTGCTTTCGTCCAATGCAAGTGAGTAAGCTACAAAGTGGTTAATTGTGGTTTCGATTTCATATTCAATTACATTTACAATCTTGAAATTCCTTCTCTGAACTGTAATTGGAAACAATTTAATTTTCTTAAACTTTGACTTTGTCCTGGACACAGTATTTTAGCAGCGTCCTGTATGCACGATTTTACAAATGATGCTTCTGTAAAGGGCTTCATTGATTTTCCAATATTCCAAGCTAGAACATAGCTAGCAAGAAGCTTTTTGTTGCTTAAGACGTGTGTGATTTGTGTTTGTATTTTCTTGTTTTATATTTATCAAAATATTTGTAGGCCTATGCATTTCACCTAACATTAACGAAAAACTGTATGTTTGTTATGCGGAACTGAGTGTAAACGTATTGTAATATACTGATTATTATGCATAACCAACAGTTATACAGATAGCCTCAAAATAAATTACTTTCACATGTTCAACATGCCTGTAATTGTATGATATTTATTGTGAA
Source organism: Periplaneta americana (assembly GCA_025594305.2). Classification (NCBI taxonomy): domain Eukaryota; kingdom Metazoa; phylum Arthropoda; class Insecta; order Blattodea; family Blattidae; genus Periplaneta; species Periplaneta americana. The sequence continues at coordinate 43,834,543 of JAJSOF020000038.1, read as the reverse complement.
GAGTCGAGTATTGTCGTCGCATGTTGAATTTTAACACACCCTTAAGAATTTTCAAACAAATTAAGCATTTCACATTCTTCCCACTAACACAAAACATTTATCTTCCTATTTATCCTTGAATGTACTACAGCCATGATTAGAAACTATTGTGAAACGGTGGAACACTCCGACCAACACAATGATAATGGCAGTCCGCCACTGCTCTTCGTTTGCGCATAACATTGAGTACAGTACAGGTGGGGATGGGTGAGGTGAAGCGCGCTCTTTACGTACTGGCTTCGGTTCCGTTCAGGGGCTTATTCGCGAGTACGCTTTTGGAGACGTCTGGTTTAAAAGTTGTATGTACGTATACATATATGCACTTATGTATGTACATATGAACGTATGTAAGTTGGCTAGCTGGCTAGCTTTACGAGGGTTGTATCCGGGACGGGTCCGTACACTAAGGTACGTGCAAGACGGAGCCTGGTTGGTACCTGGTAACCTGACTGGTTACCTAGTCGGAAGGAATGCCTGAACGTTACGCAATAGAAGCGTGTAAGACGGGGACTGTTCAGTCGAATGCTACCTACTCTGTTAGCCCGCTGATAGCTGGTAGAATGGATTCCTTCTTTTTTTTAATTAGAGTAGACGCAAGAAGAGCTTGCCACGGTAAGCTGCGCGAACTTTCGGAAACGTTCGGGTGCACTCGACCTCGCTTCGATTCGATTGGCAAACTGTCGTCAGTTCTCAGTCGTCTGCTGGCTTGATGTTTCGAGTGAGATTTATCACAGCGCATGTAATGGAACCTAAACCTTGTTGCAGAGTAACTAATGACATAACTTACTTACTTACTTACTGGCTTTTAAGAAACCCGGAGGTTCATTGCCGCCCTCACATAAGCCAGCCATCGGTCCCTATCCTGAGCAAGATTAATCCAGTCTCTACTAGAGTCGGGCAGACTGCCTCATATTATCGCCCGTTCTCGGTTGCGTAATCACCGCAGTCTCGCCCAGTGCGCGAGTACCTAACGTAGCCAAATGACTCATTGATAGAGAACACGAGATTCTCTTGGTCCCGAGATTACCGATACTAGATCACTCCCGACAGTCTCGGACGTCTATGCGGGACTGTAGTAATGATAAGAAAGCAGTATCGCTCGGGCCGTGCTCCTATAGGAAGCATTGGCTTATACACTTCCCGGTTCTTTAAATATATATCATGTCGTAGCTCCTATAAAACTTAATCAATCGCGCTGTAATTTTTTGGATTGATAGCTCAATGTCTAAGGAAAGCATAGAAAAACAAATCGAACTGAAAATTTTTTTTGGAAAGTGAAAAAAAAAAATATATTAACTTCGATGGAGATTGATCTGTTCAGACTTCACCGCTCGTAAGAGGCAAACTTTTTTGTTTTTTACGTTAGATGGGGGGTCAAAGCGAGAGAAATGTTGAGAAAGGATGGAAATTACTTTTAAAAGTGATGGCAACTCAAAATTTTTACTGGTTCTCGAATAACGGCGAGTTAACCTGTTAGCGCGGGACTCATGACTCAAACGTTTGTTCCGTAGAATTTGTACGGAACCCTTCAACGCTTGAAAACTCGTTATTGTACGGATGGTATTAAATGGTATTTTAATACAGGTAGTTGAAAATGAGGCTATACCCGTATAGTCAAAGATGGTTTACACTTTACAGTAATTAAGCTATCTTTTATAACAACTAAATAAAAAAATAGTTTGTAACACAATGATATGAAACATGAAAATATTAAAAGCTGGTTCACAATAAACCGAGAACGGAAACGGCAACGAGAACTAGAACGGAAATATTGTTAAAATAAATGTATTTAAAGATAAGCATTCACAATTAACTATTCTGAATGCTCACATTTAAATACTGTACATTTATTTTAACATTATTTCCGTTCTCGTTCCGTTCCCGGTTTATTGTGAACCAGCCTATACTATAGAAAACTACACTTCCTATTGGTGTGCACGTTATAAATTATTGTTACAGAACAATCATTATTGTATTCTAGCCATGTTACAATATAAAATTATATAGGCCTATATGGTTTATAATAATTATCCTATATGTTATAGGAACGAGAATAACAAATTAAGAATTAATCAGATTTCTAATACTTGTACCGGTACATAATGATAACTTACAAGACAGTAATAAATAATAACCATCATAATAATCCTGATAATCATAATCTTAATCATCCTAATGATTAAGATAATGATGATGATAACAGTGCTAATAATAATAATGATAATAATAATAATAATAATAATCGCTGTAGAGTAACGGTTAGCATACCTGACTGTGAAACGATCGGCTTCCGGTTCGAATCTTGGTTGGGACAAGTTAAGACTGATTCACAATAAACCGAGAACGGAAACGACAACGATAACGGAAATATTGTTAAAATAAATACATTTAAATGTGAGCATTCACAATTAACTTTCACGTTCCCGTTTCCGGGCTCCGGCAATCTTCTCGTTAATTGTGAATGTTCACATTTAAATATATTTATTTTAACATTATTTCTCGTTGTCGTTTCCGTTCCCGGTTTATTGTGAACCAGCCTTTACCTGGCTGAGGTTTCTCGCCTCAACCCATTGAGAGCAAATGCTGGGTAACTTTCGGCGCTGGACCCTGGACTCATTTCGCTGGCATTATCATCTCATTCAGACGCTAGATAGCTATAGCAGTTCATAAAGCATCGTAAAGTAACTAGGTAATTTAATAATAATAATAATAATAATAATAATAATAATAATAATAATAATAATAATAATAATAACCCTCTTTTATTCTCTGTTGTTATGATAAAGCAAATATAAATGACACTCAGGAAGAAACGCAGAATAAATATGGGGGGAAATGCCTGTTATTATTCGGTTGAGAAGCTTTTGTCATCCAGCCTGCTCTCAAAAAACTTGAAAGTTAGAATTTATAAAACAGTTATATTACCGATTGTTCTGTATGGTTGTGAAATTTGGACTCTCACTTTGAGGAACAGAGGTTGAGGATGTTCGAGAATAAGATTCTTAGGAAGATATTTGGGGCTAAGAGGGATGGAGAATGGAGGAAGTTGCACAACGTAGAACTGCACGCATTGTACTCTTCACCTGACATAATTAGGAATATTAAATTGAGAGGTTTGAAATGGGCAGAACATCTAGCATGTATGGGCGAATCCAGAAATGGATATAGAGTGTTAGTTGGATGGCCGGAGGGAAAGGACGTTTGGAGAGGCAGAGACGTAGATGGGAAGCTAATATAAAATGGATATGATGGTAGAGACTGAATTAATCTTGCTCAGGATAGAGACCGATGGCGGGCTTATGTGAGAGCGGCAATGAACCTCCGGGTTCCTTAAAACGCATTTGTAAGTAATTATGATCAATTTGTGAAAGGATCTACTCTATTTCGTAATTCTGTCCTTCCCCTTGCAAAAGTGTTTCCATTTCACATTCAGCAGTTTATCAGTTGGAAAACAAAAATATATTTTGTCAGAGCCTTTGGTCCTTTATAATAATATAAATAAGCATTATTTTATTTCGTCCTTACACAGCGCAATAATTACCCATGCTGATGAAGATGCCCTTGCATTACAACGAAACATCCAGATGTGAACGCGCAATATAATAATAATACAGTCGTGTGATATCCATTACTATAGCGTATACAAAACACTATCGAATGATTAAATATGGAATGTCAACAAAATGCTGATAGCGAGAAAGTATATCATAGCTCCAATCATAACTTGTTATTGTTTTAGACTAGCTTAGGATTAGGTAACGGCTGAAAGTGCTGCATTATTTTGCTTCTCTGGAAAGGCAATAAATAGTTCATTAAAATAGTGTGACTTCTGTAAGAATGTCGACAATCATAATGTGCTGTATTATTTATTGCATACCACACTGCTGTGCCTTCTTAAATTACTTTATGAACATTAATATTTCAGAAAGAGTCACGAATTGCAGTGATGAGCGGCAATTAAGCCGGCAGTCAGTGTACGCATTTCATAACGATAAGTCGGCCGTGCGATAACAGGCCGGGACCCGGTATTCCTCGTTCCCGAGAGTGCCAATCTCGAGAATACGATTCTCGGAACTGGCATTATCGGCCAGCTAGTCTCGCCTACGAGAACGAGCGGGAGTAAGAGGCTGTTTGCCCGACTCTAGTCTCTACCATCATATCCCACCTCCCTCAAATCCATTTCAATATTATCTTCCCACCTACGTCTCGGCCTCCCCAAAGGTCTTTTTCCCTCCGGCCTCCCAACTAACACTCAATATGCATGTCTGGATTCGCCCATACGTGCTATATGTCCTGCCCATCTCAAACGTCTGGATTTTATGTTCCTAATTATGTCAGGTGAAGAATACAATGCGTGCAGCTCTGCGTTGTGTAACTATCTCCATTCTCCTGTAACTTCATCCCTCTTAGCCCCAAATATTTTCCTAAGAACGTTATTCTCAAACACCCTTAATCTCCTCTCTCAAAGTGAGAGTCCAAGTTTCATAACCATACAGAACAAGCGGTAATATAACTGTTTTAAACATTCTAACTTTCAGATTTTTTGACAGAAGACTAGATGACAAAAGCTTCTCAACCGAATAATAACACGCATTTCCCATATTTATTCTGCGTTTAATTTCCTCCCGAGTGTCATTTATATCTGTTACTGTTGCTCCAAGATATTTGAATTTTTCCACCTCTTCGAAAGATAAATCTCCAATTTTTATATTTCCATTTCGTACAATATTCTGGCCACGAGACATAATAATATACTGAGTCTTTTCGGGATTTACTTTCAACCCTATCGCTTTACTTGCTTCAACTAGAATTTCCACGTTTTCCCTAATCGTTTGTGGATTTTCTCCTAGCATATTCACGTCATTCGCATAGACAAGAAGCTGATGTAACCCATTCAACTCCAAACCCTGTCTATTATCCTGAACTTTCCTAATGGCATATTCTAGAGCGAAGTTAAAAAGTAAAGGTGATAGTGCAACATAACATTGTTGAAAATACAGAAGCACGATTTTTTATACATAAAATCACTGCATGAAATGACAAACATGTTATAAGAAATATGTAATTGTTGAAAATACAGAAATATGAATTTTTTTACATATAAAATCACTGAATGAAATTACATGGATGTTATAAGAAATAAGCAATCGTGTAATAATTGATATATTTGACGCTGTAATAAAACACTTATACTATGTGATTTTATTAAAATCTTCCGATAACTAGGGTACTATGATCGGTTTATTTTAATCTGTATATACTCCTTATGTTACGAGCGGAGCCTGTTTTGTTCTTCAGAAATTTATAAACGTTATAAATAATTCCCTTGTTTGACTGTGTAACGTTTTATTAGCACTTCCTAATTTAGAGCGAAACGGGGGACATTGTTAAGTACATAGAATGTTATACAGAACTCTGTTATTTAACAAACACACTTTGAACTATATAAAACTCCCGATATCAGTGATAAAACGCAGAAAATGTAAAGCACACGCTGGCTTCTACCCGCTCTGCACAATACACTTAACGATACGAACAGCTCAAGACCGCGCTTTCGAATGCGCCCTGTAATCAGCATTAGGCGATTCATAGCAGCCCTGTAACGAGCATGGCGGCACGTGGACCGAATATCATTCTCTTCGCATCAGTCAAATGGGCAAGCTTCCTTTGCGCTTCCTCTACCGGCGAGCTAAATGTCTTTATTGCGCATGCGTCCTGCGAGTCCGTAGAAATTTCCCACGTGCTAAACGCCTACGGCTCTTCATTTCGACGCGTATAAAGAAAGATTAATTTCAAATAATAATAATAATAATAATAATAATAATAATAATAATAATAATAATAATAATAATAATACTAATGTTTATTGCCAGAAAAATACAACACGAAGAAATCATAAATTTACTACATTCTAGCACTCCCCTAAAAGAGAGTGTTCTCGTGCTCAGGGAGGATTCGATACATAATACATATAGACACATAAATTACAATCTAACAACACCTAAAAATTAATCATTACTCACAACAAATTGCTTACATACATTTTTAAATTTCACTCTGTTGGAGATAAATAGATGTGCGTATTTCTTTATTAATTTGTTATAAATTCTAGAGCAGATATTAGTACTATGGTTGAAAGCAGTGCTCGTTGAACACTTGGGTTCCAACAAACGTATTGTATCCATATTCTTGTTTTTTTTGTGAGTATATGATCTGAAATAAGTATGATTTTTATATATAAAATTTAATAATGCGTTGATATAAATGTGATGTATTTTCAAGACTTTAAATTCTAAAAACAATTTTTCGGTAGGGTAATCAATGTTTACAAATTTTGGAATGAGGCTCAACCCGACCACCAAAGCCCATACCTTATTGTGAAATCGTGAGATGAACTAGGAGTTGAAATGGATACTAATAAAGGTAAAGGTAGCTCCTTCACATGCCATAAAGGCACTTTGGGGGGGGGACATGGAAATAGAGCCCCATGATTTCTTGATCTCGGCATTAGAATGAGGTGGTGTTAAATGGATACCAATAATAAGTAACCTTGTAAATCAATAATTGATATTTTACAGAAAGTGACGATTTTAGGAACAATATAGTTACCGGTACTGACCATTTGGCAATTAATACATATTATTTTATCAATGCTCTATGTATGTATATACGGGATTTAATGAAAGGGTTTTATTATGTCACTTTTCAGAAAAGTGGAATTATTTATGTCGTTATTTACGTACTGAAAATGTCCAAATATCTAAGGTACGTTTAGACGAACCTGAAGATCAATACAACCCATCCTGGCACTGTTACAAATTGTTACTGTTTTTTAAAGTTAATTTTGAAAAAGCAGAGTAAGTTCAGCTAATATGACTGATAAGCTTCGTTCTGATCATCTCGACTTTCTGCCCAACGACCAAGTAGGTTACGAGCGACCAACTCGGTAACGAACCAGGCTCCGTCTTGTACGTACCATTAGGCACGGTTTGGCTAATTGTTGTTGTTTAGTAAACTGTCCGAAGACAGGTTTGAACCTCACAAGTGACACCAATAAGACATCAATCATGAGGAAACTAAGCCAGGAGATAATGTGGTCTGGCCAGTTCCTTTCCCCCTTCATTGAATACATCCCTGACTTGTTACATAATATTACACTAATCAGACGTCAGATATATACAAATAAACAAATAATAGTTCTTCCTCTGACACATAGTCAAATGAGATGTACTGCCGACGCTCGATATAGTCCTACACCTAGGGGAAATGTACACACTACTTCCTCGGCAGTCGCGATTTCTCTCTGTAACAAAAAGAGGCCAACTGCATTTACCTGAGTGGAACCTGTCAAGATGTTAAAATGGTATTATTTCAAATATTTTCTGCCTAGTTTAACTTTTCTTCGAGGTGGATCTTACGTCAAATGTAATTATTCTATTTTTTTTAATTTTTATTTGCAATCTCGAAAAGACAAAGTATATGATTATGTCTCGTGACGAGAATATTGTACGAAATGGAAATATGAAAATTGGAAATTTATCCTTTGAAGAGGTGAACAAATTCAAATACCTGGGAGTAACAGTAACAAATACTCGGTGTTCAGTTCAAAATGTGTCATGGCTCGCTGTATGCCGTCATGTGGCTAGCCGATGAGCCTAGAGAATTCAATCTTCCTACACTTCCGCAGAGGTGTATAACCTAAGAGGCAGAGAAGTTGCCTAGCAAGTACAGCGTTCATTCTGAAGAGTACGTATCGATACGTACGGTAACGCCGGTAGTGGCAGGAATGTGAACTGTTTGGAGATACGTACTGTCGGGATATGGGGAGAGGGTTAAGACGATTACTTACGTATTTGTTGACATTAACTTCGACGGTCAACATGGACACGGAGCATTTGATTTGTATTGTGGAATGTTACCATACGCAACCGATGATAACAAATACCCTGGGTACGACTTGCCGGCGCAAAACACAGTTCGAAAGAGGTTATGGTAGCACACAGACCGTACAGACCGCCATCTGTTGCTACGACGTTCAAGTTATACCGTACACGTTCTCAAGTTCAGATTGAAGAACGCCTTAAATAATAGGCAACTTCTCTAACATATAAGCTGAAACGCGCTTCAAATCGGTGACCCAACAACAGTGGCGTCATGACACACTTTAAAATGAACACCCAGTATAAATGATACTCTGGAGGAAATTAAACACAGAATAAATATGGGAAATGCCGGTTATTATTCGGTTGAGAAGCTTTTATCATCCAGTCTCCTGTCAAAAAATCTGAAAGTTAGAATTTATAAAACAGTTATATTACCGGTTGTTCTTTATGGTTGTGAAACAGACTCTCACTTTGAGAGAGGAACATAGGTTAAGGGTGTTTGAGAATAAGGTGCTTAGGAAAATATTTGGGGCTAAAAGGGATGAAGTTACAGGAGAATGGAGAAAATTACACAACGAAGAACTGCAAGCATTGTATTCTGCACGCATTAGGAACATTAAATCCAGACGTTTGAGATGGGCAGGGCATGTAGCACGTATGGGCGAATCCAGAAATGCATATAGAGTGTTAGTTGGGCGGCCGGAGGGAAAAAGACCTTTAGGGAGGCCGAGACGTAGATGGGAAGATAATATTAAAATGGATTTGAGGGAGGTGAGGTAGGATGATAGAGACTGGATTAATCTTGCTCAGGATAGGGACCGATGGCGGGCTTATGTGAGGGCGTCAATGAACCTCCGGGTTCCTTAAAAGCAAGTAAGTAAGTAAGGAAGTAAGTGATATATTCGGGTTTAATTGAGGAATTTTAAATGCAGTTTTAATGTGAGCTATAACTAGAAATTCTGCAGTAAACATGATAGTTTCACATCACTAACACTTTATTTTAATAAACGATAGATACATTGAATTACAAAGGTTGCATGCTCCCACCTTGCAAGAGATACACCTGGTGAGGTAAGCTGACAGATGGAATTATGTGGGAGAACTGTTGAGCTCGCGGACTAGTACGGGAACCAGTTCATTAAGAGGATTAACTCTGACAGTTTTACCAACTTCCCCTCACACTTCACTGTAGTTGTATTAGAGGCAGCTATAATTAATACATTACAAAATACTACAAACCCAACTTATACCCTATAAGCTTACTCCATCCTCCAACTGCACGGTTTACATTACCGATACATCTGTGTACAGAGATACCCGCCGCCTTCCTACTTGACTTATAATCGCATTTCAATGCTTGTTATTATCATATTCCCTCGCTGCGTATCATTGCTAGATTAGAGATAACAATTTAGTTTTTAGTGTAGCAACACTTCAGAATATTGTCGTAAAAGTGGTACATGTAGGCTTAACACATTGCAAATATGTATATTTATAGGCCATTGTGTTTGTATATTTATTATCATCAAAATGATGTACAATTTCTATGTCATTCGGTAATGGTGGCCCTGTTACATTTCTGTTTTCCAGGAATCCATCCTTGACTACATTTTACTGTTAATAATTTAATAACTATTACGTAAATCATTTTAGTTATTTCTTAACAAATCTCTGCCCCTTAAATTACTGTTTCTTATTTATATACATATGTTTATACCTTAGTTTTCCCCTTTCTAATTTTTCTTTACTATAGGCTAATTATACAAATAGTTTCCGAGTTTCCTCAATTTTCTTCCACTTACTGTTTTATAATTACGAATATCTATTATAAAAGTAGTTATTAATTCCCTTTCTACCCTCAATAAACATTCAACCACATAGATTCAGTACAGTCAGAATTTTTTTCTCTTGCCTGAATAACGACCTGTAATGGGCATTGAAAGGGGTACCCGTAATAATACGTAAGGCCTTTTTTATGAACCAAGTAATTTATGAGTAGGGCTATTAGAAATATTTCCGCTAATACGAATACATTATATTAATAAGCCAGCGGTGGTGAAAATGTAATCGTGCGCCTAGCCACTGTGTAACCTGCAACGTGCATAGCACCTATGGAGGGAGGCGGACATTCGAAGGGGAAGTGAAGCAACTGTCTGACTTATTAACGGATTTTTAGTTTCGTTACGACAAGCACTTAAATATAATTTTATACAGTGCAAGGTTACAAACTAATGTTTAGTACGTGTAACGAAGAAAGAAATGAACAATAAGACAACCTAAAATTAACTGTCTTCAGAATGTGTCTGCGACAAAGTTTCAAAATCAGGAATTATGTAACTTACTGCCAGTCGTAGTTGATCACGAAGGTATTTGTCTGTCAGTCGTGATCTAAATTTGGATTTTACTATTTTAATTGTTGAAAACAAACGTAAGTTGTAGCGAACATGGCTTCAACAGAGCAAGCGAAAGAACGAAGCTTCGGATATTTATTTTCTGGCAAAGATTTGAAAGTTCAACATTTATCAAGTCCTTACATCTAGCTTTCATTTGACATCACATAGTAAATCAGTGAGTTCAAATTGAAGAGCTAACCGCATTATTCGTACATCTGCTGAAAAAGGGTCGACGTACAGAGATGATGACGACGACGACGATGATGATGATGATGATGATGATGACAACAACAACAACATTTAACCTTTTAATGTTTCATCAGTAACATGTAGTATAATGCCGTTTTATGTTATACAACAGTTTTCCTCGTAATATTTGTGAACAAATCATACATTTAATAATCTCGTCATATTGACAGCAAAAAAATGCGTCCTCTCATCCTAATTGGAACTTTCGTACATGGTTTCGAGAGAGACATATGCCACTCGCAGGTCAGAGACAAATACAAATGGAACGGAGTTTGACTCCAGTGAGTGAGAGGGTGGGGGATGGCGGAGGTTAGAAGCAAGCGAAATGCACAACTATCACTGCGAGCCACAATGTCTCACGAGTCATGTTCTCGCCACGGCTGTAATAAGCTATTAAAAAAAAATAAGATTTGGATAACAAAGTTTTCATTTGTCTTAATAGAAAAATAACTCTTAGATTATCTTGTACAAAATGAATCTCTGCGATGATCCCAATCAGTTTGCGATCTAGTATTAAACCAAGCAATTTAACATGACTGTGAAGTTGAACTATCACGATTCATTTTAAGGAAAATGTATTTTCTACGTTTTATTGAATTTGAGACTAATAGTGTTCGCCTGAAACCAAAAAATGGCATTGTTTAATGACAAATCGTTGCTGAAATAATATAATGATGTATCGCTGGCAAACAAAGCACAGTTGTTGGCAATATTATTGAAAAGATCATTTATCGATACAGGAAAAAATAGTATCCCTAAGACAGAGCCTTGTGGAACCCCGCATTCGTCAGAAGTGATTTTAGAGAAAAAAAGTACAGCAAACATATCAAAAGCGATTTTGCAAATAAGATGAAAAAACATTGTAATTCAATTCTAGCTACACCATAATATTCAGACTTGGAAATCAGGGCCACGCAATAAAAGGCCTCTGAAAGATCACACAATGGAACCATAGTACAGTAATAATAATAATAATAATAATAATAATAATAATAATAATAATAATTATTTATTTAATAATGTATGTTTGTATTTATTTATTTACACTGCAAGTGGGCAAGCATTCGGTGGCAGTGGTACAAACAATATAAACAATACACTTAGAATACAAAATACAGTACAATTATACACAATAGTTACAATTAATAATAATACATAAAATAACCTAATTAATAAGTGAACCTAATTTTACATTACAACCTACATATATTTAGGCCCTACGTAAGTTTCACATTGGTACTGATAATAATCACTGTACTGGCACTATGACACATTTCACTGACACTATAAAACACATTTCATTGACACTATAAATTATCACTGATCGGAACTATTCACTGCACTGTAAAACCATAACTTCACTGACTCACCACGCTTCACTGATATTAATTTACACTTCATACACAACGTTTTAAGTTATTCTTGAATGTCCTTAAGGAAGGACAGCCCTCGAAGACCGCTACAGGTAGGTCATTCCAATCATTTATAGTTCTATTTAAAAATGAGAATTTACCTACATCCATTTTCTGTTTCCTACATTTGATTTTAAAATCATTATAGTAATAATAATAATAATAATAATAATAATAATAATAATAATAATAAATTATTTATTTAATATGGCACAACTAAAACCAATAGGTGTTCTCTTCCGCCCAGCTAAGTTCTATTCCAATACAATAGCCTTACCTGTTACAGTAATTAGGTCAATAACAATGTCTAGAATGTACACCATGACAGTGATTAATAATAGTAAATAATACCAGTGAAAATAAATAAGCCTAATGTGTTAGATAAATGGAGTCAGATAATTAATTTTAAGCATTGATAGCAGCAGAAATAATAATAATAATAATAATAATAATAATAATAATAATAATAATAATAATAATAATAATAATAATGATAATAACAAAAATATTAATGTGGAAGGATAATATTAAAATGGATTTGAGGGAGGTGAGATATGGTTTAAACAGTAGATTAGTCTTGCTCAGGATACAGATCGATGGCTGGCTTATGTCAGAGCGGCAATGAACCTCCGGGTTGCTTAAAAGCCATAAGTAAGTAAGTAAATAAAAAAATATTAACAATAATATTGATAAGAATATCATGAGGTATAGTCCCGACGTTGTTATTTCCGGCGTGACTCCGCCTCTTTGCTTACGTCTTAGAAAGTGAAGGCTCTATAAAGTCTAGGTTAGGAAGTATCATTCGCCATTTTTGTTCTTACGTTGCCGAGCTACCATACGAGGAATCTATTTGCCACACCGTTAAACATTATCATGTCGTAGCTCCTATGATAATAAATCAAACGCAATGTAATTCAGCAAATAATTGAGCGGCAAATAACGTCTTCGTGTGCTTTCTGCGAACGCCAACGAAAGAGCTAAAATGGCGGGAGATTAAATTAAGTATTTATCGAGCCTTAAGAAATGAATCAGCGAATCACAAGACGCACACGTTTAAATGTAGCCGACCTGCAACGCGATTGGCTGCCGGAAATTAGAGCGACAGGACTATAATTTGAAACTTTTTATTTATGAATTGAGTTATTTTCCTATTCTTGTCGTCCACCGCTGTGGAGTAGCGGCTAGCATGGTTGGGACAAGTTACCTGGTTCAGGTTTTTCCCGGAGTTTTCCCTCAACCCTTTACGAGGAAATGCTGGGTAACTTTCGGCGCTGGACCCTGCACTCCTTTCGCTGTCATTACCACCATCTCATTCAGACGCTATATAACCATAGCAGTTGATAAACGTCGTAAAATAATCAATCCTATTCTTGTCGAAGTTTAGTTCCTTTCTCATGCCATTATACAGACAGACTGTACGACAGACTGAAATTCCGCTACATGGGTTCGGCGCAACGCCGGATTCCACATACAGCGTGGCATCATAGGACTTCATGTTAACATCTGACAAAGATCCATGCTCTAGACATGTCTCTAATCTATGCTTACGTACTACATTATAATTAAGTTCCTCAGTCCGGGTTGAAACTAGAAATGGCTTAGCGTAAGTAGACCGACAAAGAAGCGGTCAAATTTAAAAAACAAATCAGAGAGAAATAATGATGATGAGAATAATAATTATACTAATAATAAATCTGTAGCCAAAATTTTTCTGTTAATTTTCGATTTTCCAAAAACAATTGGTCTTAACACGTATAATTAACTATCCTGAAACCGAAAATCACTTTTTTGAAATTTTTGTTTGTCTGTCTGGATGTTTGTTACCTTTTCACGCAATAAAGGCTGAACGGATTTCGATGAAAATAGGAATATAAATTAAGTTCGTTGTAACTTAGATTTTAGGCTATATGACATTAAAAATACGAAATATCTCGCTTATTATTGATTATCGTGAAATATGTTACATAACAAAAGTTTATTTAAAAATGATTTCCGATAAGTTTTACTCTTTGCAAAATTTTGATAGGACTGATATTTAATGAGATAAATAACTTCTAAAATTAAAATACAACGCCATCTAAGGCGGTGTAATGAAATGAAAACAAATGACTTCGTCTATAAGGGGCCTTGGACAACAACAATCGAAAGCTATGAAACATAGCCTACAGAGAATGTTTTCTATGTTTGTATGAAGTAATATCGGAAGCTAAATTAAACAATTTGTATAATTAACTATTATTTCACCATAAGAAAATGTAGTTTCTCTAGATTAACATTATGCTATAATGTTATTACAGTAACTTCTCAGTGAATCGAGGACAGGTAAGATTAAAATAGCTTCTTATACACGGAAAACTTGATAGGCAAATAACGTTTCTTTAAAAATTATTTCCGATAAGTTTTATTCTATACAAAATTTTGATAGGACTGATATTTAAGGATATACAAGACTTTGAAAATAACAATACAGTGTAATACATTTTCACTGCTGCCTCAGATTATGGCGTTGTTGTTTTTGCAGTAATTCTTATGTGCAAAATATAAAATTTTTAGTAGGAAAAAAAAACACATTTATTCATTCCATGGAAATGGTACATAAGAGATCGTGAATTCTTACATTTTCAAAAGAAAGAAATATAATTACACTAGTGGCTTGTGCAGCAAATGCTGCTGCAAACTAAGTTCGTTAGACGTTCAAATAAAATTTTTCAGATTTATTTTCAATGAAAAATACTGGTCTTTTTAATAGTTATTTCTCATGCCATAATAATGAAACATACTCCGACTGAATGGATTTTTGGGTTCAAATACTTTCTCTTGAACCTATCCAACTTCAGTTTTTGAGTTTCAACGTTAAAACGCAAGTATCAATGTCAGACGATAGCAGTAGCTGTTTCAGGTCATTGTGGATTGTTCCTCAAAAGTTAAAAAAATGTCAGGTTTGTAGACTTTCAAACAATAGCATTTTAAAATAGCTGCTGCATGTAGAACTAAATGAGAGCATAAAATCATTTTATCCTACTAAGAAATCTTGCTGAAATGATCTGGAGGCTTCAAAATTTTCTAAAAATCTTTTTTATCAGTAAAATAATACCTTTTGATCTTTCCTTAGGAACTGTAATTTTGCGCTATTTCGATGAAAATCTGAGCCAATAAATTAAGACAATGACACATATCAATTCTACACTACACCACCATTAAGTATATGAAAAGATCCAACCTTACTGGGTTAATAAATATAAAAATATTCGATTTTTAATAAAATATTATCTTACTTAAGTTTTGTAGTTATACAGTATATAGCAGCCACTCAGTAAATTATAGAAATGAAGATCTAAATTAAGATATTCGCCATTTACTTAATAACCTCAAAACATTTCACTTTCATGTCATCAATATAGCATCAATATTATGTACAATTAATGAAAAATAGATGCATCATGATATTAACTATAATAATATTTAATTTCTAATTAATAATGTCATCAAACCACCTATTATTTCACAGAAAATGAATATCCAAAATGGACAGCTGTACTATAAAATTATTATACACTGCAGAATCAGTTTTTAATAACAAATTGAATTGAGCTCTAAATCTGTCGGCAATCCTGCAGGTCATGGCCTTCGTGTAATAACTTTACTATTGTTTATTGTAGTGTGTTTTTGTTCTGAAATTCAATCAAGTTGATTCTATAAAATTAGTTTTCAAAACTGACAATTAGATGGATTTTGAAAATAAAAATTATGTAGTAAAATACATTTTATAGAAAACTACTACTTTTCCGAAAAACTTAGGATGCCAGGCATGAAAATGAGGGTCACTTTATTAAAATTCCATGTTCAGCCGTTTTCCCGTAATTTCCATTACCAGTTCAAATTATATATATAGATATCACTATATATGCTGTATCACTATTTAAGTTATTTGAAGGGTTCAGAACCATAATGGGTCAAGCGCCATTTACTGAAGACGTAGAAAACAAGGGTTAAAATTAAGTTATTACCATAATTCAATGGAAACATATAGCAAGTAATATAAAGTTTACACATTAAAACTAAATATGTCAATCTTCTTTAAACTATGGTTGCATGTAATAACAAATAAGAAACATGTTACAGGAATTGTCATTGCACCAAATGAGTGCTCTCTGGACTAAGGTGATCGCATTTTAATTATTTAAATACAATTTAAAGTAAGTAACATATTAAACGATTTATCCTTCTACCAAAAGCGAATGTTCCCTGGATCAAACGTCCTATTTTGATTATGTAATTACTTTATATTTATTTCTAACAGGTGCAGCGGAACGCACGGGTACGGCTAGCAATAATAATAAAATTATAATAATAAAATAATAATAATAATAATAATAATAATAATAATAATAATATCAATATCATTTAGTGTAACTGAAGTGGAACTGTGAATAAGATAGAGGAATAAGTAGTGATGTGTTAATGAGAAGATGGATAGAATAAATCGGTGAGAAGAAACGCAATAAAGGTAGTGAGGGTAATAAGAGTTAGAAATAGTAAGTAAATAATATTTAGGGTTGCATGTAATTGAGAGAGGAAGGATATGGGAAGTGAGGAGGTAGAAAGTGAGTGCAAGTAGTGAGAGTGAACCGTGAAAGTTATCCAATAAAGTGAAAAAGTGATAAGTGAATTGAACAAGAAATAGCAAGTGAGGATTACGAACATTAGAACATTGGAACAATAAATGAGACAAATAATATAATACGATAAATAGACGAGAAAGAAGAAAAATTAGTGAATACTAGTCAGAGATAAAAAGATTTTCAAGATAAACAGAAAATTAGGGATAACAGTAATCAAAGATGACAATGATAGTAGTAGAGATGGATGAGTAGATGTAGACGAGAATGTCGGTATGTAAGAGAAAGGTAGACAGTATTGCATAGTATTCGGGAATGGGATTGAGGGAAGATAAAGAAGGTTAAGAGTTGTGAATACTGTACACCAGAAAGGATGGAGGAAAGATAAAGAAGGTTAAGAGTTGTAAATACTGTACACCAGAAAGGATGGAGGAAAGATAAAGAAGGTTAAGAGTTGTGAATACTGTACACCAGAAAGGATGGAGGAAAGATAAAAAAGGTTAAGAGTTGTGAATACTGTACACCAGAAAGGATGGAGGAAAGATAAAGAAGGTTAAGAGTTGTGAATACTGTACACCAGAAAGGATGGAGGAAAGATAAAGAAGGTTAAGAGTTGTGAATACTGTACACCAGAAAGGATGGAGGAAAGATAAAGAAGGTTAAGAGTTGTAAATACTGTACACCAGAAAGGATGGAGGAAAGATAAAGAAGGTTAAGAGTTGTGAATACTGTACACCAGAAAGGATGGAGGAAAGATAAAGAAGGTTAAGAGTTGTGAATACTGTACACCAGAAAGGATGGAGGAAAGATAAAGAAGGTTAAGAGTTGTGAATACTGTACACCAGAAAGGATGGAGGAAAGATAAAGAAGGTTAAGAATTGTGAATACTGTACACCAGAAAGGATGGAGGAAAGATAAAGAAGGTTAAGAGTTGTGAATACTGTACACCAGAAAGGATGGAGGAAGAAATAGACAGAAGCAGGGTTTGACTTCATGTAATTGGAAGATATGGGGAGATACAGATGATAGGAGAAATATAAAGGTTATGTAATTGAATGTAATCAGGGGAGTGGTGGACCGTATGCAGAAATGTAAGGGAAACCACTGCCTGAAAGCCGTATGATGATGATAATAATGATAATAATAATAATAATAATAATAATAATAATAATAATAATAATAATAATAATAATAATAATAATAATAATAATAGAGTTAGATGAACTAGAATATCCATATAGCAGAAAAACAGATGGAATAAAACCATTGCCTTTTAATGGCATTACTAAAAGTCTGAAAGACAGATTTCTGTAAAATTCCGAGGTTTCTTGTTGCATTTTCTTCATTAAATGCATATTTTAACTCTTTTACCCCTCTGAAATAAAATGGACGGCCGCAAGTACGCTAGGACTAAGGCACGTAGCATTAAGGCTAGGTGGAATCTCAGTTGATATTATATTTTATGCTCGACCATGCCGAAATGTAGTAATTATACACCTGGTAGTAGCCCTTTAATGCACCTCATTAAAGTACACCTATTCATTATAGTTCAGTTGTTCAGCCAATGAGAAATCACCATTGTACCATTATAAAACCGCAAGTATCGATCAATCTCAGATATGCAATCGAAAGACAATTAGCGAAACGTCACGGAGGCTGGAAATCCAGTACTGTCGCAGAAGGTTATGTTCTGTTACTATAATAATTAGCGTTAATTGTAAATAATATTCAAATAAATTCAATTTGTCATCTCATTTTTCAATTCTAAATCAATTTCCAGGTTATATCAATATTAATGTTCATGTTATTCTCTAGATTATATCAAGGTCAACGACATTCGTCCCTCGGAAAAAATCAATACTTTTGCGTCTGCGCACATCTCACAATTTAGAAGGTCAGTTCCGCTCCCCAGTCAGATAAGAATAATATGAATACTTATGAATAATTTCAAGTTAGAAATGTGGTCGAGCATAAAAAGTCGTATGAAACATTGCCTATAATGGTAATTAAGACGCTCGTGTGAAAATTATGAAACTCGCTTGCGCTCGTTTCATAAACAAACATACTCGCGTCTTAATTACTATCATTATAGGCTCGTTGCATAATGTACTATTATTGCACAGGCAACATCCCACACACTAAAAACTGTTATTAAAACGTACTATCCAAGCGTAATAGAGCGACCGCTTCGTGTAGCTCTGCAACGTGCTTTCCTATCGGGTTGTCGGTTGTCACTTGTGTTTTTCGGTTGCTTAATCGACTCATGGACACGGAGACAACACTAAGGATGTCTATTAAGAGTGATTTGCTTCATTTGTACCGTAGTCTGGGCAGATCAATAATCACGACCCAGCGGCCGGGTCTAATCCCTAGCAGCACCAGTTGGGCGGCCTACTCTAGGATTTGTAACAATTAGTAGAGTGAGGGGGCGCGGCAAGAGGGGTTTATGACCCCGGCCCTAATGAAAATATGTGTACACTAGACAGACGCCGGGGAAGCACCGCTCTCCCTGCAAATCACATGACCATGCAACAATTATACAAGACTGCTAACTTAAAGCTTTCAAGAGAACAGCAGGACCTTTGTGTGTGTATATGTATGTAGCAGTAGGTTATTTTACGATGCTATATCAACAACTCAGGTTATTTAGCGTCTGAATGAGATGAAGATGATAATGCCGGTGAAATGAGTCCCGATAGTTTCCCAGCATTTGCTCATATTGGGTTGATGGAAAACCCCGCAAAAAACCTCAATCAGGTAACTTGCCCCAACCGGGATTCCAACCCGGGTCACCTGGTTTCGCGGCCAGACTCGCTAACCGTTATTTCACTGGTGTGGACTGTATGTGTGTTGTGAGATCCATGTTTATTGATATTATATTTTCTTGTTTTGATGCATACTAGCACCTCCTAAAATATTGGATACTTTTTCTTAACACTCTGTATTCTTCATCTTATACAGTTTCAGTTGCTAGAAATTGAACTGGCTTCCGAGTGAAGTAAAGTGTTATTAGACAATTACTTCATTTATGTCAAAATTACATGAACTCTTGCTTAACAGATATATTACCAATTAATATTTGCCACCTGTAATGAAACTAACATCTATCCATTCTTGCTGTTGCCATTAATTTCTTTAAATTTTTAAACCTCTAATGACTAAATCTCATTACATTAATATTATTCCCATTAAAATAGATTTATATTTTCATTCATAAAACATGATTTCTGTAAATTACTATTAAATTAATTTCCATTATTTAAAAACCTAGCTAACTCAACGTACGAGTACTTACAATTCTATAAACGTGTATATTTGATATAGATTGAACTGTATCATATTACCTCATCAATCATTATTTTTTCCTTATAGGCTTTAACTCAAATTAAGTAAACACACAGTAGTCGTTAAAATGTAACTTAAGGTTACTTCTGTAGAGTCTTTAGTGTATTGCAAATATTTATAATTTAAATATGTATGTCGATATTGTATTGATTAAGGCTGATTGAGTGGAAGAGAACGCCTTATAGCCTTAACTCTGCCAGCAAAAATAAAATATTCCATTTTATTGTATCATATTCTATTCCATTCTATGTGTCTAATCATATAGTGAGATATTGTAATCATGAAGAGAAGTAACTACTAAAGGCAGTTTATTCCTGCACTGTTTTAAGTATTCTAGTTTGAATCATCACAAATTGTGAAGGTATTATTTTACTGTGTCATTAATAAAAATATTATGAAATGATACAAAAATGGTTTTGAACATTTTCTGTCTGTTTCTGCTCAGCTATTTCTCCTAAAGCAATGTTCACATTTTTTTATATTCAGTATCTAACAGCCATTTGATTTGGAAATTACCATATGAAGTATAATATTTTCAGTAATTCAATAATTGTCAGAATATTTAATTATTTATTTTCTTATGTAAATACAGAACAAATGTGCAAGTAACACATCCAGTTAGTATGGACTTTAAAGCCTTTTACTAAGAGAAATTAATCATGTAAATTATTATTACTTTTCGTTGTAAATTTGTTCAAGTTCGAGAGAGCAGGTACCGTTGGTACAAGTAATACAATTGATGTATGTGAATGAACCAGTGAAGGAAGGATCAATAAAATGGACTATAAGCAGCAATAAGCTTATAATTCGCAACATAATAAAGAAATGCGTAAAACGTGTTATAATCAATACATGTTATTTTACGTATAAAGCTATTTTATATTTTGCATTATCTTTATGATCGTATATCGTAAAAATATCATGGTTTGTTAAGTTTTTCGTTAATTTCCATATATTTT
Source organism: Periplaneta americana (assembly GCA_025594305.2). Taxonomy (NCBI): domain Eukaryota; kingdom Metazoa; phylum Arthropoda; class Insecta; order Blattodea; family Blattidae; genus Periplaneta; species Periplaneta americana. Next base: position 43,813,644 of record JAJSOF020000038.1, on the reverse strand, counting down.
CCACATCAGTTGTTTAACATTATTGTAAAAAAATAATTGGAAGGCACATGCGCTTATTTTTCACCAGTGAAATATTACAAAACTGTATTAAATTACCTTTTAACTTGTGGAACTTCAGCGCTTTACTTTATTGCGAGTCTCATTTTGTAAATCCTATTAAACTAAACGAGAATTCAGAATTTAAAATATTTGAAGATGGTTTATCAACTGACAATAAAATAAGATTTTAATAGTCAGAATCGGAAATTCAGTGAAAATACTTCATAAACCAGAATTAACAACAGGGGACTAAAAAGAAGCGATCGTCGTTTAAAACCTGTAAAATCTCAGTTCAACAGTAAGGTGAAATGGAAATCGAACATACAATCCCGGATGAGTCAAACTTAGGAAGACGTATGCTCCATCCATCTACGATGAGATACAGAAGATAAGAGATGAAATTAAATCAATTTGAGATTGAGGAGACTCCCGACAAAGAAGGTAGACTTGTTGGTAATGAGGCATGGCAGATTTGTTAAGTGAACAATGTTCTGAACAGACTTTTACATTGAAGATAACAAAACTAGTGGCAAAGAAGCTATGGGCCAAAGGGTATAGAAAATGTAATGTCGCTGGACAAAATGACAATTGATTTTTAAGTAAAACGTTTATGCTCAGTGTAAACAGTTTCCCTACTTGTTGATTTCATCAGTGAAAAAAAGTATTTCCTCAGGCCCAGTAGAGTTAACGTGGTAAAGAAATTGCCTAGGCAGAAATTTTTAGATGGGGTGGATCATTTTCTATCCGAACATTTTAACAATGTTCTCTTTGACTTTTCAGAAGATGCAGTCTTTTTTTACCTGTGACAGTGAAATTTGCTTTTCAAACACTTGTTGGCAAATCTTTTCTGAAGTTTAAATTACTGTGAATACTTCGTATGTAACTCAGATGATATTGTTTTGTTATCACATTGTCGCGGTCACGGCGAGTAAAATTGAAAAGTTACTTCTTGTGACAGCTTTTAGCATATAAATCTATCCTCACAGCCTTTTCAGCACTTGTAATGTCGGTATCCTATTGTTATAACTAAAAATTGTATAAACAAGAATGCATTGGAAGATAATACATTATATTTTTGTTTAGTTTGATTAAAATGTACCAATATTTAACGTACATAGTCATTTTTATAATTTTAAGTCCATATTTAATTCCATATTTGGTAAAAATCCAAATTCCATATTTTGAAAAATAACTACATTACATTTCCAATTTTTATAAATCGTCAACAATACTCATTTAATCACTTGTTGGTCATATATCAGGTTTGTTGTTTTATCATTTACATCAGTTGTACATTATTGTAAAGAAATAATTGAAGGCCGATGCGAAAGTGAAATTTATTCATCTCTCTTGTGGAAAAAGTTTACTTTATTGGATTTTTGTTTTAAACTAAACAGAATGAGTAAAATATTTGAAGTAACATACACGATTTTAATAGAACGGAAATTCAGTGAAAATACTTCTAAACTAGAAATAACAAATAAAAAGATCGTCGAATAATGTAAAAACCAGTTCAATTGAAATAAATCGAGACCTCTGAATGCAAATAATCACTTGAGATATGAGGAGAGGGAAGTGGAGGCATGGCAGATCAATGTTCGTCAGATTTCTCGAAGATAACCAACTTTGTTGGGCAATATAAAAATAATATCGTGACAATATTTTTTCGTTTATGCAGTATAAACAGTGTTAGACCTGGCAACATGGTAGTTGCATCAGATCATTTTCTGTCTTTTTCTCTCTTTTTTACAGTGAAATTTGCTTTTAAAACACTTGTTGGTAAATATTTTCTGAAGTTTGTTCTTGAACACTTTATGTAACTCTGATATTGTTTTGTTATCACATTGTCGCGGTCACGGCGAGAGTAAAAGAAAAGTGTGCATCTGCATAATTATAGCCTACTGTAATGTCGGTATCACTTTGTAACTGCTTGTATAAACAAGAATGCATTGTTGAAAATCAAATTGGATGTGTGTTTATTAGCTATTTATCGCTATGAATAGTAACCACAACTCTCAGTTACATTTCCAATTATATCGTCAACAATACTATTTCATCACTTTTCAGCATGTACACTATAAAATTCGATATGAAAGGATTATTCCGCAAAGAGTTGGATTTTTATTTTTCAATTTACTTGATATTTCCTACCGAAGTAAGAAATACTCGTAATAATAATTATACCACCAACAAAAACCAATGCTTGAACCACAGCCTGCCTTTCACAAATCAACTTTGTTTCAACAATGAACAAGTTTGAATTTGTTTCTTTGCATCGTGTCTGATGTGCTTCATCAGATCGACTTTAATGACATCATCAATGCTTTCGCAGTGAAGAAAGCGCGAAGGAAATCTTCATAATTCACAAGTAAGATGCATGTATTTTGATTCCTGTATATTATTAGTTTCTGAATAATTGTAACATTTCATTTAAAACTAATTTAAACTAAACTTGACCTATATAATAGCTGCTCATAAACTGTTTGTGGGAGTTGTGGGGCGGCAAATTTTAGCACTGCCTAGGGACGGCACCACACCTAAATCCTGCTGTGAGTGTAAAATGGATAAAACGTTAGAAAATTTTAAAGTAAAACTTTTATGTTCGAGTATCAAACTAATAAAACGTTACGAAAATTTTAAAGTAAAACGTTTCTGTTCGAGTATCAAACTAATAAAACGTTACGAAAATATTGAAGTAAAACGTTTATGTTCGAGTATCAAACTAATAAAACGTTACGAATATTTTAAAGTAAAACGTTTATGTTCGAGTATCAAACTAATAAAACGCTACGAATATTTTAAAGTAAAACGTTGATGTTCGAGTAAAACGAAAATTTTAAAGTAAAACGTTTATGTTCGAGTATCAAACTAATAAAACGCTACGAAAAATTTTAAAGTAAAACGTTTATGTTCGAGTATCAAACTAATAAAACGTTACGAAAAATTTTAAAGTAAAACGGTTATGTTCGAGTATCAAACTAATAAAACGCTACGAAAATTTTAAAGTAAAACGTTGATGTTCGAGTATCAAACGAATAGAACGTTGCGAAAATTTTAAAGTAAAACGTTTATGTTCGAGTATCAAACTAATAAAACGCTACGAAAATTTTAAAAAAACGTTGATGTTCGAAAAACGAATTTTTGAAAATTTTGAAAAAACGTTTATGTTCGAGTATCAAACTAATAAAACGTTACAAAAATTTTAAAGTAAAACGTTTATGATCGAGTATCAAACTAATAAAATGTTACAAAAATTTTAAAGTAAAACGTTTATGTTCGAGTATCAAACGAAAAAACGTTACCAAAATTAAAGTAAAACGTTTATGATCGAGTATCAAACTAATAAAACGCTATGAAAATTTTAAAGTAAAACGTTGATGTTCGAGTATCAAACGAATAAAATGTTACAAAAATTTTAAAGTAAAACGTTTATGATCGAGTATCAAACTAATAAAACGTTACGAAAATTTTAAAGTAAAACGTTTATGTTCGAGTATCAAACTAATAAAACGTTACGAAAATTTTAAAGTAAAACGTTTGTGATCGAGTATCAAACTAATAAAACGTTACGAAAATTTTAAAGTAAAACGTTTATGTTCGAGTATCAAACGAATAAAACGTAACGAAAATTTTAAAGTAAAACGTTTATGTTCGAGTATCAAACTAATAAAACGTTACGAAAATTTTAAAGTAAAAGGTTTGTGATCGAGTATCAAACTAATAAAACGTTACAAAAATTTTATAATAAAACGTTTATGATCGAGTATCAAACTAATAAAACGTTACAAAAATTTTAAAGTAAAACGTTTATGTTCGAGTATCAAACTAATAAAACGTTACGAAAATTTTAAAGTAAAACATTTATGTTCGAGTATCAAACTAATAAAACGTTACGAAAATTTTAAAGTAAAACGTTTATGTTCGAGTATCAAACTAATAAAACGTTACGAAAATTTTAAAGTAAAACGTTTATGTTCGAGTATCAAACGAATAAAACGTAACGAAAATTTTAAAGTAAAACGTTTATGTTCTAGTATCAAACGAATAAAACGTTACGTAAATTTTAAAGTAAAACGTTTATGTTTGAGTATCAAACTAAATAAAACGTTACGAAAATTTTGAACTAAAAGTTTATGTTCGAGTATCAAACAAATAAAACGTTACGAAAATTTTAAAGTAAAACATTTAAGTTCGAGTGCCAAACAATAAAACGTTACGAAAATTTCAAAATTTAACGTTTCTTAGAAACGGCAATGAGCTAATTCCATTCTTCTGACATCACTCGCTTAGCAACACATCATACTCTTGCATTGTTATAGTATTTGTTAGGAAGAAGTTCACATTTAACACCTGTGGGGCTTCACCAGGTCTGAGCTCCGTCTCATAGAAAATAAGATAGGTAAAACAAAAAATCAAATTCATGTTCCTCGCACATGTTAGTAAGTGTATAGCTACTTTATGCAGTGGAGGACAGGTTAATCCATAAAGAAAGCTGTGGAGTTTGATCTAAAGAACTTTGTGACTAATTAATTTTGTTCTTGCATGCAAATAAATGTGCGAAATTTGTTATGTCATGCAGTAATTGGAAGTGATTTATTCGATATAACGTATGAAGACTATTTTTATAACGTAATAATGCATTTTAACTTATCGTTAAGAACACTAGGTCCAATTTCAAATTGTGAAACTAAAACGTGAAGAAGGATAGTAAGCAATTAACCTTACATGAAAAGAAGAGATGACACTTATGCCACACTTGAACAACACTGTTTTCCACGAACTGAGCTCTCTCTGGTACTGAAATTACGGAAGAAAATAGTCGATTTTGATATTGCAATTATGTGAAGAATGTAACATAGCGCAAAGATAAACACTTGTCTTGGTATATCGTCTATATTAGCGAGGAATTACTACGTACAATTCCTGAGACCGATGCATTCCTCTATTGCCGCATTCCTCCTTAATCGGATGTATTGCTACGTGGAAGAGAGGTGATGCTCAAAGTATCTCAAAATCGATTTTCTGCAGTATCTCAATACTCCGTATAATCATAGCCATCATCTTCATCATTATCAACATTATCATCATCACCATAATCGTAAACGTGGTTTCAAATTTATTATAGACCTAATCGTAATTTTCACAGAAGATTCCTTAAGAAGTTACAAGTTTTCTGTGTTTATCTTCGTCATTTTTGGCAAGGTTTTTCTCTGTTTTAGCAGTGATTGTATATGTAACAGACAACACATTTAATAAGACATCCTGGTGCTTTTTATTATAGTGTTACGCTTATGCCTTTCTTTTAACTTTACACACTATTTTTATGAACTTCTTTAACCCCTTTGACTAAATTTTCCAAAGGCGGAAATCCCGATTTAACAACGATTGATCCAGGTAATAATAATTTATGGATAAAAACTGACATATACAATGTGTTCGCAGAAACATTCCGGGGTTATAAACTGATCAGAGTGCTGCATTGGAGTTAAATCGCTCGCTTGAACTCGGTCGAGTGTCGCACCCTCGAGTGAGATACGATCGGTCGTGCTACGCTCATAATAAATAGAAGCAGAGTACAAGGTCATCTCACCGACATGTCTTATCTTGTATGGAAGGCGACAGATAAGATACACGTATGTTTTGCTCACACAGTAAAACTAAGGCTTTATTTTCTGCGTTTATGACAAACGTTTAATGGAACAGTCAATGGAACGTACCAAAACAGGAACATGAAGTTATAAATAAAATAGTATGAAAAACTTGGATATACAGTTATTATTGCTAATTAATAATTATTCAATATTTGATTTACCACATATATAATATGATAGGTCCATACATAGTGTTCCGCCTATATACTGCGACAATATAGAAACGTTTTAAAAAATATTATTGATTAATAATTAATAGCAATATTAGTACAGAGATAACGTCACAGAAAATATAATAAAACGAATAATCATGCTGCACAACTGTTACAGACGCAAAGATTGATACACAAATTATTAGTGATTTTTATTATTATTATTATTATTATTATTATTATTATTATTGTTACTAGAAAACTTGATACAGTTCTTGCATTATCGTGATTGTGTTCTCCGTTTATAATAATTACATTTACATCCAATAAGATCTATCAGATGTGACAAAAACAAAATCACTCCCATGTGGAAAAAAAAAGAAAAAATACATTTACCTACAACATTTATATTACATTTTAAAGCAAGTTTTGTAGTTGTACTATGGAGAAGTTAGTTAGACACTGCAAAGTTTTAAATGATAAACATCTACGATGTTACTACACAGTTCATCACTGTAAAAGAACAAATGTCTAACTCTCGGCTTATACCGTTCGAGGATTTATCGCTCGTACAATTTTACCCATCATGCATGTGCGCTACCTATCGGATTATGCTATGAACTACTTGGCGCTCGAGCGAAAACGTCCGATGCAGACCTCTGCAAACTGATACAATTCTGTCATGTGTTTTAAGAAATTCATACCAGTGTCATTAGAAAGAACAGTCAAAGAATTTCAGAAAATGCGTAATTGATAATTGTTGACCGAAACAACAGATGGCAGCACAAGAAGAAAGAGAAAAACGCGTTTCTTTGTTCACCCTGTGTTGTGTTTTACAAAGGCAGGATTTCATATTATTCATCGCCTCAGCAGATCTTCTTGAAGGTTACCTTTATTGGAAATCTGCAATAATACGTTAATCGGATTTCCAATAGTCATTATTCGAAATTTACAATTACCGGATATGCACGATTATACACTAAGCGGATCTGTATCAAAACGCAATGTGAGATACAATTACTGGAAATAAAGGATTATGCAATAATCGGATTTGTGACAAGACTTCTTAAAAATTAAACAGCTGGAAAAATGGAGTAACGTATCAAGGAGCATAATAGACGAGGATTTGCCAGCTCAGTTATTAGATGTGCATAGTTCAATACACAAGAATAAAAATATGTTCTCTAATAAAAGGATATCATAGCAGAATTTATTATGCAATAATTCCTCGTTCATTCTCTTTTTTTGTCTTTATTCCTGTTTCCATTCTAACACTATTTCTTTAGTCATTCCGCCTTTCTTCCTTGCCGCCTATGTTTCTTTTGTTGTCTCTTCGTGGTACTTTATATCTGTTTCTTCTACGAGGGGGATCCAGGAAATAACGACCGTTTTGTTGTAATAATTAAAAAATATATATTTATTTGAAAAACCAAAGTCTGTTACATAACTGAAGCTTCCTTTACTTCTCTACATAATCACCACCTACATTTAAACATTTGTCGTATCTGTTCACTAGCTTTAGAATTCCCGTGTTATACTCCTCTGCCGCCAGTTCATTAAGCCAGGTGTTCACTGTCTTCTTCAACTCTTCATCACTTCCAAAACGCGTACCACCCAGAAAGTCTTTCAGCTTAGTGAAAAGGTGAAAATCGCTAGGAGCAAGGTCTGGACTATAGGGCAGATGATCAAAGATTTCCCAACCGAATTGATCCAGCAATTCTCGAGTTGAAGCAGCAGTGTGCGGGCGGGCACGCATTTTGTGGTAGCCAAGATGTTGCGACACAATTTCACCAAGCAAAGAACGAGAAATGTCAGGAAAGGCAATATGCAATTCGTCGAGTGATGTGCGCCTGTCTTGCAAGATTCTGTCGTTCACTTTAGTCTTCAGGTCTTCTGTGATGAGTGATGGGCGTCCGGGTCGAGTTTCATCGTGGACATTTGTTCGCCCATTGTTGAACATTTCGCACCATTTTCTCACATTTCTTTCATTCATTACAGTATCACCATACACTTCTTTCAATTGCCAGTAAATTTCTGCAGGTTTCAAATGCCGGGCATTCAAAAATCGAATCACACTCCTCACCTCACAGTCGGCGAGATTATCAATCACGTCGTTCATTTTGAAGTAACACAAAATGCACAATGGCGACTTGTTGCAACCAGTACTCACAACATTATGAGAACATATGTTAGGGAAGCCAGTTGACCTTCAAACAAGGAAGGGGAGTCAGCTGCGTGGTGGGTATGCGCGAACGGTCGTTATTTCCTGGACCCCCCTCGTATTTAATTCTTCGTTTATTCTCTTTCCTTCGAATACACTAGTCAACAAATTTTAACACGTTGCATACATCGGAAATTATATGAAATGATATGATATATGATATGATATGAAATGATATGATATATGATATGATATGAAATGATATGATATATGATATGTTATGAAGTGATATGAAATGATATGATATGAAATATGATATATGATATGATATGATATATGATATGATATGATATGATATATGATATGATATGATATATGATATGATATATGATATGATATGATATATGATATGATATGATATATGATACGATATATGATACGATATGATATATGATACGATATATGATATGATATGATATATGATACGATATATGATATGATATGATATGATACGATACATGATATGATATGATATGATACGATACATGATATGATATGATACGATATATGATATGATGTGATATATGATACGATATATGATATGATATGATATGATATGATACGATATATATGATATATGATATGATATGATATATGATATGATATATGATATGATATGATATATGATATATGATATGATATATGATATATGATATGATATATGATATGATATATGATCTGGTGTGATGTGTGATGTGCGATGTGCGATGTGTGTGATGTGTGATGTGATGTGGTGTGATATGATATATGATATATTTCGTCACAGCAATTCTTTACATGTTATGGTGTACCTCACATTTCTGTATCCGGTGCCACCATTAACATATTACAGTAACACATTATTTCCAGTACACGTCTACACAAATACTCCCAATCCGAACAAGACATTGCAAGACATTGATGATACTGTGGTTATATTTAGCGGTTCGAGTTGGAATGAAACTTATCAAAATTCTAACAGTGGTATTAATATTATTAAAGAATGGCTGGATGCTCACTTACTTTCTTTGAACGCTTCTAAAACAAAATTAATACCATTTTCATTAACATCACATGGCCTTGAGCAACTAGAAATAAATAATAATATAAGTATAACTATACATGATTGTAACCTACCTACTTGCTCATGTAACGCTTTGAGTATATCCTCACAAGTTAAATATTTAGGCATTATTATTGAACCAACATTTAAAATGGGACAAGCATATCTCCTTTCTGTGTAACAGATTGCGTAAAACAATCCACAAATTTTCCATTCTACGCTCTTATTTACCTGTTTATGTTCTGCGTACTGTGTACTTAGCTCTGTTTCAATCAATAATTCAGTATGGTATTTTAGGTTGGGGAGGAATGGCAAAATCGACTCTCCGTCCTTTAAATTTGCTCCAAAAAGAATTATCAAAATTTGTCTGTATAAACCTTTTGATTACCCAACAAAATTAATTTTTCAGGAATTTGGCGTATCAAATATAGAACAAATTTATAAACAAAAATTGCTGATTTACTTCCATAAAAACCACAATAAATTTAAATTTGATCCTCATGAATACCAGACGAGACAAAACTACAGTTTCTTTCTAAATACTCCCAAATGCCACACAACTGCTGGATTAAAACACAGCAGAAATTTTGGACCCAAAATATATAACACATTAATTAGAGCTTACCCTGTGCTAAGTACACTTAACACACATAGATTTAAGAAACAAATCAGATTAATTATTTAATTGTTTAAGCTAATTGAGTTAAAAATTGATACTCTAATATTAATGTACTTCTGTATTTTCTATTTGTATATAGACCCTGTTATTACATGCTGTATGTATTTTACCATTTATTAATGTGATTGTGCTCAATGAACTCTCGTAATTTTGTGATATATTTTGTATAACTGATCTGAACTGCGCCCGAGCACGAGCTTCTGCTCTTTCGGGCTGCAATGCCTAATGTAGCTCAAGTGTACAGTATTAATAAATATTATTATTTAAAAAAAAAAAAAAAAAAGTCTCCTAGCTCTTCAAGAGAGTGAGTCTGGAGCTTGGTTACTCCGCATTATCTTCTCCTCTCATCGGCACTCTAATATGTAGTACATCCTTTAAAATCGCAATAGCTTTACGCCTTGGTTGTAAACTCTGCCAGCCACACCAATGTATTTGGGGAGGAATTGCTGATATTTACGGTCATCATGCACTCAGCTGTGCGAGGAGCAAGGGTCGCATTCCCAGACTTACATCACTCAATGATATCATTAAAAGATCTCTGACTTCTTCTGGCATCCCGTCTCTTTTGGAACCACCAGGTATTAGTCGCGCAGATGGTAAATGGCCCGATGGTCCCACCTTAATTCCATGGTCTAGAGGAAAATCTTTAATTTGGGACTCCACTTGCGTTGACACTCTAGCTCCATCTCACTTGCCGAATACCTCCAGACGCGCAGCATTTGCTGCTGAATTAGCCGTGAAGAAGAAGGTCAATAAATATGCTCATTTTTTAGACAATTATATCTTTGTCCCCTTTGCTGTGGAGACTTTCGGTCCTTGGAGTCATGACGCTAAAGTTTTGGTATCTCAAATCGGCCAAATTTTGATCTCCATTACTGGTGATCGCCGTTGCACTACTTATTTGCGCCAACGTTTAAGTATTGCAATTCAAAGCGGAAATGCAATGAGCGTTTTGAGTACACTTCCCGAGTCCAGCCCTTTGGGTGAACTATTTTTCTTGTAAAATTTATTTAGTATAGATAGATATTTTTAGAAGTATTTTTTTTTCATTACTAGGTAATATTTTATACAAAAAATTATATTTAGATGTCGTTGTATCTTATTTTTGTGTCAAATGTACAAGTATTATATTGTATTATATATTATCTCATAAACTATTATGATACATACTCCCAATTACACTATGTATCTTTTTTAGTACTTGGTCAATCTCCCCTTCAGTATTTCAACTACATTTCATTTGCTATTTTCTATTTGATCATTAATCCTAATATATCTAAAATTATATACGCCTTTCAAACCCCCATTTTTCTCTAACTACTATTCACTAAAATTCCAATTTCACTTTTTCTCTATAAATTGTCATATTGAATTATTTGTCCTATTTGTTCTTTGACCTTTTCTCCTATATTCATTTACTGTTCCAACGTTCAAAAGTTAGTACTAATTTTATGCTGTCACTTGTTCACTTCTCTGAACCCTTTTTCACTATTTTCACTCATTCCTATTTGCGCTCACTTTCACTTACCCACGTAGGAGACATCCGGCCCATACCATCTTTCCACGACTGTTTCAAAGATTAAGGGAAGGAGGGCACGTGCTGCCAAATTACAATTGTATTTCCACACAACTATTTTTGCTTAGAACTTTCGACTCAGCCATTTCCTGACCAGGGTTCCTTATCTCAAATTGATACATGCGCCCTTCGCCATCATCCCTGAAAGTTTGTAACACCACCTCGGAAACACTCTATATGTATATAATGTAGATAAATATCATCTCGAAAAAATCGTGAAATTCGAACCAAAACGTTATGCAAAATTGAAATTGGAACTAATCCACCAAAATGAAGGCCATTTTCGTTTTTAGCACCCCAAAATTAATAGGAATTGAATAATTTCATCTCTGATACATTTAGGCTTTTGACCAGTGATATTTATTTCTAGTTAGTTCATTTCTTAATATAGGCTATATTGATTTCGTTTCATAAAACATTCTATTTTTACGTTTTCTTTCTTTCTTTCTTTCTTTCTTCCGTACTCTCTTTCTTTCTTTCTTTCTTTCTTTCTTCCGTACTCTTTCTTTCTTTCTTTCTTCCGTACTCTTTCTTTCTTTTTTCTTTCTTTCTTTCTTCCGTACTCTTTCTTTCTTTCTTCCGTACTTTTTCTTTCTTTCTTCCGTACTCTTTCTTTCTTTCTTTCTTCCGTACTCTTTATTCCGTACTTTTTCTTTCTTTCTTCCGTACTCTTTGTTTCTTTCTTCTTCTGTACTCTTTCTTTCTTTCTTTATTTCGTACTCTTTCTTTCTTCCGTACTTTTTCTTTCTTTCTTCCGTACTCTTTCTTTCTTTCTTTCTTTCTTCCGTACTCTTTCTTTCTTTCTTTCTTCCGTACTTTTTCTTTCTTTCTTTCTTTCTTTCTTCCGTACTTTTTCTTTCTTTCTTCCGTACTCTTTCTTCCTTTCTTCCGTACTCTTTCTTTCTTTCTTCCGTACTCTGTTTCTTTCTTTCTTTCTTTCTTTCTTTCTTCCGTACTCTTTTTTCTTTCTTTCTTTCTTCCGCACTCTTTCTTTCTTTCTTCGGTACTTTTCTTTCTTTCTTCCGTACTCTTTCTTTCTTTCTTCCGTAATTACTCTTTCTTTCTTTCTTCCGTAATTTTTCTTTCTTTCTTCCGTACTTTTTCTTTCTTTCTTCCGTACTTTTTCTTTCTTTCTTCCGTACTCTTTCTTTCTTTCTTCCGTACTTTTCTTTCTTTTTTCCGTACTCTTTCTTTCTTTCTTTCTTCCGTACTCTTTCTTTCTTTCTTTCTTCCTTTATTTATACTTTCCTCATTCACTTACTTCCGTTTTCAAGGCGTTGAATAATATTTATTTTGTCACTACTCAGACGTGAACGTGTGTGTGACATGATGCCTTATCGATATGTGGGGACTTGGATCCCCGTCACAACAATAGACCAAGTTGTACTGTTTTGCTGCTTTCTTTAGACTCAGACGCATTCTACTAAATCGGCGGGGCAGTGTAATAACATAAAGATTAGCCAAAACTGTCAGTTTCAAAATCTACACAAAAATGTAATATAAATTATTTATTTCTCGGAAGATGGATGAAGTGCCTGAAACAACCCAGCGAGTTGGTAATGCGAAGGTTTCGTGATTTCGTTCAGCGTCCACATCACGTAGTTCTCAGTCTCGGCTTTAAATTGTGGTCTGACGTAGCTCACCTATGGATTATTAATCCATTATGTAAAAGGTAATTTCTTACGAAGTCAAGGAAGCTATGCAAATTTTTACAAGTAAGATAGAAATTAAATATGGATTACATTATTTAATTATTCATGGATTTCGTAATAAAGTGATACGAAGTAGGATAATGTTTCAACTGCGTCAACGAAAAGGATTTAAGAAAGATTATTTATTTCCTTACAGGTTGAAGTTTAAATATGTATTACGTCTTACGAAATTAGTGAGGCAATATTACAGGAGACTCATTTCACGGAACGTACTAATGCAAATATTAACATTTAGGGTCGATTTCTAAAACCAGGTCTAGACCTCGGCCACGGATTTAAATCGCATTTGGATGTATAAAACGAAATCTTTTTCATTTTTCTGAGCCATGGCTCGAAACCATGGTCTGAAGTAGAGACCGCGGCTGGGGTAGGTTTAAAACCATGACTTCATGTATACAAGATGGAGGTAGTAGATCGGCTGGATGATTATCAAAGGAAAATTTCTCTCTGCGTTATTAAATCACCAGATTAGAGTGATGAGTAGACTTCGTTGAATTGCCACACGTAGCATGCAATCAGGTTGCCGATGTACGGTAGTATAGAGGAGGTGAGCGACCGCCCGGTCTCGTAGTATAAGCAGTTCATGTTAAGAGATGTGACCGGTCCAAATAGATAGAGCAGCTACAGCTAATGTATACCTATGTAAGCACTTGTTTTTGCATTACTGTGGTTGGAATAGTCAAAGCTTAACATTTGTTCAGTGTAGACAAGAATTCAATCAACCATACTACAATGAGAGTGTTGCTGTTCCAAATAATTGCCCCTGGATTACCCTTACCCCCGCAGCCAGTCTTGACCCGTTGGGGAACGTGGTTGGATGCTGTTAATTATTATGCAGAACATTACAGCAAAATAATGGAGGTAATTGATGCATTGAATAGCACAGACAGTTCCGCTGTTGCAGCTATAAAATCATTGCCTTCTGAACAGCTATTGGAAGATATTCTGTTCATTGATTCTAATTTTAAAATCGTGTCCAAAAGCATCATTCTGTTAGAATCGTCTAAACTACAATTCTCAGAAGCCCTTAATATAGTGGATAAAGTATCACATACGTTATCCAAAATAACAATTCACTAATTTCAGAAAAAGTGAAATGTGAGTTGAGAAACATTATTGATACAAAATTCTGCCTATTCACAACCTTCGTATTATAAATGATGTACTATCAGGTCACGACAAGACGTCTGAAGTTGGTGTACTAAAAAGTAGTGACTTTCCGTTCTTCAAATATGCACGTATTACATCGTGTGATGTTGAACGTACATTTCCCAATATAAAAACTGTTTAAGTGACCATCGGAGGAGATTACTTTTCAGTCGCTCAAAATGTATGTAACTCTTCACTGCAATGCACATATTCGAGAATGATGTGAGTATCTTACATTAAATTTTAAGAGTTAATATATCTCACTATAAAATAATTGTGTATTTACATGTTTAGACATTTCCTACTTCAAAGATCATTCATTATATTTCTTCAATCCAGGATACAGGTTTTAATGTAACCGCAGTATACTGCTCACTGTTTACATCACAGGCATACTCAATCCTTTCCACGCCCCCTTCTCATAGTCTATACTGCGTGCGCAGTAAACCTTGCGATTCTCGTGGCAATTCCACGAAGTCTAGTGATGAGTGATGGGGATAATCCTTTGTAACTATATAACAATAATAATTTCAGACGAATATTTCTAGTTTCGAAGGAATCAACACAAAATTGAGCAAGAACGCAACGAAGTGCAAGAGGCGGCAGGTTGACAATTTTTTTACGCCTTCTTGTTGATTTCAGGGAAGTAAGAAATATTATTTTATATTAATTATAAATTTATGCCCATAAGATTATATAATTTAATTCTTAGTTTTTACAGTAATTTTGGACATTTTATTTTATACTCGAAATTGATGTGGGCCTATAAAAATATAAAGCAAACGTGATTTTGTCTTGTTATTTTAAGTTTTATGCTACTGGGGCTTTCCATAACATTTTAATTTCAATTGAAACTTTAATCCAGTTAATATTTAGGTTATTAATTCCTTAGAACCGGGTTTTCAGGTAGTTAATGTTGGTAGTAGTTATGAAAAAATTATAAACTACAATATAAACGCTCGATTTATGCTAATTATTTGGGAAATATCATTCTGGTACATAAAAATCCGTTCCCTATTAAATAATAAGTAATACTAGTATTTTAAACACACACATATTCTGTAAATTTGTAAATATAACAATACATTAGCTGGGAACAAAAGAATGTGACTTTGTGCAATTCAATAAAAATATTAATTCCGATGTTCATTTCTTTCTAATATCGACTGTGTACAGGAATAAAAATCGATTCTTAGCTGCGTTGCCATATACAGGGACATCATTTTATTTTTACTAACATTTTTAATATTAATCTGGCTATACCTTTCTATTAACGATTGAAACAGGAAACACCATTTGCTACCCCTTCCATGACTGGAGTAGGTATAGGAGGGAAGAAAAGTAGTTCATCCATTTACGTAAACTAGGAAATATCGCAATTTTGAGTTTGATCATTTTCATTACGATTTTTGTTTAATCAAAATACGGTACAGTATTAACACTTAGTGTTTTTACTCACGAATTGAGCTATCCATGCGAACGTATTCATTATGCAGTGTATATTATACTGTCTACAGCACATTAGTGTACAATATAGAGAACGAAGTTAAATTGAAAAATAATCATAATATGGATATTTAAACACATTTTTGAAAATGGTGGCCGTTCATTTCGATACAGGCTTCAGTTCTAATGTGCATATTATCGCACTATAGACTGTTGCACCTAATCCCAATTACTAGTTTTGTCCTTCGTACTAGTAACTCATGTTGAAATAATTCTATCCTACTCTATAAAAGAGTACTTTACTTACTGTAAATTCAATCTTCACTTCTGCCCGATCGGAAAAGATAAAATTACTCAGACATGCTATCTACTGTCCGTTCAAGTGGTTTTGTCGCAGGGTCGTAGAAAGGGGGGAGGGAATCACGTGACAGTTAATTACTTAACGAGACCCTTTTATTTAAGTTATTTTAAATACTTGTGTAATATTACGTAGACGTCCAATTCCTAACAGAAATTAATGTTTTCAGAAAAGAGCTAAGAGAGCCCAGCTATTAGACTTTACAGAGGAGCGAACAGAAGCAAGTGGGGGAAACCGGGATGCGACGTATGCAAACGGACGACCTGTGCGAAAATGTACCTGGTGGGTAACGCTCATTTCACCGAAAATATGATTCAATATTAACCAATAAAATAAAAATATTGAAAGCTCTTTCGTCACTGGAAAACGCGAACATATTTCTGGAACGTACTGTACTGACTCAGTACTGCTTACGCGCCCTCGACTCTGTATTGTGAACGGTTGGAAGTTTACTAGTAGAAGGGGTGGGAGTGAAGTACATTCAAAAACTCGTGTACAATAAAAATTGAAGTAAAAATAAAATGATGTCCCTGTACAAAACCCACGAACCTCGGTTTCTTTTCAAGCGTCGTCTCGACTTCGTTTTAGAAATCGCATAAGAATTCAGACCTCGATCACGGTTTAAGAGTCGAGGTTTGGAACCACGATTTCGTCCGTGTTTTAGAAATCGATCCTTAGTGTCAAAACTTCCATACTCTTGTTTTAATGTATTACATTTGATAAAGATTATAGTTTTTTTGTGTCAATTATTTAATACGTAATTCTTCACACGCTTACTTCTTCCACTAATGAATTACTTTTTGTATTTACTCTATATTTTATTCCCTCAGCCTTCATTTCTTTCTTATTTTATTTCTTTCTTTTCCTTTTCTATCCCGTAATGTTTGTTCATTCCCTTTTTTCAGTGTTTGTTTCTTTTTTCCATTCTAACACTTTTACACTTTTTCGTTATTCATTTTGCCTTTCTTTTACAATTCTTCATCCCGGGATGGGCTTAAAATAGGCCGACAGCCGCGGTTTGGAAACCCCTGAATTAAACCAAGATTCTTTAAAATAATTTTAACACTTTTTATGCTTTTTAACTATTATTTCATACGACATAACCTATAAACATACAAAACCATATAATCACCAACCACCTGAAGTTTTCACGCAATTATAGGTTTTCTACGAATCTCCTACCATCTCTTTTTATCCTTACATTGTGTTCCTTTTTCATTTATTTCTTTATTTAGATTTATTTTCATGGACATATAAGCTAATATGGCTTTGACACAGGCAGTTTTCTGGGATGCGGCAATTTATTATACATTTAGTGGGAACGCCTGCAACTCCGCACGTAGATAATACGCAGAGCAAATGTGTCAGAGAAGTTATCGCATAAGCATGGCGTTAAGAAAGGTGAGACCTAGACTGTATCAATGTTGTTTCATACGAGTAAAAAGGGCGCTAGAAACAAAATCAGGAGATCTAAAAAGAAATTAAGATCCATCATTTCATAAAATGTGTTACTTTATCTCAGTATATTTTCACTATTTTCTTTTTAATTTTTCATACATCAAGGAAATGAGTCGATGAGATATGATTTATAACCGTTTATTAAAATAAACAACAAAATTGTTGATAACTGTCTTTCTTACAAAACACCATCGATATCGTCGGTCTATAAGCAAAACACATTAAGTGAAAAATATTACTTCTGAGAAAAAGGCGTATATAATGTAGACCAGCAGCGGCGAGAATGCAACTCACGAGGGCATTGTGGGTCACAGTGATACTGTACCTGTGCATTTCTACCTCCCACAACCCCCACCCTCTCACTTACTGGAGTCAAACTCCGTTCCATTCGTATTTGGCTCTGATCTGCGAGTGGCGTATCGTCGCAATGTCTCTCTCCAATACATGTACTGTACATCTACAAAAACGAAAGTTTCAAGTAGGATGAGAGGACGCATTTTTTTGCTGCCAATATGATAAGAATATTAAATGTATGATTTGTTCGCAAGTATTACGAGGAAAACGGTTGTATAACATAAAACGGCATTATACTATATATCACCCACATTATGAAACATTGAAAAGTAATTATTATTATTATTATTATTATTTATTATTATTATTATCATTATTATCATCATCATCATCATCATCATCTCTGTACGTCAACCCTTTTTCAGCAGATATACGAATGATGCGGTTAGATCTTCAATTTGAACTCATAGATTTACAATGTGATGTTGCAATGAAAGATAGATGTAAGGACTTTACAGATGTTGAACTTTTAAAATCTTTGTCAAAAAATAAATATCCGAAACTTCGTTCTTTCGCTTGCTCTGTTGAAGCCATGTTCGCATCAACTTACGTTTGTGAAAAATTATTTTCAATAATAAAATAGTTAAAACCAAATGTAGATCACGACTGACAGACAAACACCTTCGTGATCAACTACATCTGGCAGTAAATGACATAATTCCTGATTTTGAAACTCTGTCGCAGAGACATTCTGAAGACAGTTAATTTCAGGTCGTGATAATATAGCCTATGTTTTCTTGTACATTTCTCTTTCCGTTGTACGTACGAAACATTAGTTTGTAGCCTTGTACTATATAAAATTATATTTAAATGCTGGACGTAAGGAAAATGAAAATCCGTTACTGAGTCAGACAGTTGCTTCATGTCCCCTTCGGGTGTCCGCCTCCCTCCATAGGTGCTATGCACGTTGCAGGTTACACAGTGGCTCGGCGCACGAACTCTTCTTCGCCACGGCTGATGTAGACAATGACTATGTGTAACTTAGAATTGGAAAATTATATACATATAAAGAGAAAAAACTTACTAAAAATAATATTTTGGGGATACAGTTTTGTTAAGAGCTTTCAAAACGTTTTTTTCTCAGAGATAATATTTTTGACTTAATATGTTTTGCTTATAAGCCGATAAGTAGGTGTGCAAAAATCAAAAGAGTACTAGCATTTGATATGTGTGTAGAAAATGATTTGCAACAAAAATCCGATGTTTAATTTTCTTTTAACTCAAAATTCATTTTTATGACTAAGGAGCGGGTTTCTATGTAATTAAATATTATTTTTGCGTGTGATAAAACACAATTAACAAAGTTAAAAATTTCGAACATGAAGTTTCAAGTTTAAAACCCGAATTTTATTTCACATAGAAACACATATTTTCACAAAAAAAAGTATGTAAATACATATTTTCAGGAAATCTATCATAAACACATAAATCTTGGAGTTTTTTTACTTAAATAATTTTTTTACAAGAACTTTTATTTTAAAAGTAAATCAATTATATCACTCAGAAGTACGTTATCTTTTTAAGAATTCTTGATTGCTTCGTGTTTCTAAGCGCTGTGTGGTGTATCTGTGATACATTTTTGTAATAGTATCGTCTTAACTGCTAGGCAGCATATCAGTGTTATTATTAGAAAATAAATTAACATGGAAATGGAGGAGAGATCTTGCAACACATAATTAGGAATGTTTATTGTTGCTGAAGATGATTTCATTTCACGCTTTGTTTGTGAAACACAACAGATAAGACCTCGGGTATAAACATTATTTAATTTACAAATCTCTCACCTCTCGCTCATGTCTATCAAGTAAGGCAATACGTCTTGTGATTCCCTGTTATCGGCTTCGTCAATCGATATCCTTCAAGATATGCTGAAAGATGGTTGTTTGAAAAACGATTTGGCTTTCCTATTAGCAAATCTAAGTTTTTTGTGTGACACCATAAAAAACTCGAAACATCCAAAAACCTGTCTGAAACAGGGGCGTGCGTGCCGTGAAAATTAAACTAGACTCGCTATCAGGTTCAGAAGTACAAGTACTAAGGGACAAATTCCAGATTGTGTTTGGATATAAAAAAATGTGTAATGTTGCTTAAGTAGCTTATTGGAGGGTGTGGCTGTAGGTGAAATTGACGGTATAGTGTTTGTGACATTCCTCTCTTTAAATATGCACGTCTGTGATGTAGAAAGATAGTTTTCACAGTATAAGTCGTTGTTCAGAGATGATCGGCATGCATTTGTGATGGAGAATTTGGAGATGACCTTTGTTGTTCACTGCAATTCTCGGCCAACTGCTAGCACTCAAGTGTGGTTGGTGAGTACCTAGTAACATTTTTTTTTCCCAAGCTAAGTAAGGTATTTTTGTCATATTTAAAAATAAAAATATTTTTTTTTTATTTAGCAAATATTTTCGTACTTTTTAGCACATAAAAAATAAATATATTTAAATTTTTTAGCACATAAAAATCCGCTCCCTATTTATGACTTCTCTGAAAGGCCTCTAGTATTGAAGAGGAGTTCATCCTATTATATGACCTGCCAAGTAGGCCTAATGAACACTGACAGAGTGAACATATTACTGTACATAATAATAATAATAATAATAATAATAATAATAATAATAATAATAATAATATCATCATCATCATATTAGAGTGTTTGATTAATATTAAAATATGTTAAAAAGGGAAGTGCATTATATTTTTCTTCTGTTTGTGTTTATTGGATTTGTGTTACCTCGTCAATCATCGTTTTATTTGTATTTATTTCTAGGAATTATGTCACCTAATTACTTTAATTTATCAATAATATTACTCTTCACCAAAGAGAACATGGTTGTATTGAAGGCTAGTAACGATATAAAATAAATCAACATTATGTTCTTCAGTTTTAGATTCCACGTTTTATTGAATATTTTATCCACTTTCCGTAATAGTAAACAATTCTGTGTATTATTTTTAAGTGTTTTAGGCAGCGCTTCACACAAACACCATCGATTTATTGTAGAATATCTATTTCCCACTTATTATGCAATATGTTTCCGATGCAAAAACATTTTTGAAATGTGCGTCTTCTCCCCTAACTCTATCTAAGAGGAAAATATTTCAATCCGTGGTGCAATTACCGTGTTAATAACCCATTTGCGAAACGCTGTCTTCTCCTAATACGGATTGTTTGTCCTGCTAAGGAATCACATCTTCCAAGAGGGTTTGCCGTGGTGTTAACTGTCCCTTTCCTCAGAGCCGGGTTCCCATCCGCTGATGCTATATTGCACTAAGTAAGACTCTCTAATTAACAGGCGTCTGCCGTCTTCGCATGGTCTTACAGGCGGTTGTATCATTGGACATTCAATTAACACAATTACTTTAATGACACACTCAGTTACCCCAAGGTACGTTGTCTAGTGTAATTCATACCACTTACGGGATAGCATGTCTGACTTGCGTTTGGGACATCTGAGCATCGCAGTCTGCTCCGCTGGCTAAGATAGGCCAGATTTTATTGAACTGCCTGCAGGAGGCCGCGGTAACGACTGAGCTGACGGTACAAAAAATAAATGTACAGGCTAATTATATCACACTGACTTTGAGTTAAATTTAGTATTTCTAACGACTGTTTTAGACGGTAATAACCATGTCTGCAGTATTCATCCATAGTTTTGTGCCCGAGGACAGGTCTTTCACTGCAAACCCAGAATTCTCCAATCTTTCTTATTTCTGACTTCCTCTTAGTCTCCGCATTTCAGTTTCCACTACAATAAAGAGAATAATATTTAAATCTCAAACTGCAGTCACTGTATGTCACTAATATGTGACTGGTTCTCAGTCAATAAATTGGTATTAAATTGTAACAAAATCCTGTCCAAATTCAACGTCGCAAATTTCTAGCGCAATAACTAACAATAGATCCCTATTAGAAACAACAAAAACCGAATTTCTTGGTTTAAAAATCGATAATGTGTTAAATTGGAAAAATAATATTAAAGACATTACCCCCAAACTAAATTCAGCTTGTTTTGCTATTAGATCTAGGCAAAAGATAGTAAATATCAATACTTTAAAAACAATATACTTTGCATACTTCCACTCGGTAATGAATTTTGGAATAATATTCTCGGAAAATTCCACAGATAGTAACAGTATGCTTTCAAAGGGGAGTACGTTACATGGCGATAAAAATGTTCAATAGTCTTCCTGAAGACATTAAGAATCATAGCCAAAACCCGGCATTATTTAAGGTAAAACTAAAAATTACTTAATATCTCACACTTTCTATTCTGTAGATGAATTCTTGACATTTCACAGTACTGTGTAAATATTTTAATACTATTAAATGGTAAACATATTACATTGTATACAATATTATTGTTATTAAAGTTGTAATTCTGTATATATTTCATATTTGCATTTTATATGTATCGAATTTTATTGTTAAACGTAAGAATTGGACATGTTCTTTATTCTATGCTATAAAGCAAATGTAAGAATATTATGGAACAAAAAAAACGTATATTCCTACTACAAAAAGAGTAATTAGAATAATAGCAGGTGCCAAATCTAGGGAATCTTGTAGGACTATTTACAAAAAAAAAAAAAAAAACTACAAATAATGCCCATGGCTTGTCAGTATATCTTTTCATTAATAATCTTCCTCGTATGTAATCGTGAAATCTTTGTAACTAATTCAACAGTTCATAGCATAAATACACGTCAAAAATGACTTTCATACTCCATCGGCAAGTCTATCGTGCTATCAAAAAGGAGTGCGTCATATGACAGTAAAAATTTTTAATAGCCTCCCTATCGATATAAAAAATGAAACTCAAAACATAAAATTATTTAGGGCCAAATTAAAGAAGTGCCTAATTTCTCACGCCTTCTATTCTGTAGGTGAAATCATGACATTCAATAACACTTCATGAAATTGATACTAAAACTTCGTGTTGTACTAGTAGACTATATTGTAAATCTCGTCTGTATATATTTCATCTAGACTGTGACTATAAATTAAGACTTTATAATAGTATTAAGTTTTTTGACTTGTTCCATATTCTAGCTGTAAGCAATGTATGAATACCATGGAATGTTAATAAATACAATACAATACAATACAATACAATACAATACAATACAATACAATACTGTTAGTTCCTCCACTGGAATATTAAGTTTTATCACTTGTCTTTATCTTGTATGAAGATGACTAAAGATTGTGCCGCTCATGGTCATGATAGATATTTCACCTATAATGAGCATGTTTAAATTAATGAAAACATAGACTTTATTAATTTTCTATTAGTTCTGATGGTAACGAAATTTGAACCACTGATTGTCAGAGGAAACTAAAGTAAAGCCATGCAATATCTTTTTAACATGTCCATTATTTTCATACTAGGACTCAAGTAAAATTCGTTGTTGAAAAAAGTAATTTTTTCTAACCAGAAAAATTGGTATAAATCAGACATTTTTAAAAGTTACCTTAAAATATTTACATAAATACGACTAACATGTATCTATTAACATACTCTGAACATTTCATAATCCTATGTTAATTAGTTTCTGAGAAAAGTGCACCAATGTTATGTTGTGTAACGATACTCTAAAAAACAAAACCTGAAATATTTAAAAAATGTTTATGTATTACCCCTTTGGGGAGGCTGAGACGTAGATGGGAGGATAATATTAAAATGGATTTGGGGGAGGTGGGATATGATGATGATAGAGACTGGATTAATCTTGCACAGGTTAGGGACCGATGGCGGGCTTATGTGAGGGCGGCAATGAACCTGCGGGTTCCTTAAAAGCCATTTGTAAGTAAGTATTTATGTATTGTCCCGCGCCGTGGCGTCGCGGTCTAAGGCATCCCGCCTAGGACTCGCGTTACGGAATGCGCGCTGGTTCGATTCCTCATGGGGGAAGAAATTTTCTCATGATATTTCAGCCAGTGTCTCTTAAAACTTAATGATACCTGTGGTGAAATTTTCTTAATTTAGAAAGATATACTTTAAAGTAAGATACATATGGGACCGGTGCCCACCCAGCATCGTGATGCACTTGGGGAGCTACGATATGTAGCGAAATCCGGTTGCGAATACCAGCTATAACGGCTGGGGGGATCATCGTGCTAACCACACTGGTTGGATGATCGTCCACCTCTGCTTCGGCATGTGGGCGTGAGGCCAGCAGCCGGCTGGTCGGTCTAGGCCCTTCGCGGGCTGTAGCGCCACGGATTATTATTATTTATGTATTACAAAGAACTAAATGGAATCTATTCAATGTTAATTCAATAGCCAAAAACTCCACCATTCGGCACAAAAATAAAATATCTATGTTTATTACAACCAAATATAATCAGGGCTGCTTTCAGGCAATTTTTTCTCATTTTTCACTTAGCATAAGAACCATCACCCCTTAATATATTTATGTTATGTTCTGGATCTCCATGGTCACCCACTCTGCCGGGCGGATTTTCTTGTTTTGGATTTAATATTTAAAAAAATTGAAAAGTTGTCAGACAGTAGATTCATCCTTCATATGAAAGTACAGTTTAATTTTTATGTGAAACGAAAGGAGGACAATGGTTTTAGTTGTATTTCTTCTCCACTGTGACTTTCCATAAAACATTTAATACATTTTAATTAAGTAAGATGGGAACGAATTATTATTCAAAATTATAACACGAAATGTATTTCAAATAGAGAGTGACTTTTCTTAAACATGACTTCATTTAATCTCTTTGCAGTGATGCAGATATGCTGCTACTGTTGAATTTGTAACATGCGTCGCATAGGCGTTGTGATGGTGGGGCATGAGGAGGGGAACTGCCCCCCCCCAACTTGGCCAAACTCTTTTTTTATTAACGTTAGAAAATACTGAATTCAAAATGTTTTTCTTGCTTTTGTTTATGATTAAGTTCCTGTGCTTAAATTGACGAATTAATGTCTCCAGGTCACATGTCTGGACTGTAATATTTATTTTAAATTTCTATACACAACCGATTAGGGAAAACACGGAAATTTTATTTGAAGCAAGTAAAGCGATCGGTTTGGAAGTAAATCCCGAAAAGACAAAGTATATGATTATGTCTCGTGACCAGAATATTGTACGAAATGGAAATATAAAAATTGGAAATTTATCCTTCGAAGAGCTGGAAAAATTCAAATATCTTGGAGCAACAGTAACAAATATAAATGACACTCGGGAGGAAATTAAACGCAGAATAAATATGGGCAATGCGTGTTATTATTCGGTGGAGAAGCTCTTATCATCCAGTCTGCTGTCCAAAAATCTGAAAGTTAGAATTTATAAAACAGTTATTTTACCGCTTCTTCTGTATGGTTGTGAAACTTGGACTCTCACTGTGAGAGAGGAACATAGGTTAAGGGTGTTTGAGAATAAGGTGCTTAGGAAAATATTTGGGGCTAAGCGGGATGAAGTTACAGGAGAATGGAGAAAGTTACACAACACAGAACTGCAAGCATTGTATTCTTCACCTGACATAATTAGGAACATTAAATCCAGACGTTTGAGATGGGCAGGGCATGTAGCATGTATGGGCGAATCCAGAAATGCATATAGAGTGTTAGTTGGGAGACCGGAGGGAAAAAGACCTTTAGGGAGGCCGAGACGTAGATGGGAGGATAATATTAAAATGGATTTGAGGGAGGTGGGATATGATGATAGAGACTGGATTAATCTTGCACAGGATAGGGACCGCTGGCGGGCTTATGTGAGGGCGGCAATGAACCTTCGGGTTCCTTAAAAGCCATTTGTAAGTAAGTAATGTATAAGAATTTCTATACCTCGTTTGAGGAATGGAAGCGCTGTAATGTTTTTTTGTAACAGCCTGTACTGATGTGTTAGAAGTCTGCAGGTGTTCAGGCCGCCACTTGGAGAAATATGAATAACATACTGCACAACAATGCAGAAAAAAAGAAAAGTGATCCCGGTATAATGTGTAAACTTAAAGACGAGATTAAAAATGAAATAATTAGAATTTACATTTCATACGATATTTTGCTTTTTTAAATAAACAGATGAATTAAATGTAAAATTGGTCCACCGCTGTGGAGTCATGGCTAGCACGTGTGGCCATGAAACGAGCGGGCTCAGGTTCAAATCGTGGTTGGGACAAGTTACTTGGTTGGGGTTTTCCCTCAATCAATTTAAGCAGAATTGCTGAGTAATTTTCGGTGTTGGACCTCGGACTCATTTCGCCATCATTAATTCACATATCATCATCATTCATACAATAGTCCGGGTTAAGTTCACGATGCGGCGTGCTGTACTTGTACAAGAGTGCGGCCGTTCGGCTACCCAAGCATTCAGAGAATAGGAGTGGTAAGCACAATAAGCCTCAGGGTGCAGTGCAAGCCTTCGGGTCCCTCCTCCGTACAAGAGAAAAAAAAAGTAAAATTATATATTTTGATACAGTTTTACTTTATTTTATGCCCGACCATGCCGAAATGTAGTAATTATACACCTGGTAGTAGCCCTTTAATGGACCTCATTAAAGTACACCTATTCATTACAGTTCAGTTGTTCAGCCAATGAGAAATCTCCATTGTAGCATTATAAAAGCGCAAGTATCGATTATTCTCGGATATGAAATCGAAAGACAACTAGCGAAAAGTCACGGAAGCTGGAAATCCAATATTGTCGCAGAAGATTATGTTCTGTTACTATAATAATTAGCGTTAATTGTAAATAATATTCAAATAAATTCAATTTGTCATCTCGTTTTTCAATTCTAAATCAATTTCCAGGTTATATCAAGACTAATGTTCATGTTATTCTCTAGATTATATCAAGGTCAATGACATTCGTTCCTCGGAAAAAATCAATACTTTCGCGTCTGCGCACATCTCACAATTTAGAAGGTCAGTTCCGCTCCTGACTTACATAACCATAACATAAATACTTATGAATAATTTCAAGTTAGAAATATGGTCGAGCATAAAAAGTCATATGAAACTTGCCTATAATGGTAATTAAGACGCTCGTATGAAAATTATGAAACTTGCTTGCGCTCGTTTCATAAACAAACATACTCGCGTCTTAATTACTACCATTATAGGCTCGTTGCATAGTGTACTATTACTATACCTTTATTAAATGATCATATTCCGATATACTGTAACAAGGAAAAGCTATAACGGGGTGAGGAGATAAATGATGTCCCCCCCCAACCCCGTTATATGGGGATTCTGTGGTCTTGCTTGCCCCCCCCACAAGGAAACTGTCCTCTCTCCGCCTATGCATGCGTGTGATAGAGAAAGGTTTGGAGAGTTAGTTGGCAGCTGATTGCAAAAATGGAAGCATAGAACATTGAACAGACAGTGTTTTAATTTCTGTGAAGTAAGGATTACACCCGTGGCAAAACTACTCAAAAGTCGTACCGGTATGGTCAAAGTTTCAGTGTTCATAATGAATCCAGTAAGAATTCATCAGTTTGAAGAGTTTTGAATGCAAAGAAAGGACATAGTGGGCGACTAGCAGTAAGAAATCTGGGTCGAAAAGAGGAAGCTCTGCAATATAACTAAAAAGTCAAAATAAGAGTTTACGTAAACTTTCACAGCAGATGAGCGCATCACACAGTACTGCATGGAAAATCTACTGAAGCGATCTTTCAGCTTATCCTTACAACATTCGACCCAGCCAACCACACACCCAAAATGCTAAAGGCAGACGTGTTCGTCTTGCCAGGGCATTCAGCGAACTTTTGAAAGGAAACTCAGATAATCTCATCACTTCTCTTACTGGGTTCATCAAGCAAATTGAAAAGTCTGCGGTACTATTTTGGGTAGTATAATATAATTACTACCGGTGTAATACTCTTTCGCAATAAACACGTCCTGTCGAGAGCAAAATTTTCAATTTCAAATCAGCTGCCATCTGACTCTTCAAACTTTTCTCTATAGCAGGATCACATATTCATCAAAAAGCCGCAAACCTGCGTCACTGGAAAGAAAACAAATGGTATCCTGAATAAAATAATGACACTGCGAATTAATCACTCTTTTAACTGTGTGATTTAATCAAATTTAATGAACATGAAATGTTTTGAAATATACTGTAAAACACTGAATGTGAAAGATCAGGACTTGAATGATTTAACTGACAACCCCCAGTCAAAGCATTAAAATATATATCAATAACGAACCGAAATAGTCATTCTGGTAGATTATATAACATTTTAATACACCAAATTGATGTTGAAGAGCTAAAATATATATCAATAACGAACCGAAATAGTCATTCTGGTAGATTATATAACATTTTAATACATCAAATTGATGTTGAAGAGCCTATACCAAACGTAGGTATATGAATTAATAAATATCAACCCAGATTTATGCTACTGTATCTAAATGACAGCTGTGAGCAGTATAGGATGAAGATAAATGCAAACAAGACGAATACCATGGTCATATGAAGAAAAATTAAGAAGGTAAACTTTCGGATTTTAAATGAAGCAGTAGAGCACGTGGATAGCTTCAGATACATGGGGTGTACTATAACCAGTAACATGAACTGCTGCCAGGAAGTCAAAAGGAGGATAGAAATGGCAAAGGAAGCTTTTAATAGAAAAAGAAACATCTTTTGCGGACCTCTGGAGAAAGAACTAAGGAAGAGACTAGTGAAGTGCTTTATGTGGAGTGTGGCATATGTGGCAGAAAATGGACGTTACGACGAAGTGAAGAGAAGCGGCTAGAAACATTTGAAATGTGGATATGGAGAAGAATGGAACCTGTGAAATGAGAGAATAAGAAACGAAGCTGTGCTGGAAAGAGTGGGTGAAGAATGAATGATCAGGAAGAGGAAAAGGAATTGGTTGGGCCACTGGCTGAGAAGAAACTGCCTTCTGAAGGATGCACTGAAAGGAATGGTGAACAGGAGAAGAGTTCGTGGCAGAAGAAGGTATCAAATATAGACGACATTAAGATACTGTATAAGGATCATATGCGGAGATATAGAGGAATGCAGAAAATAGGAAAGATTATACAAAGCTGAGTTTGCAGTGAGAGATCTGCCTTTCTGCAGAAAACTATGAATGAGTGAATTCAATTTTATTAAATTTGAAGAAAGCTGAGTTTGCAGTGAAAGACTTGTCCTTGGGCAGAACACTAAATGAATGAATTGTTTTCTGATTGCATATCTTGGGTGTGCTAGAGAAGAAGCTTCCTTCCGATTAGTCGCAGTCGTATCCTTTTCGACTATTACTCCTATTTTTGTGTTATGTAGGTTGGAATTTTATTAAGGAGAAGGAACAAAGACGACACAACTCCCTAAAGACATCACGTATGCAATACGTTGTTCTTAAGTTATAAACAACTCAAAGTAGTCTCTTCTGAATGATAAATATTCTTTGAATGTATGATAAACGAACGGGTTTTTTTACTGCTAAGCACAGTTGTTAAAATTCTTTAATAACAGTCATATTCAAGCAGCGGAGCTCTCCGGTTATGTAGTTAACGTGATGGAAGTCATTAACAGGGATCCGGAATTTTCGTCACCCGGTAAATTCGTCACATATTATATTTTGTCACTGCAACAATTTGTCACAGATTCACTTTAGTGACTACCATTCTTGTCACCAAGTCGCTTTTGTCACCATAATATTTTGTCACCAATTTAATTTCATCACCATTCGCCACCACAATATTTCCCCCCTTCGTGTCGCTTCCCTTAATTATACCTATAAAAATGATATGTATTCAAACAGAGGGACTAAGAAAACACCGAACTAAGAAGTCAGTTTCATTCCTTGGTTGCATTGGCCTTTGTACTGGTGAATGATGTAGTTCACGCCTTCGATATTCTTCAAGAAAAGTTATGGATGAGTAACCCCAATCTTCGATTATTTTCAGGATAATTATGTCATGGGTCGTAGACGTGGCAGAGGTAGGCAGCAGCCCATGTTCCCTCCAAATACATGGAATTGTTGCACTCGTACCAGGTAAAACCTGCCCAGAACAAGAAATACTTGCGCAGCGTGGCATATAAGTTACGTCTCAATATTTTAATGGGCAAAGCACAGCCCTCCTTGTACCATGTCCTGTAGTTGCTACAGGAGGAGACTGCAAGGATACATCATTACATTGAGAAATTAGAAGCAGGACAGTCTCCACCCAGAAAAAAAGAATAAATACACGAACTTAAATAACTGAATTGCACGAATTTTCGATAAGTATGAAGCCTATAGAACAGAAGATAACATCCTTGGCTACCTATATGCCATAGCTCACAACTTCGTCAAAATTTTGGTTGAAACTCCATAAAAACAGGATGAATGTATGCAACTTCAAAATCCATGTTAATACAGAACATTAAAATAATTATAAGTGATAGTTTTGGACTCATAATAAAAACAGCCTAAATGTAATTTTCTGTATTATTTTGGTGACGAAGTTCCATCAGTATTCAAAAGAAGATGACAAAATGTATAAAACGACGAAATATCTTCAGTGACAAAATCTCCTCAGTGACAAAACACATGATGACGAAATATCTTCGGTGACAAAATCTCCTCAGTGACAAAACACATGATGACAAAATGCATAAGACGACGAAATATCTTCGGTGACAAAATCTCCTCAGTGACAAAACACATGATGACGAAATATCTTCGGTGACAAAATGTCACCAGTGACAAAACATAAATCTAAACACCAGGTCACAGGAGAGACAAATCCTAGCAATTCCTGCCCACAGAACATCCCACTATTCATCCTCTTTTACTGTCTCAGTGCCGCGTGAATGGAATTCTCTACCTCAGAAGATTAGGGGCTGCCAGACAATAACCACTTTCAAGAAAAGGCTAAACGATTTCTTACGGGCGCAGTCAAATTGAAGTTATAATTGTGATGTGATCGAGTTTAATAATTTAATTTAATTTAAGTATGACTATCATTGCTATTACTGTTATCATTATTATTATTAGCATTATAATTTTCATTATTATTATTATTATTATTATTATTATTACTATATAATCATTTTATTGGTGTTGTGAAGATGAAAAGAATTGTCACTGTATTATATTATGTATTATATCGTCTTGTATTGTAGTATTGTATTGCTTTGAATAATTGTATTGTATTAATTATGTTATATTCATAGCATTGTAGTAATTTTCTATCATACTGGTTGAGTGGAAGAGAAGGCCGAATGGCCTCAACTCTGCCAGTTAAAATAAACCATTATTATTATTATTATTATTAAAATTATTATTATTATTAAAACACATGATGACAAAATATGACGACGAAATATCTTCGGTGACAAAATCTCCTCAGTGACAAAACACATGATGACAAAATGTATAAGACGACGAAATATCTTCGGTGACAAAATCTCCTCAGTGACAAAACACATGATGACAAAATGTATAAGACGACGAAATATCTTCGGTGACAAAATCTCCTCAGTGACAAAACACATGATGACAAAATGTATAGGACGACAAAATATCTTCGGTGAAAAAATCTGCTCAGTGACAAAACACATGATGACAAAATGTATAAGACGACGAAATATCTTCGGTGAAAAAATCTGCTCAGTGACAAAACACATGATGACAAAATGTATAGGACGACAAAATATCTTCGGTGAAAAAATCTGCTCAGTGACAAAACACATGATGACAAAATGTATAAGACGACGAAATATCTTCGGTGACAAAATCTCCTCAGTGACAAAACACATGATGACAAAATGTATAAGACGACGAAATATCTTCGGTGACAAAATCTCCTCAGTGACAAAACACATGACAAAATGTATAAGACGACGAAATATCTTCGGCGACAAAATCTCCTCAGTGACAAAACACATGATGACGAAATGCATAAGACGAAATATCTTCGGTGACAAAACACATGATGACAAAATGTATAAGACGACGAAATATCTTCGGTGACAAAATCTCCTAAGTGACAAAACACATGATGACAAAATGTATAAGACGACGAAATATCTTCGGTGACAAAATCTCCTAAGTGACAAAACACATGATGACAAAATGTATAAGACGACGAAATATCTTCGGTGACAAAATCTCCTAAGTGACAAAACACATGATGACAAAATGTATAAGACGATGAAATATCTTCGGTGACAAAATCTCCTAAGTGACAAAACACATGATGACAAAATGTATAAGACGACGAAATATCTTCGGTGACAAAATCTCCTCAGTGACAAAACACATGATGACAAAATGTATAAGACGACGAAATATCTTCGGTGACAAAATCTCCTCAATGACAAAACACATGATGACAAAATGTATTTGATGACCAAAAAACTAATGGCCAAAAATAGGTGACAAATTATAACTGTGAAGAAATTTCCTGTTACGAAATGCCCTAGACCCCATCAACGGTATAACTCTCGGAAAAGCCAGCGAACACCAAAATGTTTATCTCGATCTATTTATACCCGTGTGAAAAATATTGCGAGTTGTGTGACATGGAGCTATTACGAAGCAAGCCTCCAACTAAGATATCAAACACCTATGCGCTAGGCGGCACTCGTATTAATGACCATGGTTAATACTAATTAAAGCACTTGATAAATCCGGCGGAACATCACTACTTTTACCACTTGGCTGACATTTGATCTCGCATCAATTTAAAAGACAGTAATGCTAATTGCAGCCTATTGTCAGTAGGATCGGCTTGGAGTCGATAACGCAGATTAATTTATATTCTGCAAATCCAGTGTGACATGACGCAATTAAGCAACGCTATCAGCAGTTCGTTAGCGAAGCTGGATCTATATGGAAACATGCTAAGCATTACTGCAAGATTGACGGACATGACATCTATATTATAAGTTGCTTTCGTGCCTGAGTGCAGAGAACACATAAAACACATTTTGCACGCCACGAATCGATCTTCCTGCCGAGCTTTCATGCTTCAATGCGATCGAAACAAAAGAGCAGCGTCAAAATATACACAGAGTTCTACTTAGTTGCGGTTCATATATAAACAAGAGAAATAGCTTTTAAAGAAGTATGTAAGGAAATTTAGAGAAAAGAATCCTTATTCGTCTCTCTCAGTAATATATTACTTTGTGAAGTATCAGAGTAGGAAAATACGATGAAGGTGAAATGTATAAATAGAATTAGAATTTAAAAGATATACAAATCTATACTAATAACACTGAACAACAAATTTTTACTTTTTGTCTTACTCCGAAAGAAAAAATAGGTGAACATTACTAATATGTGTGCCATAAGTCTGAATTTAAAATCCAAATTTCCCCATTACGTACCATTTTCCGGGGAAAATGATTTGAATTTTTATATGAAAAACTTTCTCTTTTTTAATTTTTCATTGCTGCTGGTAAAATTACAGCACACTAGGGAATCAAAATACTTTATAATATTTCAAAAATGTGTACTGGATACAAAAATTATGTTACATTGTTTAAAGCACAACAACAATAAAAGCATTTCATGCGTATAATGAGAAAAATCTCGGAATTTTAACTTTCTCTCTTATAGGCCCTACCGAATTTTGCACACCTCTACTCCCTCCTACTTATCTGTCCGATTCCACAGTCTTTCTCGGTATCATAACTTAAATACTCGATCACAATATGACAACACGCTAGAAATACCACTGCACACATCATCTCTTTATTCTACATCTTTCACTGTTGCTACTTCTCGTCACTGGAATTCTCTGCCGCCTGAAGTCAAGGACTGCCGAACTTTAATTTCCTTTAAATGTAAATTAGAAAAATATCTTATGATGAGTTGCCAGACCTAACGCGTTGCAAATATTTAATGGAATGTGTTCCACTGTATTTATTTTTATTTTTTTTTGTCTCTTACTTTTATTATCTAAATGGTGTTTAGTTATCACTTAACGCCAATATGCATCCCACTGTGTTGTTTTTATTATTAATCTATTTTTGTGTACATTTTATTCAATTGTCGGTTTCTGGTTTAATTATGCAAATCCTACTTAATTGTAATCTAATACTAATATGTATACTAATGTGTTTATTTTTATTTTTACTGTGTACATTTTTTTATTGAATTATCGGCTTCTGTTTTTATGTCATTCGTATTTGATTCTAACAACATTAATATGTTTATTTTTATTGTATGATTTAAATTTTTATGTAACTACCTAAAATTATATCGGTATGTAATTACTTAATTCCGATCCAGTTTTATGTTCAACTATATAAGCAAGGTTTAATCCTGGTTGAGTGTAAGAGAAGGCGTTATGGTCTTAGCTTTGCCAGGTTAAATAAAGCCATTATTATTATTATTA
Source organism: Periplaneta americana (assembly GCA_025594305.2). Lineage (NCBI taxonomy): Eukaryota > Metazoa > Arthropoda > Insecta > Blattodea > Blattidae > Periplaneta > Periplaneta americana. The sequence goes on along the minus strand of JAJSOF020000038.1, from coordinate 43,779,521 downwards.
TTATTATTATTATTATTATTATTATTATTATTATTACATTTAAACGATTTTCTGGATGACTTCCGTTTATAACTAGACCCGGAATTGTCTCTTCCAAGGAACCAACAATAGTCTGCAAGCATGCTGGATGATGACTTCCTTTATATCGCCTTTCCATTTCAGATATTTCTTGATGAAATCTTTACCCATGCTCGTCACTTACCGCTCCAAGGTTAGGAGGAAAGAAATCCAAATGAGAAAGTAAAAAGTGTATTTTGAGAGACATATTACATCCCATTTTCTCATATGCACTTGATATGGTTTCCACAATAAGTTCTATGTAGTTGTCTACCATAACTTTGTGAATTTATGGACCGATGAAAATGCCCTCTTTTAATTTGCCTTCACTCAAAATGGTAAACTTTTTTTTTAAATACTGCAAACCACACCCTTGTTTGTTCATTAAGTAGACGTCATTTTGAACTGTTATAAAAGTTATTGAATAGAAGGGACCAATATATGTTTTTTTGCTGGAAGTACAAAAGAGCATTATAAAACTATCATAACAAACATGAATTCATAAAATGTAATAGCTTTTCTTTTGGTTTACAATCCCCAATCCGGGTCAGATGTTTCCTGGGGGGAGCGTTTATCGAAAAGAGAAATCACAGCATATCTTAAAAACATTACTAGATACAAAGAAAAGAGCCCGACTTAATTATTTGTACTTTTTGCATCCTAATTTACAGTCTTGGAGAGTTTAAAACACATTTTAAAAAATGTCGCCGTCCGCTTGAGTACACTTGGCCCATGCTTGTGAACGGCACTCGTCGCGCTACGTAACTGCATACGGCTATCTTTGGTTTCTGCAGCCTTCGCGGTGGCTGCTGACTGCTGACTGCACGCTGACCAAGATCACGCGTTCACAGCAATGCGTTCCAATAACGAAACGTAACTCTTTAAATATTGAGAATAGGACCCATGTTTATATGACTTTTTGCTCAGAATGACTTCGGAAATAATCTTCGTAAAGGACGGTAAATTCTCGTAAATCACTCTGTACAAACCCTTGAAAAACTATTCATTATACGGATATTTGGCGATCGTGTCATCAGTAGGAACTTTCCAACAATATGACCTCCATAATCTCCGTACTTAAACCCGACCCAATTTTAGTTGTGGAGTCATCTTAATGAACTAATTTTCATGGCATACCTAACAATCCTAGAGTACGATGAAAGAGTAATGGAACGGAGAAAAATTCTCTCCGGCGCCGGGATTTTAACTCGGGTTTTCAGCTCTACGTGCTGATGCTTTATCCACTAAGCCACACCGGATACCCATCCCGGCGTTGGACAGAATCGTCTCAGTTTAAGTTCCAACTCTTGGGTTCCCTCTAGTGGCCGCCCTCTGCACTACGTCATAGATGTCTATGAACGTAGGACTGAAGTCCATACATGTGCTGAGGTGCACTCGTTATGAGTGACTAGTTGGCAGGAATTGGAACTTAAACTGAGACGATTCTGTCCGACGTCGGGATGGGTATCCGGTGTGGCTTAGTGGATAAAGCATCAGCACGTAGAGCTGAAAACCTGGGTTCAAATCCCGGCGCCGGAAAGAATTTTTCTCCGTTCCATTACTCTTTCATCGTATGATGACGCAGAATATCTGCATGGAAATATCATATGTACTTCGGTTCATTAAAATAATACATATGATATGCGTAAATCACGAAGTGATTTAAGACTGCGCTTATTCCTCGGATCCCGGCCAACTAGTCGTTCATAACGAGTGCACCTCAGCACATGTGTGGACTTCAGTCCTACGTTCATAGACATCTATGACGTAGTGCAGAGGGCGGCCACTAGAGGGAACTCAAGAGTTGGACCCTAAACTGAGACGATTCTGTCCGACATCGGGATGGGTATCCGGTGTGGCTTAGTGGATAAAGCATCAGCACGTAGAGCTGAAAACCCGAGTTCAAATCCCGGCGCCGGAGAGAATTTTTCTCCGTTCCATTATTCTTTCATCGTAGAATATCTGCATGGAAATATCATATGTACTTCGGTACATATAAAAAAATAATATAAATCCTAGAGTAAATGAAAGACATTATCTCACAAGAAATTGGGAATATTCTAAGACATTTCCTTCGAAATGTGCATATTGTCATAGAAAAAATAAAATCTTGTTTGTTGAACAAGAGAACTTCGGGCATATTCCAAATGTTTAGTAAAGACTAATACGAAATATTTACCCAACAAATGAATGTTTTTGTTTATTCTACCTTAAATATTATAATACTCATAATGTTTAACATTTTGAAGCGACTTTTCAATGGCCATTAGTTGCGATTCGTTCCTTTTAATAAATCACAAGTTATCCCAGGTGTCGAATTGAACAAGTTTTAAGCTAGCGATTTTAATGGTAGGATGTAATAATTTTTGTGGGAGATCGTGCGTATTTGCTTGGTTTCCGCACAAAATCAATCCGCGGAAAGTCTAAAATTCCACATTCAGTATTCCCAACCTAACACATAACAATTTCCCTCTTCTTACCGCTTAAGTGACATATTCATTTTAATGCTTTTGGCTTTTAACATATTATTTTTAGAGACGTTCAATATAGTAATAATTATAAATTGGAAACTTACCACTGCAATTTCACCTAAATTGCACTGTTAATTATTGTTTTTAAATATTTGCAAAAATTAAGTAAACTCTACAACTCCACTAAAGTTACTGCATTTGTGTTGCAAGTAACATTAAGGAAGTCGTGAAAAAATCAATAAGTTACATAACCTTACCGTCTGTTTTAAGATCGCATTTATAGACTGGGGGGGGGGGAGACAGACGTATATCACGGCCTGCTGGAGTACAATAAACACAGAAAACATTTTAAATTAACAATGTTGAAGATAGACATTTTTGTTTCCTAAATTTGCCGTCACTGAACAGAAACCAAGATGGAGATTTCATTGCAACTAATTAGAAATTCGTCTTTCAGGTATGTAATAAACGATCTTCGCACGAAATAATGTACGATACACGAGTGGTATGTTTTCTTTCAATTCTCGGAAATTAAAGAAGCTCAACTACGTTTCGCTTTTTCAAACTTTTCCTCGAACATGAAAACTTCAACATACCGCTCTTGTAACGCATATTACTATTAAAGCTATCGGTTAAGAAAAAAGATGAAATTTCAGTTGACAAATTGGTCACTTAAACTCTAAACTTACCCGTCAGATGTGTAATTTGTCCTTATCTAGAAATCCCAATAAATATATTAATAACACAACTTCTTTCCTGTTCTACTTTGCTGTAAAGTTATCAGACTTTTGATTAGAGTACAGACTCGCGTTCCATCCAACTATAAGTTTCAGACGTTCCAGAATTCCTTTTTCTGTAAGATAACAGTCTCCTGCTCTTCACAGAATCCTATTTGCTCCATCCTGATGTATGCATACTTTATTCAGTTATCTTTAACCCACTCAAGCATGTCTTGTATGCTACATTGTTCTTTTATTTGTCGGTTTCTTACTCGATCAAGTCTCGTCACACCCATGGCTGTTCTCGATGGGTTCTAAAATATCTCTTGTTCGTATTCAGTTGGGGTGCTCTGCAGCGTCGCAGTAAGCCGTTGCACTGCAAGCTGGAAAGTTTCTACTTCGATTCCCAATAGAGTCCAATGAACCCAATCGTTCCAGCCTCACTACAACTTTGGATTTTAATCAACTCATGTTCTAATTTAAATGAGTGTCAGTGATGCTTCCTTGGGGATAAATGCGACAAGCACAAAAAATAGATATCTCTACCAGTGGCGACTCGTGATATTTGTGTATGTAGGATATGAGATTGACGACTGATGACCAAGACAGAAACCAATATTATTAATAAATAAATAAATGAATTAATAAATCAAATAATTATTAATAATAATAATAATAATAATAATAATAATGATAATAACGTGGCATGCAAATTCAATAGGCTTACTAGTATGCCTATGTCAGTTTTTGACTCACCATTCTGGAACTGGCAATTTATTAGTAGTGAAGTTCGATTCTTCTCCCCATTTTAGTTGCGAAGATGGCTCGTTAGCCATTGTACTGTCCGATATTTACCGATGCTCCGTCGTACGTTTGCGCAATTAATTTCTAGCTACAGCTAAATTCTTCTAAATGATCAAATACAACTTCACATATACTTTCGGCTGTCCTGTCATCTGAAAGTTCTCTTAATTCTTGTATTTATTATAGCTTATTTTATTTATTTTTATATAATATTGTTTTTATTCATTTAATTTTTTTATTATATCATTTTAAAATATTTATTATTTCGTGTAGTCTAGTCTTTTATAATGATCAATGAACTGCATTTAAGAAGGCTACAAGGGTACTTGAAAAATTTTTATTGTAGTCTCTGACGGTCTCCATCACCCAGAAAGAAGGGTCGTAGTATTAGGATACGCGGTCATATCCTCACACACGGTTAAACTCAAGCCATACCCCGCCTTCCGCACTCTCCCCTGTCCGCTAACTTCCCTGTTAGAAATACCGTTTGCTAAGATATTTGGATGGTTCCTCGGAAATTATTTCCGAGCTGTGCAGTGGCGACAAGTCACGACAGAAAGAGGAAGTTTAAAGGAAATTAATACGTCGGGACGCATTGAAAATCAAAATCTGTAATTAAAATTTTTCTATCCTCAGAGGCACGAAACTGAACTGTAGAGTCATCCTCATATCCTTCATGGAGGAATCGCCACTGACCTCTACTGCTACTAATGCTGACTGTTTAGAATGCATAAGATCCTCAACCTCCCACTATTCTTTGGACCTCTATGGTCTATAATAGGTACTGTATTTCTTTTCCATTTATCGTATGTTCCCCCCTTTCCAACTGATCTGAATGACTTTAGACGAAGAATCGAAGCACCAGTGGACCCAATAACCGAGGACATGCTTACACCGTCTCGACATCTGTCGGGTCACCAACGGAGGTCACATTGAACATATTTAGTACTTCGGCTAAAAAAACTTGAACAGTTAATGTGTTGTTTCGAGCCAATACAGTTGTTTTTAGTTTGTTCACTTTTGAATAAGTCATTATTACTTTTGCACCATCCTTTTTGAATCACGGCTATACAGGGTGTTAAAAAAGAGTGTGTCTGTATATCCAATGCCTACCCACTTCACTTGTGTGGTTCAGGTTGCACATATATTGCGGATAGATGGCAGGACCGTGACCCATTTTCTAGTTGTACACCACTTCGGCGGGCCACACTATACATCAGAGGTCTCCAAAAGCCTACTCAAAGTAAGCCCCTGAACGGAACCGAAGCCAGTATTTAGAGAACGCGCTCCGTCTCACCCATCCCCACCTGTACTGTACTCAATGTTTAAGCTCAAACGAAGAGCAGTGGTGGACTGCCATTATCATTGTTTTTGTCGACGTGTTCGACCGTTTCACAATGTCTTCTAATCATGAATCTAGTACATTGAAGGATGAATGGGAAGAGAAATATTTCTTTTGTCTTAGTGGGGAGAATGTGAAATGTTTAATTTGTTCGAAAATTCTTAAGGGTGTGTTAAAATTCAATATACGACGACACTACTTGACTCTTCACAAAGAATATAACACAATTACAGGTTTATTAGATATGTGAAACTAATTTATTTTGAGGACATCTGTATAACTATGTAAATACCCGAGTTTAAGGTCCTTTGCTTTCAGAATCTCAGCTTTGTTTGGTTCCACATATACAGGGACATCATTTTATTTTTACTAACATTTCTGATATTAACCTGGCTGTACCTTTGGATCAACGGTTGCTACCCCCTTCCACAACTAAAGTTCGATGGCGTAATATACAAACAAATCACTTTACTAGGTATAGGAGGGAAGAAAAGCAGTTCATCCATTTACGTAAACTAGGAAATATCGCGATTTTGAGTTTCATAATTTTCATTAGGTTTTTGTTTAATCAAAATACAGTACAGTATTAACAATGAGTGTTTTTACTCATGAACTGAGCTTTCCATGCGACATATTCATTATGCAGTGTATATTATACTGTCTATAGCACATTAGCGTACACTATAGAGAATGAAGTTAAATTGAAAAATAATCATAATATGGATATTTAAACACATTTTTCAACATTGTGGCGGTTCATTTCGATACAGGCTTCAGTTCTAATGTGTGTAATTCCAATTACCAGTTTCGTCCTTCGTACTAGTAACTCATGTTGAAATAATTCTGTACCTACTCTGTAAAAGAGTACCTTACGCACTGTAAATTCAATCTTCACTTCTGCTCGATTCGAAAAGATAAAATTACTCAGACATGCTATCTACTGTCCGTCCAAAAGGTTATGTCGCAGGATCGTAGAAAGGAGGGAAATCACGTGACAGTTAATTACATAACGAGGCCCTTTTATTTAAGTTATTTTAAACAGTTGTATGGGTATAATATTACGTAGATGTCCAATTCCTAACAGAAATAAATGTTCTCAGAAAAGAGCTAAGACAGCCCAGCCACTAGCCTTTACAGAGAGGCGAATAGAAGCTAGTGGGGAAAACCGGAATGCGACGTAGGCAAATGGACGACAGTACCTCTGCGAAAATGATGCAATATTGAAAGCTCTTTGTCATTGGAAAACGCGAACATATTTTTGGAACGTACTGTGACGGTAAGGCTACTATGACTGTATATGCGGTCTTGGATCCGAGCGGAGGACGGTTGAACTTCATTAGTAGAAGGGGTGGGAGTGAAGTACATTCAAAAACTCAGGTACAATAAAAATTGAAGTAAAAATAAAATGATGTCCCTGTTTTTTTTTTTCCAAACTAACTAACATAAAATCACGTAAAAGATCTCGTATGACAGATCAAAGCCTTCATGCGCAGTTAATATTGACTGCTTATGAAACCACTCCTAATCTTGAGAATTTGGTAATGTAAATGTTTATTTACAAAGGAACCTTCATAGTATGTCAAAATAATGTACAAATAGCCTATATGATATTTCTCATTCTTTTGATGTTATTATTTGTGAACATAAGCAGACCGTTTCCGCATCTCTCACTGATTGCTCCCATCTGTTGAGGTACGAGTCTCTCCCCCTTCTCTAGCCTTACAGCACACTGTGTTGGGCGGTCAGCATCGGGAGCACGAATGAGTATATGCTTTTTGGAGACCTCTGCTGTACATGATGTGTATCTGTGGAGAGTTATGTCGTGTACTAGGGTCAGTGTATGTGTAAACGTAGTGTCTGGAATGAATGATGATGAAGGTGAGGAATTGAGAAGGGGAAACCCGGTGCCGGCACGTAGTCTACTCCTGTCGAATAGCACCAAGAGGGCCGCCAGGCTTAATGTCTCCATCCGACGGACGAATCACTATCAACAGTGATATATGCCTTCTCTTCATATGCACTGCGGAGAGATTTGGGATTTAACCCAGGCATATTGCTGCACAATCTAGTGATTAGAAGTTGTGCACCGCCATCTCTCCTAGTCCCGAAGTAGAAATTTTTACATGAAAATTTCTGACCCCGCCGGGAATCGAACCCGGGCCTGCTAGTCTGGGGCAGACACGCTACCACAGAGCTAACTCGGCGGACATGTTAAAAAAGAAGTATCCAATTTTTAGGAGGTGATAATATGCGTCAAAACAAGAAAATAATGTACAATTAATATGAGTCCTACAACACATACTTTCTGAGATCTGAACACTTGTTCGTAGGAGGTGCTCAATGTGACGTCCATTCATGGCAATGCATTTCTCTGCCCTACAATACAGCACACTACCAAATAATCATACTATAGTTGATTTTTTATTTTAGTAGGTTATTTTACGACGCTTTATCAACAGCTTAGGTTATTTAGCGTCTGAATGAGATGAAGGTGATAATGCCGGTGAAATGAGTCCGGGGTCCAACACCGAAAGTTACCCAGCATTTGCTCATATTGGGTTGAGGGAAAACCCCGGAAAAAACCTCAACCAGGTAACTTGCCCCGACCGGGAATCGAACCCGGGCCACCTGGTTTCGCGGCTAGACGCGCTAACCGTTACTCCACAGATGTGGACTACTGTAGTTGACACCTCTGGCATGGAATAATGATACGTCGCAAGGAATACTGAAAACAAAAGTCCGGTTACGGATATGAGCGGGGTTCAGCAGAGATGGTGTTGTGAATTTTCGTAATCAGCATGTCTAGGCTGATGAAAATCCCCATGCAGTTGAAGAAACAAGGCATCAGCACCGATTCTCAATCAACTTACGGGCAGGGGTCTTGGTGATAGATTAATAGGGCCCATACGTGCTATCACAGAGATTAACTGGGGGTCGTTATTAGGACTTTCTTATTAACGTATTGAAACAAATTTCAAAGAGTGCGTGATTCCTTACGCCAAAGGACAGAGGAATGCATTACCATGAATGGACGTCACATTGAGCACCTCCTATGAACAAGTATTCAGATCTCAGAAAGCTGCTGATCAATGCTAGACATCATCGTGTACGACATGCTTTGGCGACATCGTTAAAAACTTCAAATTGGGAGATTCATGAGGAAGTACATTGTGTATCATCAGATGGTTCTTTCAGACGGGCAGACATTATTGCTATTAACGGACAACGGGCTCTTGTTCTTGACCCTACTATCCGTTTCGAAAGAAACCTAAACCAGGCCACCGTAGTTGATATTGAGAAGAAGTCCATATATGAACCTTGTCTGCCTTATCTTTCTCAAAAGTACAACGTCCCTCTTAAACAATGGTCTGCCATTGGTTTGCTGTTTGGCAGTAGAGGTTCTATTTCCAAATTCACATGGAATTATCTTAAGGAACTTCACATTCCTTTTGATTATGTAATGTGTGTCCTTATAAATATTGTCAAGGATTCTCTTCAAATATTACATCATCATCTGTATTTCAATTAATCCACTTATATTTGCCTTAAACAATTAAGTTTCTTTTTTCTCTAATGTATCACATCACATTATATTGTACATGTTTATTGTATTGTGGTCACTCAAATTCTTTGAGCTGATGTCTATAATTTAGAATTTATATATTGTAGGACCCAAGTTTATTAGACATTATTTTCTTGTTTTGATGCATAATAGCTCTCCTAAAATATTGGATACTTTTTTAACACCCTGTATAATTGAAATACTCGGCACTCTGCTTAAAGGTGACTGCACTGGTACTAAATTTTAAACGGCTGAAGTCTGACAAAGTTCTGGTAGGCCTGTACATGCTAACTGTAGCTGTTTATTTATAGGTCTGAATTGACGAAGTTTATAAGAATATTCTTTGTTCAGTATTTATGGATGCCACAAAAAAAAGAAGAATACGATAAAGTGTAACAAGAGAAAAAGTTGCATTGACATTTTGGTCTGACATCATTTCAAAATCTGTGCAATATTAAGCTTACTGAATATTTCATTACATTGTCTTCTTATTTTGCTAATTTACATAACTCCTAGCCAGCATTCTAGAAAGACCTCGCGCTTCCACTGGAGATCGAGGGGATGAAGAAGTAAAAATAAAACAGACTTGTAGACGAATAAAATCTCTATTCTTCTACAACAGCTGCGCTTGCATTATGACACGAGCAAACAGAACTTTACTCCAGTAGCCACTTTAAATGTACATAGTTGTGGTTTTAATCTGGTTTTTAACAATGCTTCAATGTTGCTTTTAATATGGAGAGAACTGTATAAAACTATGGAAGTCCTGAGAGTTTACATAGAGTTGTACTATGAATAAATATTTATTTAGCTTTCTTAAACCGTATGAGTGAAATTTACGTACTAATTAACAAACGACTTCAGCGTAATGTTAGCAGGAAACAAGAAACACAATATTGTGGTACCCTAATTTAATTCACTAAATCATAACATTTTCTTAATTAAGAAGATACACTCAGGCGTATTGTTAGCCGAACTGGGTCAAAATCCAGACGAGATAATGCAGCGAATATTTTCTGGATAATAGGTGAGATAAAGCATTTTTAACAGACCATACTGAGTTTCAGACAGTGTTATTTCAGGAATCAAGTACGCAGTGAAGTCAGTCAGCTGATCAGATCAATCGTTTACTTAATAAATCAGTGAATTCAGCCAGTCCTCTCAAGTCATAAAAGTCGGATTAGTAGACAAGGTTAGTTACGTGAGGTCAGTCATGTCAGTTGAGATCAGGATAGTTACGGCCACGGTAGATTATTTACTCAGTGAATCAGACAGATGAGTCAAATCTATTGAGGTCAGTGTAGGTCACGTCAGCCAGTTGGTCAGCCAGTTAGTAAGTCAGGTAGTCAGTGAAGGTGAGATCAAATTAACTTAATCAGTCAATGAATCAGTTAGTTAGCCAACTAGTCAGTCAGTCAGTCAGTCAGATAATCATTCTGTCAGTGAATCAGTTAGCTAGCGAATTAGTCAGTCAGTCAGTCAGCAAATCAATCATTCTGTCAGTGAATCACTTAGTTAGCCAACTAGTCAGTCAGTCAGTCAGTCCAGTCAGCCAGTCAGTCAGCAAGACAATCATTCTCTCAAGGAATTTGTTAGCTAGCCAACTAGTCAGTCAGTCAGTCAGCAAGACAATTATTCTGTCAGTGAATCAGTTAGCTAGCCAACTAGTCTGTAACTGAATCAGTCAGTTACTCAGTGAGTGAGTCAGTCAGCAAGTCAATCATTCTGTCAGTGAATCAGTTAGTTAACCAGCTAATCAGTCAGTCATTCAGTCAGCAAGACAATCATTCTCTCAGTGAATCAGTTAGCTAGCCAACTAGTCAGTCAGTCAGTCAGTCAGCAAGACAATCATTCTTTCAGTGAATCAGTTAGCTAGCCAACTAGTCAGTCAGTCAGTCAGTCAATCAGTCAGCAATCAATCATTCTGTCAGTGAATCAGTTAGCTAGCCAACTAATCTATAACTGAATCAGTCAGTTACTCAGTGAATGAGTCAGTCAGCAAGTCAATCATTCTGTCGGTGAATCAGTTACCTAGTCAATTAGTCTGTCACTGAATCAGTCAGTTACTCAGTCAGTCAGTCAGCAAGACAATCAATATGTCAGTTAATCAGTTAGCTAGTCAATTAGTCTGTCACTGAATCAGTCAGTTACTCAGTCAGTCAGTGAGTAAGTCAGCAAGCCAATCAATCTGTCAGTGAATCAGTTAGCTAGCCAACTAGTGTATAACTGAATCAGTCAGTTAGTCAGTCAGTCAAATCATTCTGTCAGTGAATCAGTTAGCTTGTCAATTAGTCTGTCACTGAATCAGTCAGTTACTTAGTCAGTCAGTCAGTGAGCAAGACAATCATTCTGTCAGTAAATCAGTTAGCTACCCAACTAGTCTGTCACTGACTCAGTCAGTTACTCAGTGAGTAAGTCAGCAAGCCAATCAATCTGTCAGTGAATCAGTTAGCTAGCCAACTAGTCTGTCACTGAATCAGTCAGTTACTCAGTGAGTCAGTCAGCAAGCCAATCAATTTGTCAGTGAATCAGTTAGCTAGCAACTGGTCTGTCATTGAATCAGATAGTCACTCACGCACTCAGTCAGTCAGTCAGTCAGTCAGTCAGTCAGTCAGTCAGTCAGTCAGTCAGTCAGTCAGTCAGTCAGTCAGTCAGTCAGTCAGCCAGTCAGCCAGTCGAATGGAGGAAATGGAGTGTAGATGGAATGAAATCTGTAAAGTGAGGGAAACGGGAGAACTGCGAGTAAAAACCTACTCATTCGATTTTGTTCACCACAACAAATACTTCTTTAATGTTAATTTGACATTGTATTGAAACAACGAGAAGCAATAAAGTTGCTCAGAGAAAACAAGTCGATTCTGGATCAGAGGTAAAAAATATTTTAATGACATCAATCTTTGTGTCGGCATATTCCAGAGAATGACGTATTCCTAGCCATCATTTCCAGCGGAAAAGTGTGAAGTAACTCTACAAAGCTCATTTTATGATGCAATTACGTATATTAAAAATAGAGGAGCATTAAACACCTACGTCACTTGCAAAGAAGGGAGGCAGTAAAAGATTTTAACAGCCTTTCTACTCCACACTCATATTGATATCAAGGTGGCAATAGATCAGTTCGGCTTGAAAATATATAAATATATTTTGTTATGAATTACTTGTAAAAATATTGTATCTGCTTTCACAGAGAACAGAGTCTGCAGTGTATCTATTAAAAACATCAGTAAAGTACTCGTTCGGAGATAATAAAAACATAGACATAATAAACCAGATAAATATTGTTTACGTAACAGAAGTTTAGCGTACAGAAATTAATTACAGGATCGTATAGTGAGAATGCCTCCGAGACATTGTGGAACTAGGAAGTGAGGAGTCGGAAGGAGCGAGAAAATGAGCTATAATTCCTCTTCTCCACTTCGTGGTTTGAGCTTAAGTCCGTTCCAACCTCACCATTAAAGTGGACTTCACACAGTTTCTGGCCATCGTTTCCGTGGTCTGCTAAGATCTATTTTACCAACTGGTTTGTACTCCTAGTTCAATACTTGTTTTGGAATGCTTGTCTTTGTGATTCGTTTCACACGATACATCCAGTTTTCTATATTTGGTTTTATTCGGTCTGTATTTTTTATTTTAGTAGGTTATTTTACGACGCTGTATCAACATCTTAATTATTTAGCGTCTGAATGAGATGAAGGTGATAATGCCGGTGAAATGAGTCCGGGGTCCAGCACCGAAAGTTACCCAGCATTTGCTCATGTTGGGTTGAGGAAAAACTCAGGAAAACCTCAACCAGGTAACTTGTCCCAACCGGGAATCGAACCCGGGCAACCTGGTTTCGCGGCCAGACGCGCTAACACAGGCGTGGACTTCTGTCTGTATATTTAATCTGTATTCACTCTCAATTTTAATTTTATTTTTGTCTGTATTGGAATCCCCTCCTGAGCACGAGTCTTACTCATTCAGGAGTGGGCTAGTTTATCTTTCATTGTATTATTAACTTGTATTCATTTAAAACTTACTAGCAATAAAAATAAATAAATAAATAAATGAATAAATGAATAAATGAATAAATAAATAAATAAATAAATAAATAAATAAATAAATAAATAAATAAATAAATAAATAAATAAATAAATAAATAAATAAATAAATAAATAAATAAATAAATAAATAAATAAAAAATAAATAAATCTGTCTAAAAATATCAATTCATTCTTTATGTCGTTGTTTCTTAGATGCTCTCTCGAACTACATACATTTACAGCTCTTACAAATTTCATTTTGAAGGCCTGTAATCTAAATATTTTTTTTCTTTTGAAGAGTCCATGTTTCTTTTCTGTAGTTCAAGATTTGTAAGCCATGATCTTACAGAATTATAGCTTCTCTGTCTTATTATTTAATTTTATTTAAATTGCCCCAATTATATTTAAACTCATTTAATTTCTTTTCAATAACTTACCTTTGTTATAATTATGTGACATCATAGTTCAAGCAATTAAAGTATATTAGGCCTATTTGTTCCAGAATGTTAAATTTTTTTCATACGGTGTTTTGCCCTAGAAAAGCGATTGCTTTTGTTTGTTATTTTTTGAGGATATACTGGTCAATACAGAAAACCATTCCTGGCCATTTGCGCGAATCCAATAACAAAAATGCTCATTTCTTCGACCGGATACTTTCCAGAATCTATCCCCGAAGTCACTTCCCCGAAACCGATAACCCATTTCCCCGAATGCTCAAATTTCCCGAACTATACCCCTGACATTCCCCGAAACCGATAACCCTAACGGACATTCGTCCGAATCTATGTCGCCGAAATCACTTTTCGGAAACAGATAACTTGAATGCTCATTTCTCCGAACAGACATTTGCCCCAAATCAAATTTCCCGAATCTATTCCCCCGGGTCACTTTCCAAAATCGATAAACCAAATGCTCATTTTCCCGAATAAAATTTCCCGAATCTATTCCCCCATAGCCACTTCCCCGAACTCAAGTAACCGAGTAAAATCAGTGTCTCCAGTGCGATACGCATGTTAGCTATGTCAACCAGTGGTATTAAATTATAACTAGAATGTTTAATTAATTTTCATGTTGTTCTATAATTATTCAACGTATTATTTTATTTCATTTTTTTTGCAGAAAACTATGAATGGATGAATGAATGAATGATTGGTCTATATCTTGTTATGACTAATGTGTAAGTGCAAGTCGTCATAATTTACTTTATTTTTAATATTTCTATATGTCTGTAGAAAGTATTAATTCCATTATCGTAGAAATTTAATCAATATTTGACCTAAATTAACCTTATGATTATAATTATTATTGCAATGATGATGATAATGATGATGTAGATATAGAGTGAAACGCTGTTTGTATTATTTTTTGGAGAATCGGAAAAATGTTTTCAATTGGGGAAAATGTATATGTGCGTCTATGAAATTATGGAAACCATTTAATAAGCAGAAAGTTTTTTAATCAATCTCACTGGTCTATCAGATCAAAGTAATTATTTATATGACCATCAGCCTTGTAAATTAAAATGTTTTAAAATCACAGCAACACTCGATTCAAAATATATATGATATGTGAATTAATTACTCAAGTAATCTTCAATACAAAATTACACACAATTTATTGAACAGAAATTACACGCAATTAACATAACAAAACATACATTAGTAAAATGAAAAATGAAAAATAATATCAGACCTAGAATTAAGCTAAACCATAAACAAATATACACTTATGTTCAGTTACTTTCGGAAAACAAATTGCATACATTTCAAATTCCTTGGTACTTCTCATTTCATTTGCCATACAATATGTGGAGTATTTGGAACTTAACAGAATAATTACTGATTAATATTTGTTAGTTATAATGAAGCTAACATCTGTCCATTCTCATTATCATTAATTTCTCTAAATAGAATACGAAACATCTAATGTTAAAATTTCATTATATTAATATTCTCATTATATAAATATATTTCAGATTTACATTTTTTCTCCCTATAACATAGTTCTTACTTACTTACTGGCTTTTAAGGAACTCGGAGGTTCATTGCCGCCCTCACATAAGCCCGCCATTGGTCCCTATCCTGAGCAAGATTAATTCAGTCTCTATCATCATATCCCACCTCCCTCAAATCCATTTTAATATTATCCCATCTACGTCTCTGCCTCCCTAAAGGTCTTTTTCCCTCCGGCCTTCCAACTAACACTCTATATGCATTTCTAGACTCGCCCATACGTGCTACATGCCCTGCCCATTTCAAACGTCTGGATTTAATATTCCTAATTATGTCAGCTGAAGAATACAATGCGTGCAGTTCTGTGTTGTGTAACTTTCTCCATTCTCCTGTAACTTCATCCTTCTTAGCCCCAAATATTTTTCTAAGCACCTTATTCTCAAACACCCTTAACCTATGTTCCTCTCTCAAAGTGAGAGTCCAAGTTTCACAACCATAAGGAACAACCGGTAATATAACTGTTTTATAAATTCTAACAGCAGACTGGATGACAAAAGCTTATAACATAGTTGTAGTAAACTTATATTAAATTAACTAGCCGTACCCGTGCGCTCCGCTGCACCTGTTAGAAATAAATATAAAGTAATTACATAATTAAAATAGGACGTTTGATCCAGGGAACATTCGTGTTTGATAGAAGGATAAATCGTTTAATATGTTACTTAATTTAAATTGTATTAAAATAATTAAAATGCGGTCATTTTGGTCCAGAGAGCAATCATTTGGTGCAATGACAATTCCTTTAACATGTTTGTTAATTGTTATTACATGCAACCATAGTTTAATGAAGATTGACATATCATTTAGTTTTAATGTGTATACTTTATATTACTTGCTATATGTTTCAGAAGTTACTGTAATAACATTGTAGAATTATGTCCATCTAGAGAAACTACACTTTCCAATGGTGAAATAATAATTAAACAATTAATTAACTTCCGATATTACTTCATATAAACACAGAAACATTCTCTTAGGCTATGTTTAATAGCTTTCGATTGTTGTTGTCTAAGGTCCCTTATAGACGAAGTCATTTGTTTTTATTTGAGTACAGCGCCTTAGATGGCGTTGTTATTGTAATTTTAAAACTCATTTATCTAATTAAATATCAGTCCTATAAAAATTTTGTATAGAATAAAACGTATCGGAAATTATTCTTAAAGAAACCTTTGTTATGTAATATTTTTCATGAAAATCAATAATAAGCGAGATATTTCGATTTATCTAATTCAGGCCCCCTTATAAGCCCCCTTTTAAATAAAATAAAGTATTTTGAATGCCATATAGCCTAAAATCTAAGTTACAACGAACTTAATTTATATTCCAATTTTCATATAAATCGGTTCAGCCATTATCGCGTGAAAAGGTAACAAACATCCAGGCAGATAGACAGACAGACATACAAACAAAAATTTCAAAAAAGCGATTTTCCGTTTCAGGATGGTTAATTATACATGTTAACACCAATTATTTTTGAAAATCGAAAATTACCAGAAAACGTTTGGCTACAGATTTATTATTAGTATAGATTCTCATCATTTACCTAGCTATCTAAAATTAATTATAAATGAATGAATTAAATTAGTTCATAAATTACGTTATGTTATAGGTTTATCTAAATTTAAATAAACACGTATTAGTCGTTAAAACTTAATTGAAGAATATTGCTGGAAAATCTTTTAAGTGTAGTGTAAATATTCGTAATTTAAATATGTATTGTATTCATTAAGGTTGGTTGAGTGGAAGAGAAGGCCTTATGGCCTTAACTCTGCCAACGAAAATAAAACATTCTATTCTATACTTTATCATAGTATTGCTTTTTTTTCGTAGTCATACCTCTAGAATTATGCAATATTTAGAACCTACATAGCCATATTAAAACCACAGTCAGGAAATGCAAAGAAAAATGTGAATAGATGTATTGCTTCCGTTACCAAGGATTAATCTCCAGGGCAGGAGCAATAATTTCACACCACACTGAACATCGTGACAGTCCTCAGTCATAATTATGTCATCATCATCAGTGAAATGTTTCTTGAAAATTTTCTCAGTTTCTAACAGCAATTTTTAGTGTCCCCGGGAACGCTAAGCGTCACCATAAAAGTTCACATTCTGCAATATATTTTAATTGGTTATTTTACGATGCTTTATCAACTGCTATGGCTATCTAGCGTCTGAGTGAGATGGAGATAACGTTGGCGAAATGAGTCCAGGGTTCAACGCCAAAAATTACCCAGCATTTACTCATAATGGGTTGAGGGAAAACACCGGAAATAACCTCAACCAGGTAACTTGTCCCAACCGGGATTTGAACTCAGGCCTGCTCGTTTCATGGTCAGACGTGCTAACCATTACTTCACAGCTTTGAACAGCATTTGTTTTTTTTTCGAAAATGACTGGTTTGTTTCCAAAGTCGAGAACCAGTCAACAATGTCATTAGCGCTTCTCGATTAGTCTCTGGTTAAGTGGCTTTCATTCTAGATTGCGTAACTCGTACTTGAGGGTATAGTTACTTAAAAGGTAGCCGACTACACTTGTCACCAACGCTGGCGATGAGCAAGGATACACTGTGTGTCCCTTTGAGAGTCATGTATCAGCCAGACAACGTCATTACTAATGCTTTAGTTAAGTGTTTCACCAGTTCACAGGAGGCGTTTCCAAACGCGCCTTGGTAAATCATTGACATAGTATTGTTTGTTAAGAGATGAATTTTGGAATTTGAGGCGGCAGAGGGAAGCATGTTAGTGACATCCCTGCTCACATATAATATACGTAAAGATTAATTTTTGGTCCTACAGAATATATCTGTTATGATAACAATTATTATTAAAGGAGAAAAATTCGCTCCGGCGCTGGGGATCGAACTCGGGTCCTTGATTCTACGTACCAAGTGCTCTAACCACTGGGCTACGCCAAAGTTCAATCCACAGCACCGAATCGAATCCCTCTCCTCTAGTGTTTTTCCCTTTGTAGTCTGACTCCAAGTTCGACATATAACTTATGTTGACATATATTAAGGGGAGTTGGTCATTATCGCATGTAAAATAATGGTAAAAATAGCCTATCTTCTAGCAGTCATAAATATAATAGTCTATTATTTATCAGTGGTCTTTCATTTTTGTTAGCTATGTGTGTATACATATTAAGCTTTAAAATGAAAAAGAATGGTGACTCTAGAGTAACTCTGTATCCTTAAATTAATTTTTTTTAATTAAGCACAATTTTTTTATAAATTCACTACATACCTGTGATTAGGTACACTCTATTCACTTATTATAGCACATATTGAATTGAAAATTTGACCACTTAATGCTAATAGATACTAAAACATACCCTACTAAAATTATTCATATATATGTAATATTATGGGCATAGGGCTTATAGTAATCATCACCGTCAATAAATTAAAAAAAAAAATAAGATTAGTATAAACCCTATGCCCATAATACTGCAGATATTTTAATAATTTTAGTAGGGTATGTTTTAGTATCTATTAGCAGTAAGTGGCCAAAATTTTAATTCAATATGTGCTATGATAAGTGAATAGAGTGTACCTAATCACAGGTATGTAGTGAATTTATATAAAAAATTTGTTTAAATTCAAAAATTAATTTAAGGGTAAGATTTACACTAGATTAACCAATCTTTTTTCATTTTAAAGTTTAATGTGTATACATATATCACTACAAAAATGAAATAGCTGTAATAAATAGTATTACATTTATAACTGCTTGAAGATATGCTATTTTTACCATTACTTTGCATGCAATAACGCCAATTCCCCTTAAGTCAACTGGCATTATACAAGGAGCGCAACAGTCCATATTACTGTGGAATCCCGGCCACCAAGACACTCAATTGAGTGCGCTCCTTGTGTAAGGCAGTTGACTTAATATATGTCAACATATATGTCGTCGAACTTGGAGTCAGGCCACAAAAGGAAAAACACTAGAGGACAGGGATTCGATCCGGTGCTGTGGATTGAATTTCGGCGTAGCTCAGTGGTTAGAGCACTTAGTATGTAGAACCAATGACCCGGGTTAAATCCTGTTAAGTAAGAATATATGTAATTTTGATCTAAATGAAGTTACTGTCCAAGTACGCCACAATTTGTATGGCAAATGAAATGGGAAGTACCAAGGAATTTGAAATGTATGTAATTTGTTTTCCGAAAGTAACTGAACATAAGTGTACATTTTTGTATGGTTTAGCTTAATTCTAGGTCTGATATTATTTTTCATTTTTCATTTTACTAATGTGTGTTTTGTTATGTTAATTGCGTATAATTTCTGTTCAATAAATTGTGTGTAATTTTGTATTAAGGATTACTTGAGTAATGAATTCGTATATCATATATATTTTGAATCAAGTGTTGCTGTGATTTTGAAACATTTTAATTTACAAGGTTGTTGGTCATATAAATAATTACTTTGATCTGATAGACCATTGAGATTAATTAAAGAACTTTCTGCTTATTAAATGTGGTTTCCATAATTTCATAGACGCACATATACATTTTCCCCAATTGAAAACATTTTTCCGATTCTCCAAAAAATAATACAACAGCGTTTCACTCTATATCTACATCATCATTATCATCATCATTGCAATAATAATTATAATCATAAGGTTAATTTAGGTCAAATATTGATTAAATTTCTACGATAATGGATTAATACTTTCCACATTCTACAGACATATAGAAATATTAAAAATAAAGTAAATTATGACGACTTGCACTTACACATTAGTCAAAACAAGATACAGACCAATCATTCATTCATTCATTCATTCATTCATAGCTTTCTGCAAAAAAAAAAATGAAATAAAAATAATACATTGAATAATTATAGAACAACATGAAAATTAATGAAACATTCTAGTTATAATTTAATACCACTGGTTGACATAGCTAACATGCGTATCGCACTGGAGACGCTCATTTTACTTACAGAGCACTTAGTACGTAGAACCAATGAACCGGGTTCGATCCCCGACGAATTATTTTTCTCCACCAATAATCATTGTCACATATACCAGATTGATCAGCCTAATAAACTTTCAAGACAACTTTTATCAATTTGACTATGCTGCCATCTAGCGACTGCAAATGAAGTCACTTTATAACTAGAACCCGGATTATACTTAAATACGTATTTTAATGTCATATATTTATAAATGACTAAGAGGTAAGCATTGACGATATACACATGCAGGAATATTGTCCATAAATTTTATTTCAAGTTTTTTTACGTATTTCGTATATTACATAATAATTTCAGCGCTACTGAGCTACTCATACATTGCCGTTATATTCAAAGCATAATTGCACAAAAATACGGAAACATATTTAATTATTAATTTTATTGCGTTAGAATGAAGAACAAAGTCTGTCAGAATGACAGCTGAGCGTTAGTTTAGCTCACCGTACGCGCTGGGCCCTTTAAATTCGTTCTGAGTGGTTTTAACTTGACATAGGGCCAAAATAAGCACAGATTTAGAAAACTGAAACTTTTTTCGGAGTTAAAAAAATCCGTTTTCTAATGTTTTTTTTTTCGCCGATCTATAGTCTTAAATAGATTCTCAAACCACTGACAAGCTGAGCTAGAGATTTTTCTCGCCTGAAGTACAACGCAGTCAGTCTGCTTTGAACCAGCGATACTTCGGTCCAGAGGTAAACACGGTAGCCAATACATCACAGAGGACGATGCTTTGTTAAGAGCGAAAGACGTAACTAAAATTCGAACTATGGATCATCTTCCACCTCTTTCAGCCGGACGATATTTCTTAGACATCTACGGCCAGGTGGGTCGCCTCGAGACTGAGTCCCAAGAAGTGCACCGTTGTAGATTGTTCCAGTTGAACCACACAGTTGCGACGTCCCAGCTGAACTGTCCCATCAATCCCACTCTAGTTGCCTGCTGTCGGACAGCTGTCTTTCCAGGCTGTCTAGGCGAAATTAATTTCACTGCTTTAGAAGGCTTTCCGAGCCGTCTGAGAACGATCTAAACTTCAAGTTGTACTACTTTACGGTGATAATTATAACACTACCTATAATAATAATAATAATAATAATAATAATAATAATAATAATAATGAATAATAATAATTATTATTTATTTATTTATTGATATTTATGTGTTGGACAACAGCTATTGGCCAATAAAAGTCGAGCACAGTGATACAATCAATACATTAAAATGAACAACTATGGAACAATTAATAATAATAATAATAATAATAATAATAATAATAATAATAATAATAATAATAATAATAACTTATTTTAGCTGGCAGAGTTAAGGCCGCAAGGCCTTCTCTTTCACTCAACCAGCAAAAAGTGTATATACATATGCATGAACTTACAAAGAATTCAACAATTTGATTTAGGTGAGAGTTACATGTATACAAGAGTTATTTACGAATTAAACAACAAAATACTATGAACTATTAATTAAACACTGAAATAAACTGTGTAGCAGAATTAAACTAAAATACATAGAATGTTAATATATTTCAAATAATATTAGATAATAGAAAGAGATTATTATGAGACAATTTTGAAAATACAGCACAATCAGGATGATGTCTAAAGAAAAAAGTAACAATGTAGTCAGTGGTAGTTTAAATCAGTATGATTGGAGTGAAATGCTAATAAGGTTATCTTTTAAGCTGTTCTTGAAGGTGTTTGTTGTCTTGCAGCCCCTAATACTTTGTGACAAGGAATTCCATTGACGCGAGGTGGATACTGTAAAAGATGATGAATAACAAGATGTTCTATGAAGAGGTATACTTAGCGTGCCACAGATAAGTGATCTGGTATTTACGTCGTGGTTAGAGTATAGATAAGAGAAACTAGAAGAAAGGTAATTTGGTGTTAAGGTGTGCAGAATTCGAAAGAGTAAAGTCAAAGAGTGTAAAGTTCTGCGTTCTTTAAGTCGGAGCCACGAAAGACTTGCGAAGGAAGGTGATATGTGATCATATCGTCGGATGTTGCACACGTATCTGACGCACATATTCTGAGCTCGCTGTAACTTGACTGACAGTTCAGAACTTAGGTCACTTAACAAAACATCACAATAATCGAAGTGCGGCATTACTTGGGTTTGTACTAGGGTAAGTTTTAGTTGCTGGGGCAAGAAATTTCTCAAGCGACTCAAACTGTGAATGGAGGAACAGATTTTTTTTATCGTTTCTTTAACTTGAAAATTCCAACTTAGATTATTATAAAAAAAGAAGCCAAGATTTTTTACGACAGATAAATAAGGGATTAGCGTGTTGTTAAGAGGGGAAAGGATGGTATTTTTTAAAACTTTTTTCCTATTTGGTGTAAATTATTAATTTTTTGTATGTAGAGAGCTGATAGCTGTGGCAACTCAACCAAGAATATTTTGAAAAAAAAAATATTTGGGGGCCCAAGTTTGAAAAAAAATATACCCAATGCAGGACTGTACTAAAACCGATATATCTAAACCGTTTTTAAAGATAGATTCAAACAGTTTTTGCGATGTATTTGCAAAAGTATGTTCTACAAACTGTCTGTAACAGAATTTTGATATTAGTCCATTCGTTTGTAAAATAAACAATTAAAATTTAGTAACAATTTTCTGATTTCCTTTCTTGCAAACAAGCGGACAAATGAAATCAATTAACAAAATTCTGTTACAGCGAAACTTTTCCTAATAGTCTAAAGAATGTGTGTTCTAAATTTCATGCATGTATCTTTATTAGTTCAAAAATTATATTCAATTTGTCTGGCAATGTAAAAAAAAAAAAACAAGTTACTGGAAACCGATAAAAGTGGGCGTGTGATTTAAAAATCCATAGCGCAGGAAGTTTAAAAATGACGTCTCAACATCCGATAAGGGCACAAGTACCCACAAAATGTAATGCAATGCATTCCACTCATATCAAAGGGTATTTTAAAGAAACATTTTCTTTTTGAAAAAATTTAATTTACCGGAAACAACAATAAAAATGGGCGAGTGATTTAAAAATCCATAATGCAGGAAGTTTAAAAATGGCGATCCACACATATCACAGAGTTTCGATCTCACTAATGTATAGTATAGTACTAAAAGAGAGTCAGGTGTTGAAAAAGAATAAGTAATTGCCCGAATTATTCCTAACATTCTTATTGCATGGTTATAAATATAATCAATGTGGTTGTGAAAATATAATTTATTGTTAATTAATACACTGCGGTCTCTAATACAATCTTTTCTGTTAATTAATACATTTTTTAGATGATAGTTATATTTTAGCGTAGAGATTTTCCTTGAAAATGATATTACGTAAGTTTTGGATTCATTAATCATTATCCCGTTATCAACTGACCAACTGGTATGTGAATTAATGCCATCCTGAAGAAATTGACAGTCAGCAACATTATTGATTTTTCGAAAAATTTTAAGATCGTCAGCGAATAATAGATAGTCAGAACTTATTCTTTTGCAAATGTCGTCAATGAAGATTAAAAATATATGAGGTCCCGTGGTAAGGGGCATTCCACATAATGTTAAGACATTTTATTAAAGAACAGCATAAAAAGTAAAAACAAGAAAAAAGAAGAAGAAAAAACACAGGTATCACAATAATTGAACTTTAAATGTTTTCTGTTAACAGCAATGTTTAATTGATTTTTTGAAATAAGGAGCATTAACAAAATGTATGTTTGGGAATTTAGTTATTATCATGTTAAGGCTGGTTCGCAATAAACCGAGAACGGAAACGACAACGAGAACAAGAACGGAAATAATGTTACAATAAATGCACTTAAATGTTAACAATATTTCCGTTCTCGTTCTCGTTATCGTTTCTGTTCCCGGTTTATTGTGAACCACCCTTTATAAAACCTATGATTATATGCTACAATTGTGGTACATTTAGGTACTGTCAAGCATATGTGTCTGATCTTTTGGTTTTATATTTATGTGAATATAAATTAAATATATTTCGGTTTTTGTGTACGAAATTCAATAATACATTGTTATAAATTTGATGGAAGTCAAACACTTTATATTCTGAATACAGCAGCTCTGAAGGGTAATCAAGAGGTTTATTAAGGCATATTTTTATTACTCTTTTCTGTAGCAGACTTATTGGCATGAGGGAGGTACTATAAGTACCACCCCATCCTATAATACCATGAAAATAACCAAAATTTCACCCGTCACCCACCTTAAAATATGTAGGCCTAAATATAATTTTTAATTCAGTTGTATCTTCAGCTCTTGATACATAACTGTAGTTGTAAAATGCCGTTTGTGGTTTCAGTTTTTCTGAATACCCCAGAAGAGAAAAACCATTATTATTATTATTATTATAAATTCAAACTACCTGTTATTTGCTGATGATCTCAAAATCTTTCACTCAATAAATAGTTCTGCCGATTGCCAAACTCTTCAAAATGATATTAACTCTACTGAACTTTGGTCTGACAATAATGGAATGAAAATCAATGAAACAAAAACTTTTGTCATTTCATACTCACGAAAAACTACTTCCATAAAATTTAACTATTCTCTTAACAACGTCTGTATTAGGAAAAATTCTATTAAATATCTTGGTGTACTACTCGATTCTAAATTATACTTTCACGATCATGTTCAATATATTTATAATCATTCGATAAGAATGCTTGGTTTAATAAGGTCTATAACTTATTCTTTTTCTACTCCAGAGTCACTATTAATTCTATACTTTACATTGGTTCGATCTAAACTTGAATATGCATCTGTAGCCTGGAATTCCATTACTTCAACAGATTCGGTTAAATTGGAAAATATTCAAAGAAAATTTATTTCTTTATGTGCTTTTCGATTTATATCCAATTCCTCTGACTTTAACTATGAGATTACCTGTAAATATTTTAACTGTTGTAGCCTTTATTCTAGACGTCAAAATCTTGATTATCAATTTCTTTGCAAAGTTATCAAGGGTGATATTGATTGTGAGTCTATCATAAACAATATCAGCCTTCGTATTCCTACAAAAGGTTTAAGATTTAAAAAAAAAAATTTAACATTTATAACAGAAATTCTAAATCACTTTCTCCAGTCTGTAGATGCATAAAATATGCCAATTTGCATGGGCACAATTTAGATCCTTTTAAGGTATAGTTTCGTTTTGATTATTAGTATTTACTGTTCTTGTTATCTATTTTATTTATGTATGTTTTTGTTTATTTAAGAAATTATTTATTTGTTTTTGCACCTTTGTATCTTCTGTTTGTGTATTGTGCTGAACTATAATTGGCCTCTGGCTGTTGTTCAGCACACAAACATTAATAATAAATAAATAATAAATAAATAAATAAATTATTATTATTATTATTAATACTATTATTATTATTATTATCATCATCATAATTATCATTATTATTATTATTATTATTATTATTATTATTATTATTATTATTATATATCATGATCATCACCATCATTATCGTCATCAAAAAGAAGAAGCTGTACACATTTGAAGTTTCGCATGGGAGTCAATCCCTCGCTGTTAGAAATCGTATATTTTTGCTTTAAAGGAATTAATTTCATCACTGAGAACAAACATAAACACTTGCCTTGATGTCTGGGAAGCCTTTTCATTTCATTTGATGGAATATCACTGTAGTCAACACACTATAGTGGAGAGGGTGGGTTTTCTCTCTGTCGTAAAATTCCCCCGTCATTTCGCCTTCATTAAGAGCAGATTGGATTGTAAGAGCGCAGGCCACATGGGGGGTAGGTTTCCCCCCCCACCCACCACCATGCCTGTCCCGGTAGTTTATACTCCGACGTTTTAAAGTTCACCCTTAACTCCAGAGAGTTGCAACTAAAACAGGGTTGAGATCAAGGGGGTAGCATACAATTTGCAGAGTAGGGATGACCGAATTCAGATCAGGTCGACGTAAGGGGGTGGGGGAGAGGGTGTGGTGTTACAATTTACTAGCACTCTCTGCCGGACCCGCTAGGGAGAATTGTTCACTGGAATCTAGCTCGGTTTCGGATTTAAACCAAAAG
Organism: Periplaneta americana; assembly: GCA_025594305.2. Classification (NCBI taxonomy): domain Eukaryota; kingdom Metazoa; phylum Arthropoda; class Insecta; order Blattodea; family Blattidae; genus Periplaneta; species Periplaneta americana. Next base: position 43,753,517 of record JAJSOF020000038.1, on the reverse strand, counting down.
AGATTTTATTTACCAGCATCTAACTTTTGTGGAAACTGTTTTCTAGCCAACATGGATAAGATTAAAAAAATAAAGCTAGATTTAGCACTAACATTCCACGCTTGCACTCCGGCATAGTAAGTGCGTTGCTAAATTTGAAAGGATTATACTAGAGACCAAAAACTGTAAACATTTGGAACCAGATTTTGCAGCAGGAGAAAATAAGTGGTTCTAACTTCGAATTCACTAAGCTAAAGTACAGAATATTGTAGCAAACAAGCCTTGATATTTGCAATTTGTGACATTTGAGTTGTTGCTACAGTGAAAGTGTTTACAGTGGCTGAAATATTTGAATTCGGTTTCAATTATACAATGCTCTACTAAACGCTTCTAAATAATGCACTCATAGAATTTCATGGAGCAAATACTATACCCTACGTGCAATAACATGTTATGGGTTGTTGATGGTTTAGCAGTGACATACATTAAAAGCTCTGTACATATCTGCTTGCTTAAATATAATGCATAGCTTTTACAGTTTCTTTGGGAAATCCCACACATTTTAGTAGGTTATTTTACGACGCTTTATCAACTACTGTGGTTATCTAGTGTCCAGGGTTGTAGTCCCAAACTTTACAGTGCCGGAGCTCTTTATGTTTTTTAACTTTTGAGGAAGGGGAAGATTTGGATGCAAAAAAAAATAAGACAAAGAAAGAAATGCCATAAAGTAAGACTGGAAGGAGAATGCAACATCTACTCCATTTAGCTTCTGAAGCTCAAGTAAACCGAAATGGTCACTATAAGGGTGATCATTCTGCGTAATGTAATAAGTTGATATAAATTCAGCTTTTGTTGCTTCACGGTGGGCTGCACTCGTTTATTCGCCAACATTTTCAATTGATTGCTTTTCAGGCATATGAATAATTTTTTGTGATATATTATGAGCATTGGATTTCTTGTGTTCAATAATTTTTTTCGTAGTGACTTAAGCTGATCTGATCTGATCTGATCGATCCGTAGTAATTTACTGAATATGAGCGCCATTCATTAGATACAGAAATACAGTCTTTTTTTTTAATACACCTAATGTAGTTACTTCATGACACACATTACAGTCTAGCTTACATTGCTTACACTCAATCAACGGATGTCTTCTTTCTTTTTTTCTTTTCAGCAATTCGTCGAGACCACACATTTTTTTCTATTCCATACATTCCTCACCACAGTCGGCGGGACTTTGCAGGTCGACTGTTTGGCTTTCACTATTTTGAACATTATGACGTTGAATATTCTTCGCAGTCATACTGGAACTGTGTCAACCAGAGATAATTAATTGAGTAGCTTAATATCAAAGACGGACATCTGACATCTATCGAATTTTAGATAGCTGTGGTTTTTATACAATTTTTCATGCTTTATTCAGTTATAGTGAAACCATATGCAAACTCTAACACTATATTTATAAAATAAATTGTGTTAAATATTACAAAGAACACTGTGAATTCAAAAATTGCCTTTAGATCAAAATTATGCAGACGACAGATGTCCGTCTTTGATATTAAGCTACTCAATTGTCATCAAATAGAAGCGATAGGTTTGATATATCAACAATATCAGGAGAGGAAGCTTTTGTGACTCCACTAGTAACAGCAATGACAAGAGAAAAGAAAGAAGTTAACGTTTTTTTGTCTACGTTTATTTTGTTCCATATTTACTGAAGGTCAATAGATAAAAACGAAAGTTCCAAGCAGTTTTTTAGTCACGTTATAGCAGTAAATTAACTGTTTAAAATTCACTCCGTAAAATAACTGGAAAACAAATACAACACATTTCGGTAAGTAACACCATAGACAATCTTCTGTATCCTACAAAGGCCCGAAAACTAACGAAATACGATACGAAACGAAAGTGAATTAGGAATGTGATCATTTCGCGCAGGCGCACTAATGTTGTCCTGTCACCGATTCTTCCCCCATTTCTCACCACACACACACCATGGCATTTTTGGTTAAAATACCAATATTTTTGGTTCATTTGTGGTTACCTAAGGCTCAGCTATTGGGGCGATAGTAACAATAACAGGTATAATTAAATGATTTCATCAATATAATCAAGAATTATTAATAATCGGTATAACTATTATATTATTAACACCGTCTAGTCCACAACTGTGGAGTAACGGTCAGGCTCTGGCTGAAACCAGGTGGCCCGGGTTCGAATCCCGGTCGGGGCAAGTTACCTGGTTGAGGTTTTTTCCGAGGTTTTCCCTCAACCCAATACGAGCAAATGCTGGGTAACTTTCGGTGCTGGACCTGGGCCTCATTTCACCAGCATTATCACCTTCATATCATTCAGACGGTAAATAACCTAGATGTTGATACAGCGTCGTAAAATAACCCAATAAAAAAACACCGTCTACTCTTCTATGGTCTCGCGATCCTCTACTTCCGAACTTGTTCCGATTTTCTAAAGGAAACACAGAAAATATAATCACTAAATATTCTGACATTAACTAAGATATCGTTAGCTCGGAAAGTATTGTGATGTCAAACAGATTTTAAAATTCCAAATCAGTGCCGGAGCTCCGCTCCACCTTCGAACACAGTGCCGGAGCGTCGCTCCGCTCCGCCTCCGTTACATCCCTGCTAATGTCTGAATGAGATGAGATAAGTTCAGGGTTCAAAGCCGAAAGTTACCCAGCATTTGCTCTAAATGGATTGAGGGAAAACCCCGGAAAAAACCTCAACTAGTTAACTTGTCCCAACCAGGATTTGAACCCGGACCCGCTAGTTTCACGGTCAGACGTGCTAACCGTTACTCCACAGCGGTGGACCCACACATGTTAAATGAGTGGAGATATGAAGCTGTATTACATTTGAGGGGATCAGAAGCAAAGAGACACAAGTGCAGTTAAGTTATTTATGAGAAAATGTGGTTGAAAGTATTTAAGATTTCGTAAACGCCGTGAAATTTTTTATTTCAATTTTAGTGTGTGTGTGGTTAAAGGATGTATCCCTTTGTCACTACAATTTTAAATGTTTTGGCTTATCCTGGATGCCCTTCACTCATGTTCTTAGAAATATCACTTGTACTCCTTTGCTTCTGACCCCCTCATTTAAGGTAAATGAAGGTGCGAGTATTAACGCCTTGTAGGTTATAACGTCATCTAATATTTTATAATTAGTTACGTGAAAATCTGTGTTGGCAGCCCTAGTCAGAGAAGTGTAGTGTTTAGAGTAATCTTTCTTAAACATCTGGAACCAACAATGAAACGGATTTCTGTCATTAGTGCGAGTTTAGCAACCTTTAAGTGAAGAAGTTCGCGCTTGAGGTCATCGTCCAGTGACGTGAATATTGTATTCTGCATAAAGTAGGTACAGATAATTAAAATGAATGATAAAATGATATGAAAAATTCGTTATATGTCTTCTCATCGTCTCTAAATTAAGGTATAATCGACCGGACTTGGATACTACGAAACTTACGAAATGAATAGCACAAAGAAATCTGAACTCTGTCCACTATGTGAAGACGGTTGTGCACCACTCAATGACAGTAACCTTGATTGAATTTTTTTAAAGTTATGTGGTAATTAATATAGAGATTTTTTGTTGTCCCTAATCATTTATAGTTCAATTCTATAACATAATCTTACGTTCACCAAATTTTTTAGGCTTATTATATATTCCTTTATTAATAAATGATTTTTATATTAATAATCTTTTGCTTATAAACATGTTTCTTTGTTGTAAAAATTAGTGGCGTTATTACCTTCACTGCGTCATAAGCGTCATACTTTTATTTACTTGTATTGTCGTAAAATCTTGTCACGATTACAACTTTTCAAACGTATATTCCACAGGAAAGGCAACAAATGATAAATATATAAAAGATCAATATTATTGTCCACATTTCTGGCCAGTTGTAACCCATTTTTTTAATTGATGGCGTTAATACCTTCAATTACCCTATTTCCCACCTTCTTGTACTACGGTCTGATCCGTTTGGGTATGGATAATATTAATTTATTATTCTAAAGCTACTATGATAGTATGAGGGTGGATTGTCGTTATTGAGTTCCCACGTTGGACGCCATTTGAGGGTGAGTGGTTATTGTGACCACACGTTGGGCGCCATTTGAGGGTGGGTGCGTCTCGATGTTGCGTGAGATTCACTCAGGGTAGCCGAGGTACGGTTGTGGTGTAGGTTGATGTCGGGAATAATCGCAAGCCGGCTACTTATATAAAAGGCAGTGTAAATTCCAAAACTATAAGTTTATTGTCGTATTCACTTGGTAAACCCTAGAGTATGTATTTCCGGCTGATTTATAATTCAATCGTTGGTCGCAATTCTGTATCGACTCAGTTTCAGCTCTGAATAAGCTCTATCCGATACTATAAATTCAATACTCTGTCCCGTACACTACGACATGAAGCGAAATAGTAGTCCTGTCGACACCAAACGAAGTAGTTATTGTGCCCTGTATGTAGGGCCGCCGACACGATGTGAAGTTAACTTCTGATCTCCGCTCCGAAGCGGAATAGTAGTCGTCATCTCCGCTCCCCGTCACCCTTATTTATAAAAACCTATCCTACGCTAAAACTAACTATTCTATTGGTTAAAAACTACGTCACTAACTGGCCTAAAATCTATTCCCTATTGGTCCAAAGTGACCTCATAAGCTGGACCAAGATCTCTTCTTATTGGGCGCGAAATATGTCATCTCTAAATTTAGACTTTGGATTTCCTATAACCTCAAATTAGTTCGTATATCTCACAAGAATACCCGTTCTTTGGAAAACACGAGCTTGGCAGTATCTTTCCCACGGGTCTAGTCTAACTTTAGGGCTTTATGCTTCATCGAGTCTCTATACGAAACCCCGCTCAAGGTGGCCCTAAATCTGTCCGATGCTGACAAGTGACGAAACACCTGTGTGAGGAAGCTAATTCTAACGAAGTCGCCAGAACATCCCCGCGAATACATGTAATAGAAATATGGAGGTATCACTTCGCTAATAAATCGGTCTCTCCCTCCTAATTACTGCTTCAAATGCCCATCTACATAACCATTGGAAATTCCCGAAAGAGTTTCCAATGTTATGAGATGTCCCCGCTTTCTGCCTATAACTAGCCTCATAGTTCCCCCACGCGATCAGCCGGTAACACATTATTTACAGTACAGTGAGATTACAATGTCACTACAAACAATTACAATAAATATTACATATATCTTCACAAGCCTTTCTATGTACACAACTCTCACACGGTAAGCACAACAATGTACAATTTATATCCACATTTACATATGTACAATACCATTCATTCACATATTTACATTTATTTATTAATTGATCAATTACACACTCTGCGTGCTTGGTTGTACCAGCCGCCCTGTACAGGTTCACCTAGCTGTACGCGTGAGACTAACCATCCTACTCTTTCTCATTCCTGCCTCCTAGCCTCTCCTGTTTGAAAGGCCGCAAGAGTTGCTTGTGGTACCTTCCAACAGGTTTACTTTTTCCCCTTTCTACCAATTCGAAAGTATGGTCTCCATATCTACTTTTAATTTCGTAGGGCCCTTTGTACAGTAGCTCCATGCGTGAGTAACGTCCTCTGAGGGCGGAAGATAACTTCACGTCCCTTAGCAATACCAAATCGCCGGTTGAGGGCTCCCATTTGTGGCGATATCTTTTAACTTTACCGAGGCTATACTCAGCCTTTTTCCTGATTCGGTCGAAAGCCAGTTTACACAGTAGTTCCGCACTAGGAGGCTCACCCTCCTGTATTGCCTGCGGCAAACTCTTTATCATAGGATCGGGATCGATCCCTAACATAAGTTTGATCGGAGCTATTCCGGTCGTTGGATTGATAGAGTGGTTCATGACTCTCTCAATCACCTCACATTGCCTAAACCAGTCCTTATGGTTTCGGTGACACAGAACACGGAGGTACAATGATATATCCCTAAGCGCTCTTTCGCAGGGATTACCGCTGGGAAAGTATGCGGAGCAATTGTATAGTTTCACGCCCGCATCTTCCAGCCTTTTAAAAACACTTTCGATTTATGTACTGACACATTGTCACTGAGCACCGCTGTTACCGGACCGTAAGTCGGTATGTAGTCTCTAACCAGCTTATCAGCACACAACTTGCTAGAGATATTTCTTAAAGGGTAAATCTTTACAAATTTTGTGAACACATCGTACGTAACAAATATGTACCTGTGTCCGAAGGACGATGTGGGCATTGGACCGTGTTCGTCCACTGCTACAAGTTCATTCTTTTACCCCTAATAATGACCTGTGGTACATTGTCATACCTTACATTTAGAGGTTTCGCCCTCTGGCAGACCTCGCAACGAGATATTACCCTTCTAACCTTCTTTGACAGTTGCTTAATATAAAATGATTCTGACATAGTCAAAATGATCCTATCACTCTCAGAGTGACACATAGATAGGTGAAAGTTATTTATGAGTTCATTCTCCATACTCGCAGGTATGTATATCTTCCACTTCTGGATATCCCTACCGTGCAATTTATACAAGATACCAGAGCGCAATCCATACACTTCATCTTTCACCTGTGAGATTTCTCTAGCTTTGTCCATTAAGGCCCTTATCGTGGAATCCTCCTGCTGCAAATCTGCAATTCTCCGAAATTTTCCCGTCAGAGCTCCATTCCTCGTGGAATCAATTTTCATCACGACAACACTAGAGAAGACAACACGGGGACCACCAGAGAAGGCGACTCGGAGAGGCGGTGGCAAGTATGAATAGAAGATGAATATATGTGTATATATGTATATGATATTTTGGGGGAATAATTATAAAGTGTATATGTTTCAATTTCTGGTGTGATATTTCAGGTATATATATATATATTATATATATATATATATATATATATATATATGTATTTTTTTTGTGTGTGATATTTTGGGGGAAAGAGTGAAATAAGTGTATTGCGTAATTTGTTGGAAGTGAGCAGAGTGCAAATACAGGCCTAGTTAGACTATTATTGGGAAAGCTCACGTCGGATAGATGACAGAATAGCATATAGATGATACTACGTAGCCATAGGAGTAAGGTAGTTAGGAAAATACGAGAAAGACGAGGAAATAGAAACAAGGGAACCATGGAGCAAAGGAAGGACGAGGAAATTATGGAAATTAGGAGGAGGTCGAGAATAATGCAGGACAGGAAATAGAGGGAGAGCGAACGGTGGAAAAGCAACAGAGTAGAGACAGTGGCAGAGGGGAAATGACGCTAGAACAGTTATGGGAGCAGATGAGACAATTCATGGAAAATAAATTAGACAATAATTCAAGAGAAAGTAGAGAACAAATAAAACAAATGGAAACTAAATTAGACAACAACTCAAGAGAAAGTAGAGAACAAATAAAACAAATGGAAACTAAATTAGAGAATAACTCAAGGGAAAGTAGAGAGCAGATTCTGAGGGAAAGTAGAGAGCAGATAAAACAAATGGAAAATAGATTGGGGAAAGTTCGAGAGAGATTAGAGATCATATTGCAAAATTAGCGGAAAGAGGAAACAAGATGGAAGACAAAATAGAGAAGCTAGAGGGGAAATTATCCGAGAATGGGATCGGAATGGAGAACCAACTGAAGATAGCTATGGATAGGATGTCAGAAAGTATGAAGGATTTAGAGGTCAGAGTTAGAGATAACGCTGTGAGAGAGAATAGCGACCTAAAATCAGCTGTTGAGGAAACGATAGTGGAGAAGGTTCGGGAAATCCAGAATTCGGTGGAAGAGAAAATAGGTGAGATGGATCAGGAAGTGGACGGTCTCAAGCGAGCCATAAAGAATAAAGAAAGGGCGGATAACGAATGTTTGGAAGAATTAAGAAGTAAACTAAACTCATAAACGACGTACTAAATGGGGTAGTCCCGCAAATTTAAGCGGACATAGCAGCTCGGACCGTGCAGTTTCTAGACAAGAGGGCACAAGTGGGAGCCCGGCATCAGGTAGCAACATAAATGTAAGACATGTCAACAATAGTGTCAGTGAGGAATGTCAGACCTCACGTGATGACGTGCGTAGTGAGTTAATAAGTGTAAACGACAAGGCATATTTAGGCCGTCCCCAGTACCCCACTCACATTTTGAATGAGATTGGTTACCCTATTTTTGATGAGGTTGAATTTTCAAACCCACATAACTACATAAGTGAGCTAGAAACGTACTTTAGAGTAAGAGGGGTGCCGGATGACTTAAAAATGACTGTCGTACGAAAGAGCCTAAAGAGCCGACCACTCAACTGGGCGCTAGTGGCCCTAGGGGATAATGTCACTTATGAGGAATTCCGAGAAAAATTTTCGGAGAGATACTGGGGACGAAGACAACAACAAAGAATTAGGAAGGAAATTAATCAGAGCAGGTTTGACGCGGGAAGAGGCGTCTCTATGATAGACTATTTTCTTGAAATTGTTAAGAAAGGGAAAAGCCTCAATCCGCCAATACCGGATTCAGAGCTGATCCAAACTGTGATTTCGCAGTATCCCGAGAACATAAGATATAATCTGATCGTAGCAGGGCCCCGAGACTTCGGGGAAACAATAGATTTATTGACTGCGCGACATAGAATTGCTCCATATCCATATGAAGACGCATCCGTATAAATCTGAAAAGGTAGGCTGTCGTTAGGCCTTTCCAACAGAATTGAGTCGGCAAAAAGCAGTTTCGTTCGATCGAATGCTTCCTGCTCTGCCGACCCCCACCTGAAGGGTGTATCCTTCTTCAATAATGCTCTGAGTGGGGCTACATGCTTAGCATAATTGACGAGAAACCGATTCTGGTATTGTAGGATACCTAGATATCTACGAACCTGTTTCCGGTTCCGCGGCGGCGGGATCCTCGAAATGCTCTGAATTCTCTCTTGGTCCGGTCTAATTCCGTCAGACGAAATTACGTAACCCATTTGAGGGTGAGTGGTTATTGTGACCACACGTTGGGCGCCATTTGAGGGTGGGTGCGTCTCGATGTTGCGTGAGATTCACTCAGGGTAGCCGAGGTACGGTTGTGGTGTAGGTTGATGTCGGGAATAATCGCAAGCCGGCTACTTATATAAAAGGCAGTGTAAATTCCAAAACTATAAGTTTATTGTCGTATTCACTTGGTAAACCCTAGAGTATGTATTTCCGGCTGATTTATAATTCAATCGTTGGTCGCAATTCTGTATCGACTCAGTTGCAGCTCTGAATAAGCTCTATCCGATACTATAAATTCAATACTCTGTCCCGTACACTACGACATGAAGCGAAATAGTAGTCCTGTCGACACCAAACGAAGTAGTTATTGTGCCCTGTATGTAGGGCCGCCGACACGATGTGAAGTTGTTTTTCTGATCTCCGCTCCGAAGCGGAATAGTAGTCGTCATCTCCGCTCCCCGTCACCCTTATTTATAAAAACCTATCCTACGCTTAAACTAACTATTCTATTGGTTAAAAACTACGTCACTAACTGGCCTAAAATCTATTCCCTATTGGTCCAAAGTGACCTCATAAGCTGGACCAAGATCTCTTCTTATTGGGCGCGAAATATGTCATCTCTAAATTTAGACTTTGGATTTCCTATAACCTCAAATTAGTTCGTATATCTCACAAGAATACCCGTTCTTTGGAAAACCCGAGCTTGGCAGTATCTTTCCCACGGGTCTAGTCTAACTTTAGGGCTTTATGCTTCATCGAGTCTCTATACGAAACCCCGCTCAAGGTGGCCCTAAATCTGTCCGATGCTGACAAGTGACGAAACACCTGTGTGAGGAAGCTAATTCTAACGAAGTCGCCAGAACATCCCCGCGAATACATGTAATAGAAATATGGAGGTATCACTTCGCTAATAAATCGGTCTCTCCCTCTCCTAATTACTGCTTCAAGTAGGACAAATTTCTTGCTGGTTATATTATGATTAAAAGATGGGAGTTTCCATATATATGACAATCAACAATGGACAATATGAAAGGACAAATGAAAATCGTAGATGATTAAAACAGCTACTACAAATCAACAGCGGACACAATGTGTTCTTTGGTATGCTAAATTTTAGAGTGTTAAAAGAGTTCAAAGGGAATTTCGACGTGAGTAAGGTGTGCGTAATGTACTTAAATACGATACCATAATGTTGTGGTATCGAACATTTATAGAAACAGGTTCTGTATTAAAAAAACATTCAGGAGATCGCAGGCGAAACCCAATACGAGAAGCAGCCATCTCCTGGCTTGGTCTCTAATCCTTCATGACTTCTTCGTGTGGGGTTTTGTTAAAGACATTATCTATTCACAGAAACCCAGAACATTGATGATCTGAGAGTAAAAATTACTTAAGCTCTTCAACAAATCACCCCTCTTATGTTACAACGGGCATGGCTGAATTGCATCACCGTTATGAGTTGTGCAGGGTGCGCAATGGAGGTCATGTTGAGCTCTGAGAAATCTCCCATCTTTCAGTGTTGCACGCACAAAGTTTCAACAAATAAAGTTCAGTAATAAATGTTTTACGGTGTTTTTATTTTATCCATACCCAAACGGATCACCCTGTATACTGAGCTAAGAGGTGAGCATTTCGTAAAGGATCTCAATTATTGGAGAAACAGAAAAAGCTGGCTACTTTCTGATATCGAATAAGCAATCTTCCAGAGCCTATCCATCACCTGTGCAGACTGTCCTAATACTTTCTTCCTGCCTGCGAGCTTTAGATGTAATTGAACTGTATATTTTTAAAGAGGCATCAGCCAACAATTTGATTATTTTTAGTTTCTGCTGTTTCAAAATATACATATACCAGTATATCAACACTCATTATCATTAAATAGGCATCAGTCATCCTATTGTTTGAAGTTCTATAGTGAAGTCAAGACTTTAGTATTTTTTAAAGAGGCATCAGTCAACGACTCATGCCTTCTAAAACTAAACACCTCTTTGATATTACCAGAAAGAGTTGTATTAAAGCATCTACAACGATCAACGAACTCAACAGTCACACTTTTCTTATGGGTCTCCAGCATGGACCAGTAATTGAGCCACAAAAATTAGCTTATTCATCGGAAAAGTTTCAATCAAGTCCAATAAATTAAAGATTTGGAAAACCTGAAGCATTATGTGCCTGAAGAACACCTAGAATTCTATGAAGAGAATTTTAAAGTGGCCTGTAAACAATGACAACTAGCAACAGTTGTCTCACATCGACTCACGCCTTCAAATTCATCCCGAGTCAAACTTTATACAGTATGAACACAAAATAACAAAATATAATAAAAAAACGAATAATCCGTAAAAATATAAAAATGTTTCCTTTAAAAATGAACCACATCCATGGACACTATGCCCCTGACTAAAAGGTATTTCGGCATGTCACGCAAAAATTTTTGTGATATGAATAGGCTTCGAGACTTCGGACCCGATAGAGCAGTTCAGTGGGAAATCTGCATAATGGCGTAGTGAGTATAGTGGTAAAGCTTACAGTGGGTGGGGTACTGTAGAATGAATGCCAACAAATACGCAAAGAAAAACGCTCTGGATTTGAAGGTTCTGATGAATAATTTGGTTTTTATACAAACCTATTTTCAAACTGTGTCTGAAACTATTACACGGTTAGAAAAGTCAGGGCAATAAATGCCGGAAGCCCTCAAATGAATTGAGGAAATGACACAGAGAATTAATAAGACATCAAGTACACCGGTTACTGAACGTGCAAAACAGAAGTGGAAATCAATTTTATGTAAAAATAACGGATATGGAGCATTGTGTAATATAAACAGCAAATTAGTGGACATAGAGTCACTCCAGAATAAAATACTGTCTCTTAGAGACTGCAATGACGTTACGTTTTTTCGTTTTGCTCCTATAAAGTCATGCGACGTAGAGCGCATCTTTTTACAGTAAAAACTGTGTTTAGTAGACAACTGAAAAAGATTTACGTTTGAGACACTGAAAATGTATCTTGTAGTACATTGCAATTCGGTACTGTAACTGCACTTCCTAAAGACGACCAATAGGATAAATGAAGAAATTAAAATTGCTACATGCTTATTTCCACCATTAACATTGTGTATAATTAAACACAAATGCTTATAAAAGACAGGCGAATAAATGCTTTTCACATTCTTTTGACATTGTCATTTTGTAATGTACATTTACTTTCAGAATGTACCTATGTGTGCGTTTCCCCATACTACCGTACTCTACTCTAAATAGCAACGTTGTTACCTCAACACATCTCTACCTTTCACTACCTGCAGCCAGTCAACAACTTATACAGACGTGGACAAATTATTAGCAAAATTGAACATTTTTATTATATATTTTTACAAAATATGATTCTTCAATTTAGACTACAGTTGACATTTTTGTGTATTTCCAAATTATTAGCAAAATTGAAGATTAGTGTTGCATATTTTTCAAAATTTAACTCCTCAATTTGGACTACATTTGATGTTTTTGCATATTTACAAATTATTAGCAAAACTGAAGATTTTTATTGTATATTTTACAAAATTCAATTCTTCAATTTGGACTACAGCTGACATTTTGGATATTTCCAAATTATTAGCAAAACTGAAGATTTTTGTTTTATATTTTTACAAAATTTGACTCTTCAATGCAGTTGACATTTTTTTAATTTACAAATTATTAGCAAAATTGAAGATTTTATTATATATTTTTACAAAACTTGACTCCTCAATTTAAACTACAATTGACATTTTTGCATATTTGTCTCTACTGTAATGATGGAAATATCCAAAATTGTCACTGTGCTAAATTGAAAAGTTTTAAACAAAATATCATAAAAATCGTCAATTTTGTTAATAATTTGTCCACGTCTGTAGTACAAGCCCAGTAAACTTATTGTATCGGGTCCAAAGTCTCGAAGCCTGGATATGAATAAAAAACTATGTGAGCTCCAAACTGTTGGTCATTTGTCTCAGTCCGTAAGATTGTGATGATGTAAATTAGAAATATTAATTTAAAAATAATGATGAAGTGGAGTTATATGCTACAAAAAAATCATAAATTCTAAAGAAATAAGAATAGCGAAATGGACAGATGGAAAACTATTGCATTTCCCGTCTTTGTTCCGGTAGAATTTCCACCAAATATTTCCGAGATTTGGATCTCGAGTGTTGAACACGGAGAACAGAGACGAGCTTTCCGGAAAACGGTACGCCACTGAGCAAACGACGACTCATAAAATGTTATTTGGTTATGAAACGGCAGTAAAAGTTAATGGAATTCTCACTTGACGTAATTGTGACGATTCGATCAAGTAAATTACGACTGGGAGATATATCTATAATAATTAATCTTCAGGAAGGGGTGTAGTCAATTGACCATGTTAAACTGACACACAGTCAGGTTTAAAGGGGTAGGCTTGAAGTCGCATGAAGCTTACGGCTATAGTTACAATTCTTCCAGATATTAAATGAATAACATTGGCCTACATACGACGGCAAATCTTCCAATAAAAGTTTAAATATGCTTGGTATGATGTCTAGATGTTGCAAGGACTCTTCTGTCTCTCTCTCCAGATCTCCTGTGTGGTTAATATGGTGGTTGCATCGAATAGGGATTACAAAGACTGAACACTGATCGAATTTTCCTGTGTTTTGTTTCTCTGTGCGCCGGCGTTTAGTTTCACTTTCAAGCGCTAGAGGTTAGTGTAATCGAGCACACGCTAAGATAATAATTGAGTATAAGAGCTGAGAACAGTAACAAATATAAATGACACTCGGGAGGAACTTAAATGCAGAATAAATATGGGAAATACCTGTTATTATTCGGTTGAGAAGCTTTTGTCATCTAGTCTGCTGTCAAAAAATCTGAAAGTTAGAATGTATAAAACAGTTATATTACCGGTTGTTCTATATGGCTGTGAAACTTGGACTCTCACTTTGAGATAGGAACAGAGATTGAGGGTTTTTGAGAATAAGGTTCTTGGAAAATATTTGGGGCTAAAAGGGATGAAGTTACAGGAGAATGGAGAAAGTTACACAACGCAGAGCTGCACGCTTTGTATCCTTCACCTGACATAATTAGGAACATTAAATCCAGACGTTTGTAATGGGCAGGGCATGTGGCACGTATGGGCGAATCCAGAAATGCATATGGAGTGTTAGTTGGGAGGCCAGAGGGGAAAAGACCTTTGAGGAGACCGAGACGTAGATGGGAAGATAATATTAAAATGGATTTGAGGGAGGTGGAATATAATGGTAGAGACTGGATTAATCTTGCTCAGGATAGGGACCAATGGCGGGCTTATGTGAGGGCGGCAATGAACCTCCGGGTTCCTTAAAAGCCAGTAAGTAAGTAAGAGTTGAGACACAGGATACAAACATCGCCTATCTTATTACATAATCCAGTAACGCTTTGCTTCAAATAAATTCAAGTTAACAACTTTTCCTTATTTCTCAGTGACAAACTAGTTCTAATAATAATTTTTTTATATTCTATATATAATAAATTATATTATAAAATAATATAATACATTATAAAAGTATGTATCGAATCTGTTTAATATTTGTATAGAATATAATATATGTAGGTGTATGGTTTTACTTCTCATAGGACTTTCGTTTTCCATTTTTAGCGCTATCAAATCATTACATATTTTAATTGCTGTTGTCCACACCTGTGGAGTAACGGTCAGCGCGTCTGGCCGCGAAACTAGGTGGCCCGGGTTCGAATCCCGGTCGGAGCAAGTTACCTGGTTGAGGTTTTTCCGGGGTTTTCCCTCAACCCAATACGAGCAAATGCTGGGTAATATTCGGTGCTGGACCCCGGACTCATTTCACCGGCATTATCACCCTCATTTCATTCAGACGCTAAATAATCTGAGATGTTGATACAGCGTCGTAAAATAACCCAATAATAAAAAAATTAATTGTTGTTGGAGTCAACGTCTCAAATCTCATTATAAACGAACTCTAGAGTATATACATCATAGTTAATGACGGATTTATCATTTCATCGATCCAACTTATATTGTTTGATTACATAATGTTCCTAGATGTATTAATTGTAGACTATTTGCTATATTTCCGCTGTGTCGACAGCTAGTTGGCGTGATGTCAGTGCCAACTCCTGGGAGAAAGCAGAATCTCACGCTCAAACTGGTTTGAAGATCATTGAAATCAGTCCTGCTGCATCAAAGGAACCGACGCGAAGTGTCCATACTTTATAATTATCTATACGCTGGTGGTTGCTTACTAACTGAAGTGTTCTGCAAATGTTCACATGCTGTAAGAAAGCCTCAAATTTCGCTTTAAACTCACAAAAACTTCACCAGAAGTATTATTAGACTCTTAAAATGGGAAAACTGGTATTTATTAAACCGCGGCGGACTGTAAAGAAAACAACAAATGTAATATTGTGTATTATTCTGTAACCTTATTTAAATGTAAATTTTTCTACCAATTTCTTCTTTCTGTAAAGTTGTATTCTACCCACTGTTATCAGTTCGTAAAGTGAGCCTTTACAACATTAGCGCGTAAAAAGTAAGTACTTTACGCAATGCTATTAATTTTGTACGAGATCGTGCGTATTTGCTTGTTTTCCGCAAAACCAATACGCGGTAAGTGTGAAATACCACATTCAGTATTCCCAACGTAACACACATAACAATTTCCCTCTTCTTACCGCTTAAGCGCGACATTTCATTTTACTGCTTTAGGCTTTTAACATATTATTTTTAGAGACGTTTAACATAGTAATAATTATAAATTGCAAACTTACCACTGCAATTTCACCTAAATTGCAATGTTAATTATTGTTTTTAAATATTTGCAAAAATTAAGTAAAGTCTACTACTCCACGAAACTTATTGCATTCCTGATACAAGTAAGATTAAGGAAGCCGTGAAAAAATCAACAAGATTCCAGATGCCGATGTTATTACTGCAATATGTTATATAAATAATATTGTTAAAATATTAAAATGAAAAATAAATCATTACATAACCTTACCGTTTGTTTTAAGTTCGCATTTATAGACTGGGGGGGAAAAAGATAGATGTATATCACGGCCTGCTGGAATATAGTAAACACAGAAAACATTTTATAGCAACAATGTTGAAGAAAGATATTTTGGTTTTCCGAAGTTGGCGTCATTAAACAGACACCAACATGGAGATTTCATTGCAACTAATTAGAAATTCGTCTTTCAGGTATGTAATAAACGATCTTTTCACAAAATAATGTACGATACACGAGCGGTATGATTGTTTTCATGTTCTCGGAAATTAAAAAAGCTCAACTAAGTTTCGATTTTTCAATCTTTTCCTCGAAAATGAAAACGTCAACATACCGCTCTTGTAACGTATATTACTATTACGTACTGCCAAAGAAAGTGCAATGTTCAGTGTACCAACTTCATTCAGTAAGAAATTAATGCATTACTTCGATCTTTTATGATCGTCTATTACCGGTTGTTCTGTATGGTTGTGAAACTTGAACTTTCACTTTGAGAAAGGAACGAAGATTAAGAGTGTTTGAGAGTAAGGTTCTTAGGAAAATATTTGGGGCTAAGAGGGATGAAATTGCAGGAGAATGGAGAAAGTTACACAATACAGAACTGCGCACATTGCATTCTTCACCTGACATAATTAGGAACATTAAATCCAGACGTTTGAGATGGGCAGCGCATGTAGCACGTATGGGCGAATCCAGAACTGCATACAGAGTGTTAGTTGGGAGGCCGGAGGAAAAAAAAATGATCTTTGGGGAGACCGAGACGTACATTTTTTTTATTTTATTGGATTATTTTATCAACAGCTCAGCTTATTTAGCGTCTGAATGAAATGAAGATGATAATGCCGGTGAAATGAATCAGGGTTCCAGCACCGAAAGCTACCCAGCATTTGCTCGTATTGAGTTGAGGCAAAACCTCAGTAAAAACCTCAACCAGGTAATTTGTCCCGACCTGGATTCCAACCCGGGCCACTGGTTTCACCGGCCAGACGCGCTGACTGTTACTACCCGAGACGTAAAATGTTAAAATGTTATGTTTCATTTAACGACGCTCGCAACTGCAAAGGTTATATCGGCGTCGCCGGATGTGCCGGAATTTTTGTCCCGCAGGAGTTCTTTTACATGCCAGTAAGTCTACTGACATGAGACTCGCATTTAAGCACACTTAAATGCCATCGACCTGGCCCGGGATCGAACCCGCAACCTCAGGCATAAAAGGCCAGCGCTATACCAACTCGCCAATCAGGTCGACGAGACGTAGATGGAAGGATAATATTAAAATGGATTTGAGGCAATTGGGATATGACGATAAAGACTGGATTAATCTTGCACAGGATAGGGACCGATGGCGAGCTAATGCGAGGGCGGCAATGAACCTGGAAAAGTAGAGAAAGATAAATTCTGTGAATCGGAATGACATTTTCTGAAAGGACCTAAAGCTTCAGAGTTCAGATTTTGACAAATAAAATACAAATGAGAAATATGGTTCTACATTGCTTATTTCACTGTACTGTCATATTCATGCTCATTTACCTTCGCATAAATTTATATAATAGAATCTCCATTGACTATACAGTCACTAACTTGATAGAGAACAGTTAAATAAACATCTAACACCACATTCCACTTACTACCCACTCACAAACGTACTAGAAGTACTGATAACTCCGCTAAGTCCTTTGATATCAGGAGGTTTTGTACTTGAGTTCAATGTAACATGTGATCAGTGTCTGAGAAGCTTGCAATATTCTGCCGCAAGATCTCTTGTTTCACCCCATTTCACCCAGATATCGAACTATTGTGAATCAGTGAAGCGTGTAAATTGTAGGCCCATTTCCATCGACAACGTCTCTCATTCATCTTATGGACCGCTCTGTATCGCTGTATGAACAAGTAATTGGCAGTGAATCGCTGCCACTGATTTTACCGGCCAAAGTACTTCAATAGTCAGTATTTACTGTTTCAAAAGTACCTGGAGTAAAAGTTATAAACGCACGGTCCTGAAATGAAACTTCAACATGCTGTTAATTTGTGTGTAGGCCTACGTTTTGTAAGCAATGTTCGCAAATATGATCATATTACCCCATCCCTGAAAGCAATAGGTTGCCTTAAACTAGATAAGAAAAGAAATTTACATTCACTTCTTCTCTTCGAAATATTGAACTCTTCTATTCCTTCGTACCTGTCGTCTCGCTTCACTTACCTTTCTTCCCATCACAATCTGAACACACGCTCTCGCCATGAAATAATACTAACAATACCATCCCATTGCACTTTCTCATACTCATCCTCTTTCACAATAGCCCTGCCAAGACTCTGAAATTCGCTACCTGCTAGCATCAGGGACTGTCGAAATAAAATTGAAGTTAAACGCAAACTTACTAGGCACTTGGTCAGTAATTGAGGCTCGTTCAGACATGGCTTCTTGTAAATAGTTCTCTTATTCTATCACAAAACATTTCAATATAATTTTATTCTAGGTTTAATTTTTACTTAAGTAAAAAAAAAATCTTTCTTTGTTCTTAACTTCTACAATAATCTTCTAGCCTTTATTAATCAGTTAATCTTTTAGTACTTTGATTTTATTGTATTTGTAAATTCATTATTATTAATTGTAATAGAATTCTTAATATTGTAGTTCTAATCTCCTGGTATAAGGGAAGAGAAGGCCTGATGGACTTATCTCTACCAGGTTAAATAAATATATATATATATAATATTCTGCTTCAGTTTTCTTGGTTTCCCATTTTGCTACAGGAAAATTCTGAGATGATATGAATTACAAAACGGTAGCGACTCGCTTTCTCCTCGGTCCTATAACCTTTACTTGTCACATTTCATATGTCATCAATCATCTTTCATGACAAACCAGCCATCTCTCCTGTAGGTAGCGCAAAATACATAGCCGAATATATTGCTTCTTGTCGGAAGACAAAAAATAAAGTAGGCCTTCTTGTATAACAATCATAGAAACGTGGAAATATCAAATACATTTTTATGAATTGTAGTTATGAATAACTTTTCAAGTCTCTAGTCCTGAGATCATGTAGAAAAGAAACTAATTTACGAAACATTTGTACTCAATCAAGTGCCTTCAGAAATATTTTTTCTGCATTGGAGACAAGACGATTTATATAGGGGTGGAAGTGATATAACCCTATGCACTGAAAGGAGAGATAGATTAAATGAAAATAAAAAATATATATATATTCTACGTTTTGAGATTAAATGTATGGGTAATTAAATAATTACATCGAAAGTTTAAACACGCTGGCAACGTCGCAGTGCCCAAGATTCCGTAGGGAGACATTGAACTCAGCCGAAGTGAGACATAAAAGGCTTACTTACTTACTTACTTGAAATATACAGACACACAAAACACACCCCAACGAAATTAACACACAACTAAACTTCACTTACTTTGACTTACTTACTGGCTTTTACAGGAACCCGAAGGTTCATTGTCGCCCTAACATAAACCCGCCATTGGTCCCTATCCTGAGTAAGATTAATTCAGTCTCTAGAATCATATCTCACTTCCCTCAAATCCTCAAATCCATTTTAATATTATCCTCCCATCTACGTCTCAGCCTCCCAAAAGATCTATTTCCCTCCGGTCTCCCAACTAACACTCTATATGCTTTTCTGGATTCGCCCATACGTGCTACATTCTCTGGCCATCTCAAAAGTCTCGATTTAATGTTCCTAATTATGTCAAGTGAAGAATACAATGCGTGCAGTTCTGCGTTGTATAACTTTCTCCATTCTCCTGTAACTTCATCTCTCTCAGCCCCAAATATTTTCCTAAGAACCTTATTCTCAAACACCCTTAACCTCTATTCCTCTCTCAAAGTGAGAGTCCAAGTTTCACAATCATATAGAACAACCGGTAATATAACCGTTTTATAAATTCTAACTTTCAACTTTTTCGAGAGCAGACTGGAAGATAAAAGCTTCTCAACCGAATAATAACAGGCATTTCCCATATTTATTCTGTGTTTAATTTCCTTCCGACTGTCATTTATATTTGGTACTGTTGCCCCAAGATATTTGAAATTTTCCACCTCTTCAAAGAATAAATTTCCAGTTTTTATATTTTCATTTCGTACAATATTCTGGTCACGAGACATAATCATATATTTTGTCTTGATAGTTGATACAACGTTGTTAAATAACCGAATAAAATAAAGCCACGCTAAGGATCATATCGTCCATTAAAATCCATCGTCCTCGATAGAGTTTGAACTCGTGAACTCCAGATCTAACTGCTACCATGGTAATGAAGAGAACATCGAGGTAAAATACCCCATTTCAGTGAGTTTCCTCTGTTCTATGAACAGATCAACTACTGCGAGATTTAATGTGGAGAGGCTATTTATTTGACAATGCATGAAAATATGGTAACTGAATTTCTGTGTAGTGCTAAAACAAGCGAGTACTCTTAATTAAAATTAAATACACAACTGTTGTATCGGATAGAATTAAACTTCCGTCACGAGAGCGTTAATACTTGAGTGCTTCATATGTTGAAGCATTAATAATAAATTATAGTAATCATTTAAGCAGATATTGCAAACATCACCTAAAGCCTTATACAGTCTCGTACATTATATTATACAACTCATAGAGTATACTGCAAATATATAGGATATTTCAAAAGTCAGTTCAAACATTAAACCGCTATAAACATTATAATATTTGGAATAGGGAAAAAACAAAAACATCACAGTGTTGGGCAAATAACGGGGTTTACAAAACATTGGGAAGATGTCCGCCGTTCTCTTGTTCAAGGTACAAAATTCTGTCTGCGGCATCAGGCACAGCATTTTGCAGATAATGTCTTGAAAATTGGCAATTTCTTGCGAGATGGCATCTTTCAGTTGCAGTGGATGTGTCAGGAAAACTCGTTCTTTAAGGTAACCCCACAACCAAAAGTTGGCCGGATTGAAATCTGGAGATCGCGGAGGCCACATTGCTGGAAAGTGCTTATTGATGGCTTTGGTCGGAAAACGAGCCTCAATTATTTCACCATTAATTTTTAGTAGGCTATTTTACGACGCTTTATCAACATCTTAGATATTCAGCGTCTGAATGAGATGAATGTGATAATGCTGGTGAAATGAGTCCTGGGTCCAGCACCGAAAGTTACCTAGCATTTGCTCATATTGGGTTGAGGGAAAACCCCGGAAAAATATCAACCAGATAACTTACCCCGACCGGGAATCGAACCCGGGCCACCTGGTTTCCCGTCCAGACGCACTAACCTTTACTCCACAGGTGTGGACAATAATGGAATAAGACAGACTGTTACAGTAAAAGGAGAGCGCTACTACAGCATGTTACAGAACTTCGTCATCCCTAGACTGAGGAATCACGATATGGAGAACATAATCTTCATGCAAGATGGCTCTCCAGCCCACATCTTCATCCCTGCAAAACGATTAATTACGCACATATTTATCAGTAGGCACTTTCCAACAATGTGGCCTTCGCGATCTCCAGATTTCAATCCGGCCGACTTTAGTTGTCGGTTACCTTAAAGAACGAGTTTTCCTGATACATCCAAAAACCCTGCTACAACTAAAAGATGCCATCTCGCAAGAAATTGCCCAATATTCCAAGACATTATTTATGGTGTCGCAGACAGAATTATGTACGTTGAATAAGAGAACGGCGGACATCTTCCCAATGTTTGTGTGCCCAACACTATGATGTTTTTGTTTTTCCCTATCTCAAATATTATAATATTTATGGTGGTTTAATATTTGACTGACTTTTGAAATACCCTCTACATTAAAGTCTCCCGTAGCCACAAAGCTGGATTGAAATGTTATGGTTGGAATCATTTGCAGTATTACAAAGTCAATGAGCATGTAAAAATACTCAAATTTGTTATCTTTAATAAATAGTATATCATTAATTGCTTCGTGTACAAACAGCCAGAGGTCATATTACTTCACAAAATGCAACTTTATTACATTCCCTTGTGTGTAACAGGGAACTAAATAAATTTAATGCATGAAACTGATTCCGTCACAATTCATTTGTGAATCTGCTAATTCATGATATTTAATTCTGGATACCCATCACCGTCTATGCTTGGATTGAATGTTATTCATCCACTATTCATATTTTCACAGGAAACTAATTTTGGGGTCGCGGCAAATCGAACATAACTTGCATATAAAAAGCTACACCTATCTCATCCATGTGAAATTAATGATTACCACTGACTATTATTATGAAGGACTGATAACACATGTTATGTAGTCGTTCGGAAATGCTAAATGCGTATTGATTTCCACCTTTAACACCATTATGGACAATGATCTCGCAGAAAACAGGAATAAAACAGCTTATATAACTTTAAAGTCTAATTGAGTACAGCAAATCACTAACTGAATTTTAACCCTTTCCGCTCCAATGAGTCCATTTGCAATCATTAACATTTTTGTAATCTCTGACTCGTATGATTTTCCTGATGATTCCATTTGGTATCCTCATAAATAGTTTCGTTCTTTACCGATAGAGTGCAGCAACTGCCAGTTCTTTGGCCATCTGTTATTAGGAAGAGGATTGCTTTGTTTTTTTTTGTTCCTCTATGGTGTCTCTATGACCTTGTGCACCCAGAATTGTGGAAAATCATTAAAAAATTCAGCTCAGAATGAGTTAAAACATGTTCTAAATTAATAGGAAATGCAATATGATGTATGTGTAACTTAAGGTGCTATCATGGACTAATATAATAATAATAATAATAATAATAATAATAATAATAATAATAATAATAATAATAATAATAATAATAATAATAATGAAATAAGTTCAAATGGAGTTTTTTTATTATACATCTTGATTACATAACTTTTAAAACTATATCACTTCGGAATATGTACTATAAGCTTTCGCGTGTTAAATATAATAGTAACTGGTTGACGAGTTTCAGCCTGTTATGGACCATCTTCAGAACTGGTTGGTGCTGGTCTTGGGTCTTTTGTTTGCGTTTCCTGTTGGGGTGTGTTTGTGTAGTGTAATGAGGCGTCAAAGAGTGTGTGTGTGTGTGTTCTGAAATTGAGTTGTGTGTCGACAATTTTATTTGGATGTGTTTTTGTGTGTCTATATATTTCGTATTGTTATAGTGTGTTTAGTTTCTGGCCTTTTTGTTGAATATGTAGAATTTTCATGTCTATGTTTATGTCGCTGTAGGTGTGTTAGCATTTATGATGTGTTCTGCATATTTGGAAGTGTTTTATAATTTTGTGAAAGGCTGTGTTTTTTTGTTTTTTTATTAGTTCGCTTTATTTTTTAATTACGTTTTATTTAACGACCCTCCCAACTGATGAGGTTATATCAGCGTCGCCGATGTGCCGGAATTTTGTCCCACAGGAGTTCTTTTACATGCCAATAAATCTACTGACATGAGCCTGTCGCATTTAAATGCCATCGACCTCGGCCGGAAACGAACCCGCAACCTCTGGCACAGAAGGCCAGCACTCTACTGACTGCGCCATCCAGACCAACGTTTATTTTTCTTTTCACTATTTGATTGAATATACAGGATGCGGCAAAGGAGTTGTACGGTTTTAAAAGGCCGTTTACTGAGTAACGTGGTGAGTTATGCGTATGGATCGATAATCGTATATCAGTTTGTTTGGTGACATTTTAGCAGTCATGGAGTCGTGGAGTGCGCAGCATCGTGTTTTTGCTATCGATACATTTTCCAAGAATGATATGGCACTGAGTCATAATATAGTTGGAAACTTACAATAAAATAACATAAAATTTACTGTGACTAGCTAAATTATTGACCAATGAATCACCTGTAACAAATTCAAATTGTTGTCACTAAGTAACCTGTGACCAATTTAAATTGTCAATTACCATTATTATCAATAAATCACCTGTGACCAATTTAAACTGTCAATTTCAATTGTTATCAATAAATTACCTGTGACAAATTCAAATTGTTACAAATAAATAACCTGTGACCAACTTAAATTGTCAATTTCAATAGTTATCAATAAATTACCTGTGACAAATTCAAATTGTTACAAATAAATAACCTGTGACCAATTTAAATAGTCAATTTCAATTGTTATCAATAAATTACCTGTGACAAATTCAAATTGTTACAAATAAATAACCTGTGATCAATTTAAATTGTCAACTTCACTTGTTATCAATAAATTACCTGTGACAAATTCAAATTGTTACAAATAAATAACCTGTGACCAACTTAAATTGTCAATTACAATAGTTGTCAATAAATTACCTTACCTTGTTACAAATAAATAACCTGACAAATTCAAATTGTTACAAATAAATAACCTGTGACCAATTTAAATTGTCAATTTCAATTCTTATCAATAAATTACCTGTGACAAATTCAAATCGTTACAAATAAATAACCTGTGACCAATTTAAATTGTCAATTTCAATAGTTATCAATAAATTACCTTTATGACAATATTCAAATTCAAATTACAAATAAATAACCTGTGACCAATTTAAATTGTCAATTTCAATTGTTATCAATAAATTACCTGTGATAAATTCAAATTGTTACAAATAAATAACCTGTGACCAATTTAAATTGTCAATTTCAATTGTTATCAATAAATTACCTGTGACAAATTCAAATTGTTACCAATAAATAACGTGTGACCAATTTCAATTGTCATCAATAAATTACCTGTGACAAATTCAAATTGTTACAAATAAATAACCTGTGACCAATTTAAATTGTCAAATTCAATAGTTATCAATAAATTACCTGTGACAAATTCAAATTGTTACAAATAAATAACCTGTGACCAATTTAAATTGTCAATTTCAATTGTTATAAATAAATTACCTGTGACAAATTCAAATTGTTACAAATAAATAACCTGTGACCAACTTAAATTGTCAATTTCAATTGTTATCAATAAATTACCTGTGACAAATTCAAATTGTTACAAATAAATAACCTGTGACCAATTTAAATTGTCAATTTCAATTGTTATCATAAATAAATTACCTGTGGCAAATTCAAATTGTTACCAATAAATAACGTGTGACCAATTTAAATTGTCAATTTCAATTGTTATCAATAAATTACCTGTGACAAATTCAAATTGTTACAAATAAATAACCTGTGACCAACTTAAATTGTCAATTTCAATAGTTATCAATAAATTACCTGTGACAAATTGAAATTGTTACAAATAAATAACCTGTGACCAATTTAAATTGTCAATTTCAATTGTTATCAATAAATTACCTTTAAATTGTCAATTTCAATTGTGACAAATTCAAATTGTTACAAATAAATAACCTGTGACCAATTTAAATTGTCAATTTCAATAGTTATCAATAAATTAAATTGTTACCTAACCTGTGACAAATTCAAATTGTTACAAATAAATAACCTGTTTAAATTGACCAATTTAAATAAATTGTCAATTTTACAAATAAATAACCTGTGTTATCAATAAATTACAATAAATTACCTGTGACAAATTCAAATTGTTACAAATAAATAACCTGTGACCAATTTAAATTGTCAATTTCAATTGTTATCAATAAATTACCTGTGACAAATTCAAATTGTTACAAATAAATAACCTGTGACCAATTTAAATTGTCAATTTCAATTGTTATCAATAAATTACCTGTGACAAATTCAAATTGTTACAAATAAATAACCTGTGACCAATTTAAATTGTCAATTTCAATTGTTATCAATAAATTACCTGTGACTAATTCAAATTGTTACAAATAAATAACCTGTGACCAATTCAAATTGTCAATTTCAATTGTTATCAATAAATTACCTGTGACAAACTCAAATTGTTACAAATAAATAACTTGTGACCAATTTAAATTGTCAATTTCAATTGTTATCAATAAATTACCTGTGACAAATTCAAATCGTTACAAATAAATAACCTGTGACCAACTTAAATTGTCAATTTCAATTGTTATCAATAGAGGGCGGAAAAATGTGCGTTACCACGCGATACAGGTTAGTTTGGTCTGAAGTATGGACGACGTCACAGAGTCAAGCGCAATAACATAAATGCAATATGAGAGGAACCAACAAATGACGTTCAGTGTCAACTCAAGTCGTGTAGGAAAGAAAGCCAGGTGTTTATAACTTTGTTTATTGTCATTGTACAGGTGGTAGTCTTGTGTTAAAGTGATTTAAAATACCTAAGTCGTAGGAATTGGAATTAAACAGTCTAAGAAATAAATTCCGCAAGGCGAAAATATTTTCTGTACCGTGTGTAAATGTGAAATTAAAATACAAAGGAAATATTACATAGAGCGGCATTGTAACAGCAAGAAACATACTGAAAATGTACAAAGGTCTTCGACATCAATTAATAAAAAATACATACACAATCTGAATTTAATGTGGATTTATGTAATATGATTTGTGCAAATATTTCGTTCAAGAAACTTGATAAGAGGTGAAAAGGTGAAAGAAAAATTTCACAAATTCTACAAAAAAAAAAAAAATACCGGTTATACAGTTATGTGTAACATTTTGAGGAGAGGGAAAAACGACAACTACGGCGCTTTTTTCATTTGCACCTTTAACACCTTGTGACACCGAAAGCAGCTTTTCGATGTTGAAAAACTGTTTGAGTGAGAGACGTCGAACTTTCTCTTTCGATAATTTACGGATGTATATTGTGGTTCAGTATAATGCATTCTTTAATCATCAGGCGGTGGCAGTTAACATTTCAGGTAAGTCTTCAAATCATCATAACTATATTACAACTTCATTCCAGTATTTCTGCACATAAGTCAGATTCCACAAACCTTTTTTGATAATTTATTGACAACTTACACTACTTTATGTCGAATTGATTTTTTTTCTGTATGAATTATTGTAATGGGAGAAATACTTATGCCTCTTTTTCCAAGCGAGCAGATGTTCCGTAAATTGTCAATAAATTATCAAATAAGGTTTGTGGAAACTGACTAATGTCACTTTTCCCAGGCACTGCTGATTTATAGATCGATTGAATGGAGTAATGAAGTCCTCATTACCAGACTGTACTCTCTTGCCGCTGTTTACTTGAGTGAATGATAACACCATAGTCCGTTGACACTGAACTTAAGGCATAACGCACATTTTTCCGCCCTTTAGTTATCAATAAATCACCTGTGACAAATTTACACCTGTGGCGAATATGAATCTGTTAAGAATTTAGTGTGACTAATTATAACGATGACGAACAAACTGTGACAAATTCCCATAACCTTGGTAGACGACATGGGAACTTTGTTCTACAAGGAACTTGAAACTATGATCGCGAGCTCTAAAGCAGTGCAGTCATACACAATATTTCCAAATTTTCCGTGTTAAAGAACAGTCCTTACGTTTTAAAATACACTGAAATTAATAGAGCCCTTTCACACGGGTTATTTGTTTCATATCATGATTCTAACAACTCTAAATTACTGCGTATAATCACAGTCTACTATATACAGTCGCGAAGCTTGAGGTGATTTTTTGCAAATCTCGTGATAAAGTGCTCCAAGCGGTTAGCAACTAGAAACAATAGACTGTCCACGGTCGACTTTGGACTGTGTCGTATTTCCATCGAGTGCTAGCTCGTTGCGTATTTCACATTGATGCTTGTGAAATGTTCGTTATTGGTTGTAATGAAAATGTTAATGGCTAAAATACAATAATTGGAATAATAATATTTTACTAGAGACGTAGAAAAATTAAGTTTGTTTTAATGAAATTTATTGATCGCGTTTTATTTTCAATTCTGGTGGGATTATTATTGCTTAGGCCTACTTTTTTTTTCAAAGGATATGTTTTTAATTATAGCTGTTAATTTTGTTGTTATTTTTATTTGTTATTTACTAGAAACGTACAAAAGTCTGTTACAATAAAATTTATTGATCACGTTTTATTTCCAATTCTGGTGTCATTATTATTGCTTAACCTCATCCCACTTTGTTAACTACGTAAGCCTACACTACAAGTACCGGTACACGTAAGTTACTCCATTAATTCATATTTCCATTATTAATGTTGTAAAGGGAAATGCAAATTAATATTTATTGATTTCATAGTTAATTATCGCTATAATCTTGAATGAGTGAAGCGATTATAGTAAATTTCAGTTCGTTTTGCACAAACAAAAATAATATTAATCTATTTCTTGCAGGTATCTTCGAGTTTATGGTGGAATTTAATATACTTCATTAAAATAATAAATTAACTTTATGCATTTAATATTTCAATAATGGAAGGAAGGTGTTAATTTTTCCAAAAGAACAAAATGAAAGTGTAACATATTTTGTCGTCTACTAGGAGAGAGATCTGCGATGATGAGGCGATAGTAGCGATCCTAGTGGTGGGCAACTACCCATGTTTGCATTTTTAGTAAGCATATTGAGCTTCGCGACTGTATATAGTAGACTGTGGTATAATAAAGATGTTCAGACTGTTCCTCTATTACATAGCCAACTTAATCTGAGCGCTTTCATGCCAAGCAGAGTGGATCGGTGAATGAATGAGGTTTCAATGCTCAAAAGTGAAGGTTGTTACGTTTACACAAACTGTTTCCAAATTGGATCTCCTAGCTTCTCTGAAAAACACTGCTTGGTTAGACGTTTAGTTAAGAGGATGAATAAAAGCAAATCTCGTTAGTTGAAAGGTAATTTCCCAGAAGGGACCCCTAACACGCACCGAGCCTTCGGAGCCCTCGTCGTCGACACTGGCCCAGGTCCAACACCACGAACTGCAAGAAAATATATGGCGCGCCAAGCGTGCGAGAAAAACAAGCCGGCCCGAGATAGGCCCGACCTAACAAAGGCTATTTCCTGTAAAAATGCTTTTACTTCTCTTGCGCATCGGGGCTTGCTGAAATTAATTATTCTAACTAAGCTACACCATTATATCACCCTTAATGGAAATTTTACTTTAAATGCCAAGTAAATAGATGAACATTGTGCACAACACTACCAGAATTTAAAATCTAAACTCTAAATCGTAACAAAATGCGCTTAATATAGCCTACATCAGTCCATGCGCATTCTATTTCATTCTGTTGTACAAAATAATACACAGTCTTATATATTAATAGCAAATATTATTTATTCACCTTATAATTAGTGTTGTGGGGTTTAATCGATTAATGTATTAATCGATCAATTTCTGTTGTAAGATTAATCGTTCAAAAAATATTTAATCGAATAATCGAGTCTGTTAAAATTAATCGGTTTTAGTTGATATTAATTATTATTTTGTTAATACAAACTCATACTAGAAATTCCGACAATATTTCTTCCTCAGAAATTGCTTACTTAAAAGCACAATAATATTGTTATTTTCTAACTGTAAACCAGGTATTGTAGGAAAAATCTTTGCACAAACACTTCAGAAAGAGATGGAGATATGAGGGCAGTGACCTAGTCTACCTCTATTGAAAGTTGAAATACAGTGCGCAACCCCTATTAAGTTTTATGGTTTTTCAACAAAACTTCCACCTTGTTGTCAGCTCCTAGCATATGAAATACATACTTTTCTGAGATTCGTCCCTCTCATCCCTTATAAAATAGCCATGTCTACACTATGTGCAAGTGAGAGCGTAACTATCTTCTTCTTTTTCTAAAATCTGGTAATTCGGATTACAAAAGGGGCCAGTCTTCTGTTTCGACTGCTGTACTTTTGCAGGTGCTTGCAGTTTCTGTACTGAGTTTGTATATGAAGGTTGTGTGTTCAGTTTGATAAAGTACATTATGCAACGAGTTTTATAGTAATTAAGAATCGAGCATGGATATTTATGAAAAGTGCAAGCTCCATTTTTCATAAATGGAGCTTCTTAATTACCATTATAGGCGAGTTTCAATTTGATGCTCGACCATATTTCTAACTTGAAATTACGTTTCAGATGTATACATTTTATTTCTATCTGACGAGATCGTGACCTTGTTCTAGGTCGAATTGTGAGATGTGCGCAGACGCGAAAGTATTGATTTTTTCCGAGGAACAATGTTTGACCTTGATGTAGTCCCGTTAAACTTGATAATATTATAATATTATAACCTTGATTATTGAATTCGACATTGGAAAACGAGATGACAAATTGAATTTATTTGAATATTTTACAAAACGCAATTATTATAGTAACAGAACATTAACCTTCTGCGATAGTATTGTTTCCAGCCTCCGTGACTTTTCGTTAATTATCTTTGATTGCATATCCGAGAATAATCGATACTTTACACAATAAATTATAACGGTACAAAAATATGACTTGTCATTGGCTGAACACATGTAAGCTGAGTTATCATTGGCTGAAGACCTGTACTTTAATGAGTAGGTGTACTTTAATGATATGCATTAAAGGACTGCTACCAGATGTATAATTAGTACATTTCGGCATGGTCGAGCATAAAAAAATAATCAGTTTTGTGTGGTCTGTGAAAAGTGTAAACTCCATTATGTTATATGAGAATTTGAGGTAAACTCGGTGAAACGTTTGGATATAAATTGAACGATCGTGGAAAAGTACTTGACAGAAAATAAGTTTTTTTCGTGTTTAGTGATGCAGGAAACATTGTTACTAAACGTGGAGCGACACTTAATTCGGAGCAAGTGAAAGCGCTCACATGTTTAAAATCATGGATGAAGCAGTATTAACTAGGTAAGTCTTCATACTTTTTGTTATTTATGTTTGTCTAAAAAATTCTCGGAGAAATTGACACAATAAATTATAAGCCTCATAATAAAAATATGTTAGTAAATAAATTATAGTAGTTGTTTTGTAGTATAAGGATACAATATACACAGATATACAATATTTAATACTTAACTTATGCTTATCACAAGACACAAGTTAAATTTAACAATAATAGTATTAAAATATTTTTTCAACTCGATCAAAACTCGATTAATGGATGAACTCGATTAATCTATCGATTAATCGATTAAATTCAAATAGTTAATCGATTAACCATTTTGATCGATCGACAGCTCTACTTATAAGTGGCGTGTTTGTGAACACATAATGAATTTTGAGACACATGCAACCTTAACTAAGCGATTATTGTAATAATTGGAGTACAAGGATACCCTTTATCATCTACCCTGTTCAACATCTACTGAGAGGATTTAGTGAAGAACTGTTTCCAGAACATGGGAGGAGTGAAAGTAAGAGGAAAAAGAATAAAGTGCGTAACATTTGCTGATGATGTGGCTTTGAGCGTAATCCGAATCTTAGCGCTGAGCAATCTGATGGCATCACGGTGTTCCGAATTTCAACGATAACGTCACTAATGCTCCACCGGTGTCGTACCGGTTCCATGAGCTTGCAGAGGTGGTGGCAGTCTCCATCAGCCGCCATCAGTGAATCTGATTGGTTCTTGTATAGGGCGGGAATTAGCAGACGAATGACATCGTGCACTGTTGTGTCATGGTGGTGTGTTCTCCTGTATTGTTTGTAATGAGCACAACGTAAAAGCAATATGTTAATGGCTTATGAGCGAACATGTCAACGGTTCAAGAAATAAAATGTTTGCGCTCTCTTTTCTTTGAACGAGATGACAGTACGGAAATTTCGCAAAATCTTGCTGCGTAGCACAGACAACAACTTGTACAGCCGCCATGATAGCCATCGAACCTTCCAGCAGTTTTGTTCCTATTACGCTGCAGCGTGACGTCATTGTTGTCCACCGGTCCGGTGAGATTCGGAATACGCTGTTTGTTAGCAGGAGAGGAGACGATATGAAGGGATATGTACTGGAGTTAAATGACAACTGTGACCAGTAGCTATGGGATGAAGATAAATGCAAACAAGACGAAGACCATGGTCACAGAAAGAAAAATAAAGAAGGTAAACTTACAAATTCTAAATGAAGCAGTAGAGGAAATGGACAGCTTCAAATACTTGGGGTGTCTATAAGTAGCAACATTAGCTGTTGCCAGGAAGTCAAAAGGAGGATAGCAAAGGCATAAGAAGCTTTTAATAGAAAAAGGAGCATCGTCTGCGGACCTCTGGAAAAAAGAACTAAGAAAGAGACTAGGGAAGTTCTTTGTGTGGAGTGTGGCATTGTATAGATAGAAAAATGGACCTTACGACAAAGTGAAGAGAAGCGAATAGAAGCATTTGAAATGTAGATATAGAGAAAAATGTAGCGTGTGAAGTGGACAGACAGAATATGAAACGAAACTGTATTGGAAAGAGTGGGTGAAGAAAGAATGATGCTGAAACTGACAAGGAAGAGGAAAAGGAATTGCTTAGGTCACTGGTTGAGAAGAAACTGCCTACTGAAGGATGCACTAATATGAGTGGTGAAGGGAGAGTTCGGGGCAAAAGAAGATAATAAATAATATAAATGAATATAATACTAACGTACTTTGAGTAAAGTTATAACTACAGAACATATATCAATTCCAGTACATTGAGTTTAAATCCAGATATTAAAATAATTGTAATTTACATGATCAAATTTATTTTAAGGAAAAGATATATGAGCAGAATCAGAGCAACGGAAATGAAATTTCTCAAACGGGCAGCAAAATATACTCTTTTAGATCGAAAAAGGAATGAAGAAATATTGGAACAATTAGAAGTAGAATCAGTAGAAGAAAAAATAAACAGATACAAACTAAATTGGTTACACCATGTAAAACGAATGGACAATTCAAGAATCCCCAGAATGATGATGCAATATCAACCCAGAGGACATCGACGGTCAGGAAGACTCTTTAGAAGACTGCTAGATGGGGCCGAAACAGGTCTACACAGGCCTAATTCGTGACGGATGATGATGATGATGATGATGATGATGAAATGTATAATATGTAACAGTAATTAGTTAATGGCCCACAACATTTCATGCGGTCACAGTGTTCATTACAAAAATACTTTTAGAGGACCTGAAGATGCCTGAAAAGGCTTAAAACTAAATTAAGGTATATGATTAATTAGTAGACTCATTATCCATAATAAAAACATGTTAATTAAAGTTTCAAAGTATGTCTTGTAGCATGAAAAAGGGCAGTCAGCGTTCCCGTGTTCTGTACCAAAATCTGTGTCTAAAAACGTTCACTATCTGATAACAAAGTTTGTCGGTCTAATTAAGATACACCCTGTATATGCAAATATTAATCACATTGTGGGGTCTATTTCTATATATTAACTACATTCAGAGTTTACGCTATGCCAGCCTTCCAGTGCTTCGCTTTAATACCACTCATATACAGTAGAACTTCTATTAAACGAGGCAGTAACATTGTCGTGCTTTCACTGAAGAAAACAAAGGCTCTAGTCATGTAAACGGACCAAATTAATGCCAGGGGCGGATTCAAATCTACAACTGTTATTTAAATGTAGCATTAAACCTACTGGTTAACCGTTGCTTGCGTCACAGATCACAGAATTTCACACATTTGAAATGAAATTTGCCTTAACATGGTATTGATTATGAACGTTCTTGTTATGTTTACTCTCCATTTCATTTATATGTCTTCCATATTTCAGACAGTAGACTATCGTTTACTGGCCTACCATGATTTCGATTACCCTTCAGGTTGTAGTATTAAGGCATTATATATAAATAATTTGCTATTCTACATTCCCAAGAAACTCTTCAATCCATTTTTCATGATCTCGCACAACTTAAGTGGACAGTCCAATAAAAATGACAACTTTTTTCCTAATTTTTTTCAACAAAATTTTGAGAGCATGTTAACTATGTAAAGGAATAATAAAATCCAAATTTTGAGCTCCCAAATATTTTTGGATTTTAATTTTAATTTTTTTCTAGGCTATGTATTTGTGTGGCTTTAATTTGTTTTACTGTTTTTTTCTCTCTCTTTATTTCTTGTGTAGCTTTACTTTGTATATAGTGTATTTTTTTCTGCTTATTTCTATTATTGTATTTGTATTCCTGGTGTTGTGGAAGAGAAGGCCTGATGGCCTTAACTACACCAGAATAAATAAATAAATAAATAAATAAATAAATAAATAAATAAATAAATAAATAAATAAATTTTATAAATAAATAAATAAATTTTTAGTAGAAGATCTCAATTTTAAGTTTATTTTTTTGTTACATTCACAAGACGTAGGAACATTTATAATTTTATGAAATATCTCATTTATTCACTTTCAAAATTATTTTTAAATTTTAAATAAGTTATTTTTTTATAATTAATTTTAAAAATGACATAAAATGAACTGGAAATTTCTTGCAAAATAAATTCATGAAACATCTAATTTATTACCTTCAAAATACGTATTTAAAAATTTAATCCAGAATGAATAGATGATGTTGAACCAAGAAAAATAAACTTAAAAAATGAACTTGAAAGTAAACTTACAAATGGCTTCTTACAAAATAAATTCATTGCCGCCCTACATAAGCCCGCCAGCGGTCCCTATCCTGTGCAAGATTAATCCAGTCTCTAAAACCCCACCTTAAATCCATTTTAATAATCCTCCCATCTACGATCGGCCTCCCTAAAGGTCTTTTTCCCTCCGGTCTCCCAACTAACACTCTATATGCATTTCTGGAAACAAATGCTCTGCCCATCTCAAACGTCTGATTTTAAGTTCCTAGTTATGTCAGGTGAAAGTAAAATGAATGTTTATGTAACACACACCTACAATTCTCTTTCGATATTTTCACCTAGTAACTTCAGGAGCCAAACTTTAGAACAAAAAGTTACAAGATTTCTAATCAGAGATTTGTAAAATAGAATTCTTTGATGAAAAATTAATTTCGACAGATCTTTAAATGCAACATTCCCTTACAGTCTTAATTAAAACCATTTTTATACCTACAGTATTTATAAATCACAATTGAACTAAATTCATTCAGGGTATGAAAATATAAATTATAAAGAGGTGAAATAGCCAATAAAACTTTTTTGGAAAATTTTCCTGATTTTAAGCGAACTCTTCCCTTAATTTGTTTGGTGTCCCAATCCTTTTCTCCTTCTCCTTACTTTCTGGTTTAGAGTGTAGTTACCTCTTCCGATTTTCACTGGTCCATACAGCTTGAGCTGTATATTTTAATGTAATTAATTTTTCCAATTAAAAATCATAATTTATTTCCGTATCATATTTCGCTATTTCACATTTGATTTTGCGTATATCGTTTAATTGCTGAATGAAAATCTAAATTTATTTTTATTTATTTTTTTCACTAAGATCTGATCGCCAACGAAAATTAAGGTATCGGTATTAATATGTATTTTTAGATATAGAAATTCCTAGTTTTACTTAAGTTTTTAATCTCTTACAATATCGTCCGTAGATAGATAGATAATTGATAGCCGTCCCAACCAGGGTTTAATAATCATTAATTATTATTTAATATTATAATCGACCTCCTAATCAATTCTAAATGAATATTTATATTTAATTCAATTTTTTCTTTAAAAGAAACCCTAGTTAGGTTGGGTATCATTGAGAAATTATGGTTTAATGCGATTTGCTATGGTATCGTGAATGTTTGATTGCTATAGGTTTTCATAGCTTGGCTAAAGGTCTATAAGAATGACGTAGCGTCGCACATCACTGAACAACAAATTTTTACTTTTTGTCTTGTTCCGAAATAAAAATAGGTGAATGTTATTAATACGTAGGCTATGCCCTAAATCTATATCTAAAATGCAAATTGGCCCATCACGTACCATTTTTCGGGGAAAGTGAATTATTTTTATGAAAAAAAAATTTTTATTTTTCAATGCTACTAATAAAATTACAGCAGACTAGGGATGCAAAATGCCTCATACTATTTGCAAAATATGTACTGGATGCAAAAATGATGTTACATAGTTTAAAACACAAAAAAACACAACAATAAATTATTTCATGTGTAAAATGGAAAAAATCTCGGAATTTGAACTTACTATTTAAAAGGATTTTGTGCATGACTTCCGTTTATAACTAGACCCAGTACTGTATTTTACAAGGATCCAACTATAGTCTGCAAACATGCTGGATGATGATCTTCCTTTATATCGTCTTTTCATTTCAGATATTTCTTGATGAAATCTTTCCCCATACTCGTCGCTTACCGCTCCAAGGTTAGGAGGAAAAAATTCAAATGAGAATGTAAAAGTATATTTTGAGAAATATATTGCACCCCAATTTCTCATATGCACTTAACATGGTTTCCACAGGTTTGATGTAGTTGCCTGCTCTAGAATTTCCGAGGAAATTTTAGCAAACATCTTCGAAAGTGCGCCATGTCAATTTTTTCCTGTAACGGAATGTTTCCCCTCAAACAAAGAGTCAGCCAGAACTTTACGAATTTTTGAACTGATGAAAATGCTCTCTTTTAATTTCCCTTCACTGAAACTGTTAAAGTTTTTCTTTTAAACACTGAAAACCACACCTTTGTTTGTTCATTGCGTAGACCTCACTTTGAACTTATGAAATTTACTGAATAGAAGGGACCAATATCTTTTTATTTATTAGAAGTACAAAAAAACATGCCAACAACCATAAGAAACCGGAAATAGGTCACAAACGCATAAAATGCATTAGCTTCTGTTTTGGTTTACAACTTCCAACCCGCGCCAGAGCGCTTAACGAAAAGTGAAATCATAGTGAAGATCCATAAACCAACTCTTGGATTAGTAATAGAAGAGGGAATCATCCTCAGGGCGGACCAATGCCATAAAGATGTCCACAAATATCGCAGCAGTACGATCTGTGTCACGTCGTTCCTTCCAAGATCAAAACTGTCATCTTCCAGGATGCAACGAAGTAGAAACCCTTGGGCATGTTTTGGGTTAATGCCCTAAAGGAGAACTACTGAGGAACAATCGCCAACATAAAGTGAGAAGCTCCATCGCAACCACCCTTCGGAAGTCAAAGTGGGAGGTTTACGAAGAAGTGCACTGCTTGGTTGAGAATGGGTCAACGAGAAGAGCAGACATTATAGCCATCGATCGCCGGAATCAAAGAAGCCTCATTCTTGACCCCACTGTCCGTTTTGAGAAGGATGATCAACAAGCCAATAACGTTAACGATGAAAAGAAGTCTATTTACAATCCATGTATTCCTCACTTCAGTGAGTGATACAAAATTAATATTAATACATGGGAAGTGAAAGGACTTCTTTTTGGCGCTAGGAGAACTTAATTTAAGTTAACCAAAACCATTCTCCTTTCTCTTAAATTTTCTAATGAGGACATAAACAAAATTTGCCTAATGGTAATGAGATATTCATTATCCATTTTACACAATCACTTGTATAACACTACGTAATATTTTTTTTACTTCATTTCATTACTCTTCAATGTATTTTCATCTCATGTTTCTCCGAAATCAAATTGTACTTTATTTTTAAATTTATCATTGTTCCGTATTCTCTCCGCAAATCATATTGTATTTTGTTTTTAATTTAACCTCTGCTTTGTATTCTGGATCCTAGTGGTCAGCCGTAGATGTCGGCCAGATGTCCCAAATTGTGGAATTTGTGTTAAAAACCTTGCGTGATACGAAGCAAAGAGATGATTTTTCGGATTCAGCGCACACCAAACCATAAGGGATACATTGTTTTAAGTCGGAGCAAAATTGTTATTCAGTGAATTATGATGTAACCTATAACCTGACTACTGACCAAAAATGGTTCCGTTTTATTGATGGCTACTCTCAGGATGACAATATTTCAAACACTACTTACACGCCATGGCGTCGCGGTCTAAAGCATTCCGCCTAGGACTCGCGTTACAGAATGCGCGCTGGTTCGAGTCCTCACGGGGGAAGAAATTTTCTCATGAAATTTCGGCCAATGTGTAGGACCAGTGCCCACCCTGCATCGTGACGAACTTGGGGAGCTACGATAGGTAGCGAAATCCGGTTGCGAATACCAGCTATTACAGCTGGGGGGATCATCGTGCTAACCACACGATACCTCCATTCTGGTTGGATGATCGTCCACCTTTGCTTCGGCATGTGGGCGTGAAGCCAGCAGACGGCTGGTCGGTCTAGGCCTTTCACGCTACGGATTATTATTATTATTATTATTATTATTATTATTATTATTATTATTATTATTATATTATTATTTTGGAGATTTATCCTTCGAAGAGGTGGAAAAATTCAAATATCTTGGATGCAACAGTAACAAATATAAATGACACAGTTCAGTTAGAAATTAAACAGCTAGAATAAATATGGAAATGCCTGTTTTATTCGGTTGAGAAGCTTTGTTCATCTAGTCTGCTGTCAAAAAATCTGAAAGTTAGAATTTATAAAACAGTTAGGGAGAGTCGGGTAGTTATCGGACATCGGAAAAAATAATGTATTGGACAGTGCAGTTTCTTTCATCTGCCAAATGGTTGTACCTGAATGACATCAAGAAATGTAACCATGTCAATCAGGTATTATCATCGCGTGGTAGATGAAAGAAACTCACTGTCCGATATTACCCTATGTCCGACATTTCCCCTATATTACATATGGTTGTAGACTCTCACTTTGAGAGAGGAACAAAGATTAAGGGTGTTTGAGAATAACATTCTTAGGAAAATATTTGGGGCTAAGAGAGATGAAGTTACAGGAGAATGGAGAAAGTTACAAAACGCAGAACTGCACGCATTGTATTCTTCACCTGACATAATTAGAAACATTAAATCCAGACGCTTGATATGGGCAGGGCATGTAGCACGTATGGACGAACCCAGAAATGCATATAGAGTGTTAGTTGGGAGGCCGGCGGGAAAAAGACCTTTGGGGAGGCCGAGACGTAGATGGAAAGATAATATTAAAATGAATTTGAGGGAGGTGGAATATGATGGTAGAGAATGGATTAATCTTGCTCAGGATAGGGATCAATGGCGGGCTTATGTGAGGGCGGCAATGAACCTCCGGGTTCCTTAAATGCCAATAAGTAAGTAAGTAAGTAAGTAAGTATTATTATTATTTACATGTTCAATTAAACATTTCCAACAACTCTGAGAAGAATTCATAGCTT
The DNA here is from genome assembly GCA_025594305.2 of Periplaneta americana. Taxonomy (NCBI): domain Eukaryota; kingdom Metazoa; phylum Arthropoda; class Insecta; order Blattodea; family Blattidae; genus Periplaneta; species Periplaneta americana. The sequence continues at coordinate 43,714,602 of JAJSOF020000038.1, read as the reverse complement.
ACTATTAATTTATCAGAGGTGGTTATCAATTATTTCATGGAGTCGCAATTGTGAGACGCCCAGGGTCACAGTGCGACACTGGACCCGATGAATTAGTTTTGAATAATGTGGTGGTATGATTTGCAATCAGTATTTAATGATACGGAACATGTTAGGTTTTATCGTGCTGTCGCATCGCTGATTGTTACGCTTTAAAACAAATGAATGAGTCGAGCTACCCGACCGAGAGAGCGAGTGTGATTCGTATCCCACCGCGGTCATCGAGGTCAATAGTTCCTCTAGCGCTCATTAATTCATTTTGTTCAATACCAAGAATGCAGCAACGCTGCTGTTATTCCAGTCCACGGTACAGTGTTATTCAATTCCAATGAATATTGCCATGTAGGCTATAAGTGAAAACTTTCATTAAAAATTATGAACCATACATACATTACATTACATTCATACATACATATATATATATATACATACAGTCCACACCTGTGGAGTAACGGTCAGCGCGTCTGGCTGCGAAACCAGGTGGCCCGGGTTCGAATCCCGGTCTTTTATTGTTACCTGGTTGAGGTTTTTTCCGGGGTTTTCCCTCAACCCAATATGAGCAAATGCTGGGTAACAATAAAATGATGTCTTTCAGTGCTGGACCCCGGACTCATTTCACCGGCATTATCACCTTCATATAATTCAGACGCTAAATAACCTAGATGTTGATACAGCGTCGTAAAATAACCCAATAAAGTATATACATACATCCAGACACAAGCACACACACACACATACACATATATACAGTAGCGCTCAAAAGTATTTTATAGATAGCATTGTCACAATTACAGAAAGATAAGTACTGTACAGAAAAAAAAAAATCCAGTAGATAATTGAATAGTACATTATGCAACGAGCCTTTATAACGGATACATAATTTTAAGACGTGCATTACAGTGATGTTTTTTGAAACGAGCGCAAAGTAGTTTCATAATTTTCTACAAGCGTCTTAATTACCATTATTGTCAAGTTTCATATGACTTTTTATGCTCGACCATATTTCTAACTTGAAATTATTCATAAGTATTCATGTTATTCTTATCTGACTGAGGAGCGGAACTGACCTTGTGCAATACCTCGTAAATTGTGAGATGTGCGCAGACGCGAAAGTATTGATTTTTTTTTTCTGAGAAACAAATGTCGACATTGACCTTGATATAATCTAGAGAGTAAAATAAACATTAATCTTGATATAACCTTGAAATTGAATTAACATTGAAAAAGAGATGACAAATTGAATTTATTTGAATATTATTTAAATTAATGCTATACTAACAGAACTGACTTTACTTCAAATATAGGTGATTTATTGATTTATTGTTGTCTTTCGTTTGCATATCTGAGAATAATCGATACTTGCTCTTTCATATTGCTACAATGGTATTTTATGATTGGTGGAACAACTGAACTTTAATGAATAGATGTAGTTTAATGAGGTCCATTAAAGGGCTGCTACCAGGTGTAAATTACTACATTTCGGCATGGTCGAGCATAAAAGTATTTACAGTAGTGGCAAAAAAAAAACGGACATTACCCTTTCTGATTTCAGAGCCTTGTTCACCCAGACACGAAGGGGGGTAACTAAGACTCTCGTGGTTTTGAACTGCAAAGTAACCTCCGTGGTCACTTCAGTTTGTAAGAACGAATCCTGCTTTTTAGGAAGGAAACTTTTTTTTTCCTTATTCAAATTTATTCCAAATACTTTTCGATTGCAGCGATATTTTACAAAATGTTTTTCTTCTTTTCTTCTTCTTCTTCCTTCTTCTTTTTCTTCTTCAGTACAGGGATTAAAAAACATTGGCCTTTCCGTCTTCAAGTTTAAATCATCTGTCCATCTTATTTTCGGACTTCTCCGACACAATTTTAAAACCTGTTGGTGCATAATATCATTTGTTTTGATAATCTATCATTGGTCATTCTTGTAATATGTTGGTACAATTTTGTTTCTGATTTTTAATCTTTTCTTCTAAATTAAAAATATTTAATAATTGTCGGATATTTTCATTTCTTTGATGATTCCAGTGAAAGTATAACCGGCAACACCTCGTAGGAACTTCATTTCACTTACTTTAATTTTCCTTTTGATGCGCTGTTTAATGACCAGTTTTCTGAGCCGTAAGTTAATAATGGAACTGCTAGGGTTTTGTAAAATTTTAATTGTGTTGAGCGCTGTATTTTATTTCTTAAAGTTCTTCTTATTGTTCCACACATCTCTTGGAATTTGCTCAACTTATTGTTAATATCCTGTTCACCCAAATAAGATATATTGCAGCCTAAGTAGTTAAAATAAGATATCTTTCTATAGTTCCTTTGATTAATAACTGTTTTACAACGCCTATGATTAAGCTTGAAATAATTGTTTTAGCTTTTGTTATTACAAATTTTTAGATTAATCCTTCTATTATTAGCTGGAGCTGTTTAAAATAGTTGCCATTTGTAGATCCCCCCTTCTAGATTCTGCGACATAACCACTTGACGGACAGTAAAAGTATGTCTGAGTAATTTTATCTGTTGTTCGGGCAGAATTTAAGACTGAATTTAATATTTTATTCTGCTTTTCTATAGAGTAGGTGAGAATTATTTCAACATGAGTTACTAAGTATGAAGGACGAAACCGGTAATTGGAATTAGATGCAATAGTTTATACTATTACAAAAGAACTGAATTGCTTATCTGATTACCTACTCTTATCAATATTTTTGTCTCGTATAAACTTTTTATGATTATTTTTCAAATTTTAATATCCTTCTTCATATCAGTATTTTCCATAATTTGTTTTTGAATACCTTATGGATAACTTTTTCGTGAGTAAAAACATTTATTGTTAATACTGTTGTATTTTGATTAAACAAAAACTTAATGAAAATTTTATTCTCAAAATCATGAAATTTCCACTTTACGTAAATGGATGAACTACCTTTGAATAAGGAACAAAAAGTTTCCTTCCCAGGCGGGATTCGAACCACGAAAGTCTTAGTTACCAGTCTATCGTGCTCTGGAGTGAACAAGGCTCTAAAATCAGCTACAAGGGTCGGTCCGGTTTTTTTTGCAACTACTGTACGTATAATATCTTTAATGTATCACAAAAAATAAATTTTAAATCTATTCGAACGGTTTATATTAAATCAGACTTCCTAACAGAGTGGTCCGTTGTGTGTATTTTATGCATTTTTAACTAAATTATTTTTACTATAATCGCCAGAAACAGTTACACTAGAGAGATCGGTTTTAGGTTAACAGTTTTCTTTCCAAACTCCATGTTTTTTTCTTCAATTAATTGCACACCCGAAAGTCATGGAGCACCTGTGGTGATTTTATTCCCCATATATATCTTGTGACTTTTCCCTCGCACTGTATAGCGAGCTTTTGATCTATAATAATCATTAGGAAATTCTTGCTGCAATCTCTCTCTCTCTCTTTCCTTTTACTGGCGTACTCCTTTCTGTGCGAATCTATATTTTACTCTCTTGAACAGTACGAATTGTATTCCCCTTCTCTCTTCCATTTTGCGTTTCTGTAAAATGTCAGTAGGGTTCTATCATTCATCACTTCTTTCATTCCTTTTATATATCAAACTTGCTCTATATCTTATCTTGATTCTCCTCTCATTTCTTTCATACTGTTCCTATTTCTTTTAATTGAATCTTCGCCTAGCTTGACCATGTATCACAGTCGCTTTACATAGTTCGTTATTCAAAATTCCATTGCATTCGTTCATTACGACAACTAATATTTCATCCGTTCATCTCCACTTCGTTTAACAATAATTATTCTTAGTCTAAGAAATTGCGTTCAAGTGAAGAATACGTGTAGCATTCCATTGGAATTGTTACGAGTATCTCCTCTTCTACATAATGAAGTGTCTCATTATGTATGTATGCGTTCGTACATGCGTGTGTATGTATGTATGTATGTATGTATGTATGTATGTATGTATGTATGTATGTATGTATGTATGTATGTATGTATGTATGTATGTATGTATGTATGTATGTATGTATGTATGTATGTATGTATGTATGTATGTATGTATGTATGTATGTATGTATGTATGTATGTATTCACACTGAAATGGGTATATATCCGGTGTCACTGGTAACTAATTACACTCAATAATGACAATAATAAACAATTAATAATATATTAATAATACTAATTAATAATGATAATTAATAATAATAATAATAATAATAATAATAATAATAATAATAATGTCCACACCTGTGGAGTAACGGTCAGCGCGTCTGGCCGCGAAACCAGGTGGCCCGGGTTCGAATCCCGGTCGGGGCAAGTTACCTAGTTGCTGTTTTTTCCGGGGTTTTCCCTCAACCCAATACGAGCAAATGCAGGGTAACTTTCGGTGCTGGACCCCGGATTCATTTCACCGGCATTATCACTTTCATTTCATTAAGACGCTAAATAACCTAGATGTTGATACAGCGTCGTAAAATAATCCAATAAAATAATAATAATAATAACAGAGAGTATCCTAAATTAATTTGTTCTGTATAGCATAGTAGATACCTTACTGTCTGAAACTGTAAATAATGGGATTCGATACCTCCTCGAGAACGAGGGAATTTTCGGACGAAAAAAAGCCGAAGCAACTCTATGTTCTAATTCACACTAGCAAGGAATGATATAGTCTAAGAAAGAATGTCCAAGCGAAGTGAGATGAATCTATGATGAAGGATGAGTGGAACATAGAAAAATTCTCTCCGGCACCGGGATTTGAACCCGGGTTTTCACTATACGTGCTGACGCTCTATCCACTAAGCCACACTGGATTCCCATCCCGATGTCGGATTGAATCCTCTCAGTTTAAGTTCCACCGCTTGGGTTCCCTCTAGTGACTTACCCTCATGCACTGCGTCATAGATGTCCACACATGTGCAGAGGTGCACTCGTTAAGAGTGACTAAGTGGCTGGGATCCGACGGAGTAAGCGCCGTCTTAAATCACTAAAGGCTGGTTCACAATAAACCGGGAACGGAAACGACAACGTGAACGAGAACGGAAATATTATTAAAATAAATGTATTTATCCATGACCATAACGAAAACATGCCTTTACTAAATACTTTTGCGTTTGTAAAGTAGGCTTTTATTCAACATTACTTTATTTCACTAGTGAGATAAAGACTTTACCTCACAGTTTGAACTTTATCTCACAGTTCATTAGTATTTTCCTAGTACCCGGGCACACACGTATACTTTTCCATTCAACTATTACTCAAGAAGTTAATGTATTAGTTACTAGATGTCACTACCTCTACTTCTTTATTACCATTTCTTAAATATACATATACTCAATCTCCTTCTCTTTTCTCTATCTGCTACGTCGTAATTTGTACATTACATCCATATCTAATATGCATCATTTTAAAATTTTGTAATAATTTACCTTTGGGATGCGACGAGACTTGAACCTGCGAAGTTCAAATAAACCGTTAGCCAACTGAGCTAAACAGACACGATGATTAATTAAGTTTTAATATTCCTCTTAAATTTACAGAAGTAAAATGTGAAATTATTTTAATCACAATAGTCCCGTGAAGACTTCTAAATAATTCCTGAAACTTCAAAAAGACGAAAATACACGTTTAAAATGAAAAATATATTATAATTATATAATTAATTATAATTTGTTATTTATCCAACGCTTTAGATACCATTCTTTACTAATCATGGCCTCCTACATCATAACCTACCTAGTAACGTATTGATTCTAAAATCCATGCCATGGTATGTGATTACATGAGGACTTATTTTCAACATTTTTCTTTTATAAAACATAATTTTTCGTTATGGTCATGGATAAAATTACGTATGGTACTTGTGAGCGTGATCTTTATTGCACTCGTGTAATTTAAGCACTCGGCTGACGCCTCGTGCAATAAAGATGCACTTACCTCACAAGTACCATAAATAACTATTAAATGTGAGCATTCACAATTAACTATTGTGAATGGTCACATTTAAAAACATTTATTTGAACATTATTTCCGTTCTCGTTCTCGTTGTCGTTTCCGTTCCCGGTTTATTGTGGACCAGCCTTAAGTGATTATTTTTCGCATATCCTTCATCATATGATGACGCAGAATTTCTGCACGGAAATATGTACTTCGGTACATCGTAATAATTAGATGAATCTAGCCAAGAAAGGTAAGATGATACTTATCTGGCAATGCGAATGTGAATTTACTGCTATATCCTCTTTAAAACCATATTTTTTTAGGGTCTGCGAGTTCACGAGGAACTGACGTAAGTCTTGTATATTGGAAACTCGATCGTTAGTCTTGTCAAAATGTGTTAGCATAGTAACAGTAACAATACACGTCTTGTATTGATTTATTGAAATTCTTGGTCTGTATTATATATCGTAACTGTAGAAATACGTTCCAGCGATAGCAAAATGATGTCTGGCAGTTATGATTGTGATCAAAGGAACAGAAATGTTGCGATATTAGTATAAAATCATTTCCTCTCGGTTCTACATTTATTCTACTGTAACAGAAAAATAGTTTTTTTCGCTATCATAAGCAAATTCTTTGCGAAGTGGAAAGGAGTAACAGTATATACAGGGCAAAGTATATTTATTACAGATTTATATGCATGTTTACAGAGTTAGTCGTAAGTAATGTCATGGATGAATATATAATAGGATGCGAAACTGCGGTCAGCACCATCTGACGGAAGGGGGCTCAAATAAGATGATCAGCGCAAGACGTCGTGGGTGGTGAACATTAGAATTACGTGTTGGGTAGATTACCCAGAGTTCTCTATTTATCCGTTAATTCGACACGAACAGACGATGCTCGAGAAGACAAGATGGCAGCCAGAAACTTGCTAATCAGTGGACATAAAGTGTAATAATTGTTTGTATAAGCAGTGTATGTTAAAAAGTGATGTTTATAGACGTTGTAAAAATAGTGTTGTTGAAGGTATTGTAAAGTAATAGTAATATAATAAATTGAACTATCTAAGTAGTTGTTGCAGACTTTTCCATTGCGTTGTACACTAAATACCCAAAGAATATAATCCCAATTATTAACCTTTTGCTTTATTTTCTGTCTCTGGTTATATTTTAATTGGGTAATGTAAAATAGATCGTCTCTTTTATCTTACTGTTGGCTCCGGTAAGAATTTTCAGTGGAAGATGGTGTGAGAAATAAAAATGTAAATGTTTTATTTAAAATTGGGTTAGTTGAAAATATCGATGAGGGTGGGAGGGAAGGAATATTTTCTGCATAGTTTAACATTTTCTTCATGAGGTGCGCTGCTAAATGCATGGCCTAATTACTTTTTATTTTCACTACTTGGTGCGCTGCTAGATATAATAAGTTCTCCTCCATCCAACAGATGGCAGCAACATCAGTTTCTACATTAGCGCATCTAGCATGTGTTAAGGGAAACTCAGTAACTTTCGTATCCTATTATTATATTCATCCATGGTAATGTCATTAATAGGCTCCGTATTTCAGCTACCTATGAACTGGAAAGAAGTTGCCTGATTCGAAGTATATGTGACGTCACAGCGCAGGTACAGGTACGTTCGTATACAAAATAGTTACGCATCCTCTGCCCTTTCTTCAAGAAAGTCAAAACTGGGACGCAGTCATAGTGAGTAGTCTTATCAATCACTGCTCTTACTAGCCGTATTATTTAAATAACTGAATTTTTATGGCTGATTGAAGGTTTATTGCAGAGGTAAACTGCCTTAGGTAAGATGCTCAAGCGTATAATATTGCAGGACATAGTTGAGGATATTTGAACTAATATTTTCACTGTCAATGTAGACAACATTACATATAAATTGTGTAAAATAAACATAAATGTGACAAAAATTGTGCACTCAAAGACACTCCAAATGGCACAGAAAGTGTGTTGAACGTAATCGAAAAGAACCAGTATGATCAAAATCTGAAAATTATGAAGATAACTCGACGTTTAGCACGGATTTGTGTAGCCTACCATGATGTTCTGTGCCAATATCTAAATTAAATAATCTACATTTTAGGGAATTTCTAGAGTAGTACATAGAAAATTAGTGGGTTTTCAGCGATGAGCGACTGCAATATCCTAATGAAACACGAAAAAATATCAGACAATAGAAATATCTTGTACTATATCATGCACCAATAACGTCATGTGCCATTGAAATAATTTTTTACAATATAAAATCATGTCAAGTTCCGTAACTTACAAATGCACGTTATTATTCACTGCAAAGGTCACGACGAAAATGAACATTACTGCTCAAGGATGTGTTTACTGGTATAGCTTCGGAATGTCGGGAGTTGACTGTACTCCATGAACACGCAGCGACGACCTGTTTGTTTATATCCTTATCCGTTGCATTACCTGTGTTCGGCGTACTATATACCCAATGTCTTTAGGTAGCTGGAATACGAAACTAGTCATTAATGTCAAGTGGTTATTCTTTGAGATATTCCAAACAAAAAGGTTTAATACAATTTTGCTCGTTTTTTTACTTCTTTTTTTCGAGAAAAAATAATTAACGCATTTTTATAACTACTGAAATAATTCCCAATATGCTCAGTAAATTTAAGATTTTTATTTTATTTTATTCGGTCATTTTACGAAGCTGTATCAACATCTAGGTTATTTAGCGTCTGAATGAAATGCAGGTGATAATACCGGTGAAATGAGTCCGGGGTCCAACACCGAAAGTTACCCAGCATTTGCTCGTATTGCGTTGAGGGAAAACCCCGGAAAAAACCTCAACCAGATAACTTGCCCCTACCTGGATTCGAACCCGGGCCACCTGGTTTCGCGGCCAGACGCGCTGACCGTTACTCCACAGGTGTGGACGTAAATTTAAGAGAGGAGTGTATTTCAATAATAAATGTTTGAAAGAATTTTACTTTTCTCCTTTAATTGTGAAAAATTTGATCCGAACTAATGTAAGTTATCGTTCTACAAAGGCATTTTAAAACGTGATGCACTCTGACAACTCTGTAAAGGTTATTGCCTGGAGAAATGCAGCTAGGGTTTGCTAGGAATGGGTGAGATAATGAGAAATGCAAATATAACACAACTGCTTTTACGGATACCTGGGGAAATTTGATTTCTTGTATGTAAGTTCACCGGTTACTATTTTAAAAATTAATTGGGAGGGAACTATTTTAATTGTCTGAAGAAAATGCTTGTAGTACGACAAACGGAGATTTTTTAAACCTCAATTAGATTTGTTAGTGTACAATAACCTTTTATTATTGCCTGTGTTCACCGAATATTTAATTGAAATTAAATCGAAGATTTTAATAGTAATATTTTTAATTTTGTTCGTTACTTTAACGTAAAATAAGCATATCTTATTTTTATTTTTTACTTTAGAGTTTTAAGTATCGTAAAATTTTGTTTTTATAACGTGAAATAAGCATAATTATTGTTATTATATAATTTGAACTGGTAATGGAAATTACGGGAAAACGGCTGGACGGATTTTAATAAATGACCCCTCATTTTGAAGCTTGGAACTCAAAAGTATTTCGGAAAAATAGTAGTTTTCAGTGAAATGTCAATTTTTAAACATAATTTTCCTATTTTCCAAAATACATCTGTCGTCAGTTTTGAGAACTAGCTAATAGCATTCACGGCCGACTTGATATTCCCTTCGCTTTTTTGTAAAGGAGAAGCGAAGCGAGCATCAAGTCGGCCGTGTTGCATTTCAGAATAAAACAAAACACATACTACAGTAAACAATATTACACGAGGGCCATGATCTGCAAGAATGCTGACATATTTAGAGCTCAAATTAAATTGGTTATTAAAATCTTAACTTAGTAAAAATAATTTACAGGTTCGATTCTGTGGTGTATAATTTTCTAGGTACAGCTGTGTATTGGATGTTAAAAACTACAAAACTGGAGGTGGTTAGATGTAATTATTACCATTAGAAAAGAAATATTATTGTAGTTAATGCCATGATGTGACTTTTTCATTAATTATACATATTAATGCTATATTGATGATATGAAAGTGAAACGTTTGGGGTTATATAAGTAGATGTAGAGAATAACTTAAATTAGATTTTGATTTCTACATTTTACTGAGTGGCGGCTATATAGTATATGTTACTGAAAGCTATAAAGCTTACGTAAGATAATAATATTATTAAAAATCAAATATTTTTATAATTATTAATCAAGTGGGGTTGGGTCTTTTCATATATTTAATGGCGGTGTGGTGTAGATATTTATATGCGTGGTTCTCTTCAGTATTGGCTCGAGAGAGAGTATCTTTCATTGTTATGGAAGCAAATAACTTTCCGAATGTCTGGTATTCTTCATTGAAAATAAATCTGAAAAATGTTTATTTGAACGTCTAAAGAACTTAGTTTGCAGCATTTGCTGCACAAGCCACTAGTAATTATTATAAATATTAGTACATGAACAAAATTCATACAATAATCTACAAGAAATAGCTGTACACAAATAGATCGACAGAATGTTCGAAACAATTCTTCCGATATCAGTGATGTTCAAAATAAAACTTAAAAAACAAACTAAATTTCACGTTTGTTCTAAATTGACAGTCTGGGAGACAGAAGGAAAACAAAAAATTAACCACTTCTTACAGTCATCTCCGAATTTCTCAAATTCAATGCAGGAGCTCTATAGGCGACACGGAACGTTCGAGATGTGGATGGCTGTGCAGTGTTGCTACAATGGGTATCAATATTTCAGCAAGTGAATCGTCTACGGGCAGGAAGACAAGAGAATGGTGAGGGTGCGAGGGGTGGGACGGGGTGTAGAGAGGGAAGTATCAACGATCCCTGTGTTTGCTCACCTTGTTTTCTGCGGACAGTTGAGAAACTTTGCGAACTCGCCCCCCTTTTCAACGCTCGGCCGTCTACATGCTTTCTTAGCACAAATACCTGGTTCAACAAATGACGTTCGCCAATTTTAAGTGAATTCTCTTGTTGACGCCTCTTTGCTATGGTGCGTATGAATTACCGTTGCTAAAAACAAATTATTTGACGGCAATGTAGTCTCGCAGAGAATTAATTTTAGTATTTAAACATTTAAACGTAAGATAACATTAATGTTAAAAAATTGATGATAAAGGTGTTCATATCTAGTAACAATAAAAAATAAAGCGATGCTATCTTCTTATTTAACCCTAGAATGCTGCCGTACGTAATTTTAACGTACAGGGATATCATTTTATTTTTACTTCAATTTTTATTGTACCTGAGTTTTTGAATGTGCTTCACTCCCACCCCCTATACTAGTAAACTTCCAACCGTCCTTCACATAGAACCAAGGGCGCGTATGCAGTCAAAGTCACAGTAAAACTGGACTGAGCTTAGTGAGTATAGTACGTTCCAGAAATATGTTCGCGTTTTCCAGTGACGAAAGAACTTTCAATATTGAATCATATTTTCGCACAGGTACTGTCGTCCGTTTGCTTACGTCGCATCCCGGTTTCCCCCACCCATTTCTGCTCGCCCTATCTTAGCTCTTTCCTGAAAACATTAATTTTTGTTAGGAATTGGACGTCTACGTAATATTATACAACTGTTTAAAATAACTTAAATAAAAGGGCCTCGTTAAGTAATTAGCTGTCACGTGATTTCCTCCCTTTCTACGACCATGCGACAAAACCACTTGGACGGACAGTAGATAGACGGACGAAATTGGTAGACCTAATTTGAATTAGGTACAATAGTCTATAGTGCGATAATATGCATAAAAGAACTGAAGCCAGTATCAAAATGAACGGCCACCATTTTCGAAAATATGTTTAAATAACCATATTACGATTATTTTTTAAATTTAAATTCACTACCTAGTTTGTAAACTAATGTGCTGTAAACAATATAATATACATTGCATAATGAATACGTCCGAATGGATAGCTCAGTTCGTGAGTAAAACACTTATTGTTAATACAGTATTGTATTCTGATTAAACAAAAACCTAATGAAAATTATCAAACTCAAAATCGCGATATTTCCTAGTTTACGTAAATGGATGAACTACTTTTCTTCCCTCCTAAACCTAGTAAAGTGATTTGTTTGTATTTTACGCAGTCTCATCGAACTCCAGTCGTGGAAGGGTGTAGCAAACGGTGTTTCCGGTTCTCAACCGTTAATCCAAAGGTATAGCTAGGTTAATATTAGAAATGTTAGTAAAAATAAAATGCTGTCCATGTATAATGGGTAAACAATTCATCCACCAAGCGAGCCCCTCCTTCTTCTATCTATGCCTTCATCTGTCAATTGAGGGATTCGGGAGTAAAAATGATAAGTGATGTTTTATTGTTTTGAAGTTATAGGTAGACAAACATTTACGCAAGCATCAGTTTGTATAGTTACCAGGAAAGTAAAATCCGTGTACGTCTGTTATCTGTTGAGATGTTGGAAAACTAACTACTGCATTAGACGCAGAATGTAAGATACCGTATTATACGTTACCTATCTCATTTTAAGCAAAATGTCAGTTACCATTTTTACGCCCGAGCCTCTCAATTGTTGACTATCAGTCGTGACAGTAGGTTACAACCTATACGCTTAACTAAGTTGTTTTTATTGTTTAGTCAACATCATTGTCTTGAATAGCATTATCTGAACTTTCATCTATAATTTTCATAATATTTCAGGATCATCACTTAAGTTTTCATTCAGTGTTAGGTTACTCTGTTAGATAAAACATACTTACAAGGAAATAAATAAACTGCATTGAAATTTCTATTTCAAATCCACCCTTTAATAATTCCAAATAACAAATATAATTCCATCTACCAAAATTTAATATTCATGAAATCGTGACTTGTTCTGGTGAAGATATATGGGAATAAACCTAGGAAGTTATTAAATATAATTATTGAAACGAAATTTCTATTAATACTATTGATACGTAAATCTGACATACACTTCCTAATATATATTATAATGAAGTATTATAATAATATCCTACAGAGTGATTTATATAGAACTAACACATTTCTTTCTTTCAAGACGAATGATGTTAGCCACAATTTGTTATACCTCAAATGTAGAGCATCATTGGGAGATTACTAACCTCTATAGCAAATGTTGAAAATTCTTTATTTTTCGGCTGGAAATTCACTTAATGACCAGTTTTTAACGTCAAATTAATTAGGAGTTTTGATTCCCTGTCACGAGATGCCCAGATGTTTATTCTTTATTCTGTATATTTATTGTCATCAAAATTATTATTCTTTTAGAGATCCGGTTGTTTCTAATTTGTTTACCAGTCCCAGTATTGTGTTTCTTGGGGGATTACGAACACCAGATTCTCTCTGGTATGCCCTTTGAGTAGCTGTAATTGAATTCGTAATCCAGTATTGCTTTACAAGGAAGAGCCGTTGGATTTCATGTGTACTGCATTTTCAGCTTTTCTTCAACATTGTAACATATGTCTATCATTAATCAGAGCAGATAATCCGCATGTTAATGCCTTTGTTTTCCCGAAGACTTTACTAAAGCTACAATTCGAAATTTTCGAGAAGAATTCCGAGGTCGTGAATATGAATCATGGAAGACCCTTTCAGGACGGGGAAAATGTGTTGAGATGTATAGCGAAGTAACAGCCGCCAACAGTTGGATTGCAAACAAGAAAGGACTTTCGACTAGTGAATGGATATCTAGCCTGAAAATGACAGCAAATTTAGCAGCTGTTCGTTCCGTTCCCGGCAGATCTCTCGACGGTAGCCGGTGCAGACATGGCTGCCCGGAGATTGAAACTTTAGCACACGTCTTGGGATTCTGTGAACAGGGATTGCTCTTGAGGAATTCTAGACATCATCTTGTAAGATCCAAAATTGCTGCCGCATTAAGAAATAAGGGCTGGATAGTAGAAGAAGAAATCTCCTGTCTAGCTGAAAATGGGTCAACGAGACGAGTAGATATTTTAGCGTACAATGCTGACATTAAACAGGGCATCATTGTGGACCCCACGATACGTTTTGAAGTAGAATGTCATCAGTCAGCCGAGATCCACCTTGAGAAGAAGTCGATCTATGAGCCTACAGTCAACTATTTCAAGCTGAAATATGCCTTAATACACGTTGAGGTATTCGGCTTGCTCATAGGTGCTCGAGGACTATACCAGCTTTTTTCGAAGAATTTCGACGGCAGCTTGCTCTGCCAACATCTCTGAGAGATGACATTGTGATAATTGTGTTAAAAAATCCTCCCAAATTCTAAGCAATCACATGGTGCCACATTAATAGCAATTGTAATTTTTCACGCCCTTTTCTTTGTTTCCTTCTTTAAAATTTAATATCTCTGTTCACATATGCATACCGGTAATAATTTGTTTGAGGATATACTGAGTCCGTAAGGGCTACCCTCAATGGGGGGCAGTTAATATTATTTATTTAAACAAAATATTAAAAAACAGCTGCCAACAATAAGACATAAAGAATAAACATCTGCGCATCTCGTGACAGGGAATCAAAACTTCTGCTTAATTTAACGTTGAAAACTGGTCACTAAGTGAATTTACAGCCGAATAAATAAAGAATTTTCAACATTTACGAGTACTATAGAGGATAATAATCTCCCAAAGATACTCTACATTTGAGGTATAAAAAAATGTAGCTAGCCTCATTCGTTTTGAAAAAAGAAAGAAAGAAATGTGTTAGTTCTATATAAATCACTCTGTATATACGTCAGACTTACATATCAATAGTATTAATATAAAATTTTCTCTCAGTGCAGTTCATTTATTTCCTTATAAATGCGTTTTATCTAACAAAGTAACATTGGATGAAAACTTACATAAGAACCCGACACTATTATGCAAATTATATATGAAAGTTCAGGTGGTGGTGTTGAAGACAATGATGAAGTTTGCGAAATTCAACAAAATCACCTCCAGTTGAAGCTGAAGGGAATTCCTATGGCGAAAGTTCAGAAATAAAACTAGAATCGAATTTTGAAACCAATTTTTTCATACTTTTCTTATGGGAGAAATTTTTTCTTCAAACCTGCGCTGCTCCCTCGTATCTTTATCATCAAATCAAATGAAGTTGATCAGTTAGACATAGTAGCACGACAACGCTGACCACAATATGTTATATCAAACATATTTGTAGATAGATGGGTGCATTCTATGACTCCCACTAGTATCAAAATTCATAACATTCCGTTGATTTTCATGTAAATAAAAATTACTCAAACAAAATACAAACCAAATAAATAAAATTATAGAACGGAATAAAATTGTATTCTGAAATATTTTTTTGTGTAGATTTATATAGTTTTTTTGTTTTCTGTAAATTTATTTTGATATAAATATAAATTATAAACAAAAGAAAACAATAAAACTAAAGAAAATAAATAAAAATTATATTCGGAAATAGTTTCTTGTAATTAGGTCTATATGATTTTACATTTCATGTAAGTTTATTTTTGTGGAAATAAAAATTAGAAACATAAAAATACCTAAACAAATAAACTACAAATAAAGAAATAAAAAATATATTCGGAAACGAATATAGAACTCACGAACACTTTTTTCGCCTATTACGTCATTTTCACGTATCAATAGCAATGCAGTACTACTAAATGACGTTGGCATTCTAGGGTTAATTAGAATGAATGCGATGTGAATTTTTAAAACAGTTTTATTATTGATTGTATTGGTTCTCGTTTGTTTCATGTTAGTTTGGCAAATTCGGTGGCATTAGTAAACATAGTATTGTGGGGCAAAGGGACGAGCTGCATCGAAAGCAGGTCACTGCTACCAACTTTCATGGATAATTCGCGAGTCATCCGAAGTAACTCACGACTTCGCTCTCCCACATTGGTACAATAATCTCCTGGATTTGGAGGTAATCACATACTTTCTTGTTAATGTTATGTTTTCGTCTCGTTGTTATTATTATTACTTACTTACTGACTTTTAAGGAACCCGGAGGTACATTGCCGCCCTCACATAAGCCCGCCATCGGTCCCTATCCTGAGCAAGATTAATCCATTCTCTATCATCCTATCCCACCTCCCTCAAATACATTTTAATATTATCTTCCAATCTACGTCTCGGCCTCCCTAAAGGTCTTTTTCCTTCCGGCCTCCCAACTAACACTCTATATGCATTTCCGGATTCGCCCATACGTGCTACAAGCCCTGCCTATCTCAAACGTCTGGATTTAATTTTCCTAATTATGTAAGATGAAGAATACAATGCATCCGTTCTATGCTGTGTAACTTTCTCCATTCTCCTGTAACTTCATCCCTCTTAGCCCCAAATATTTTCCTAAATACCTTATTCTCAAACACCCTTAACCTATGTTCCTCTCTCAAAGTGAGAGTCCAAGTTTCACAACCATAAAGAACAACCGGTGATATTATAACTGTTTTATAAATTCTAACTTTCAGATTTTTTGACAGCAGACTGGATGATAAAAGCTTCTCAAGCGAATAATAACAGGCATTTCGCGTATTTATTTGTGTTCAATTTCCTCCCGAGCATCATTTATATTTGTTACTGTTGCTCCCAGATATTTGAAATTCTCCACCTCTTCAAAAGATAAATTTATTATTTTTATATTTCTATTTCGTTCAATATTCTCGTCACGAGACATAATCATATACTTTGTCTTGTCGGGATTTACTTCCAAACCTATCTCTTTAACTGGATTAATCTTGCTCGAATAAGGACCGATGGCGGGCTTATGTGAGGACGGTAATGAACCTCCGTGTTCCTTAAAAGCCAATATGTAAGTAAGTGTTCTTCTTACCTCTACATCTGCCATAGTCTATCACTTTCATGTGTGTAGTTTCATCCTGCATCCAGCACAATTTGAATGTTACCCAAGTCTGTGTTGGTTTCCTACCGTGCGCTGCACCTTCTTTTTTTCTGAGCATCTCCAGTAGAGTTTATTATCGTTTCTACTTCTGGTATGAAAATGATAAATAAAACCATCGTGTATTGAAAGCGTTTCGCTTTTTGTGAATAAATGATCTGGAATTTTGCTATTGCCTGGTAACAGAAGCAGCATTGTTATTGCCTAGTAACGAAAGCAGCTTTGTTACTATACAAAATATTTGTGGACCTCTTAGTTAATAAACCTGCAGAATGATTTGAAAGAAACAGAAGACTGGCTAATTAAATGGAAAATAGAAGCGAGTGAAAACAAATCAGTTCATGTTACTTTCGGAACCAGAACTAAAAACTGTCCTCCTGTAACACTTTACAACGAAGAACTTCCAGAAGCAGACGATGTTAAATATTTAGATATCCATTTAGATCGCCGATTAACATGGCGTGAACATATTGAAACTAAACATAAAGAATTAATGAAAGAGTGATGGAACGGAGAAAAATTCTCTCCGGCGCCGGGATTTGAACCCGGGTTTTCAGCTCTACGTGCTGATGCTTTATCCACTAAGCCACGCCGGATACAACCCCGACGCCGGTTAGAATCGTCTCAGATTAAGCTCCATCTCTTGAGTTCCCTCTAGTGGCCGCCCTCTGCACTACGTCATAGATGTCTATGAACGCAGGACCGAAGTCCATACATGTGTTGAGGTGCACTCGAATAAGTGACTGGTTGGCCGGGGTCCGACTGTATAGGCGCCGTCTTAAATCACAAAGTGATTTATTACTGCATATCATATATTTTTGATGTACCGAAGTCTGTGATATTTCCATGCAGATATTCTTTTTCTGAGCATATGATGAAAGAGTGATGGAACGGAGAAAAATTCTCTCCGGCGCATGGAAATATCAATGTACTTCGGTACATCAAAATATATATGATATGCGTAATAAATCACTTTGTGATTTAAGACGGCGCTATACCTTCGGATCCCGGCCAACCAGTCACTCATTCGAGTGCACCTCAACACATGTATGGACTTCGGTCCTGCGTTCATAGACATCTATGACGTAGTGCAGAGGGCGGCTCTTAGAATAAACCTGCAGAGATGAACTTTCTGAGACGATTCTAACAGGCGTCGGGCTAACTTAATGGATAAAGCATCAGCACGTAGAGCTGAAAACCCGGTTCAAATCCCGGCGCTGGAAAATTTTTCTCCGTTCCATCACTTTTCAACAAGAACTTCAGAATATCTGCATGGAAATATCATATGTACTTAGATCGGTTTACATCAAAATATATATGTAAAGAATTAAATTTTAAAACATCAAAAACCTATTGGTTATTGGGACCTAAATCAAAACTGTCATTATAAAATAAACCTCTTGTTTATAAAGTCATACTAAAACCAATCTGGACATACGGCATCCAATTGTGGGGAACTGCTAGCAACTCAAACATTGAAATACTGCAGAGGTATCAGTCTAAAACTTTACGTTTCATTGTCACTGCACCATGGTATGTCCATAATGATGTCATTCATCGTGACCTTAACATTTCAACTGTGAAAGAAGAAATCTCTAAATTCAGTAAAAAATACCTGCACCGATTAAATCAACATCCCAATCATCATGCATTAAATTTGCTGGATAATAGTCAAACAATAAGACGACTTAAAAGGACCAATGCTCTTGACCTTCCATTCATTTTTACTACAGCTATTTGAAACATTATTTTTCTTTTGGAGTGTTGTCATGGGATAACATCTCCACTCATGTCATATTCTTTTACAATATTTACTTATTGTCTCTTGTAGACATATTGTAAATTTGGCATAAAAAATCTTAGTTAATGAATATTTTGAAGTGGACATTTTGATATTTGGCCTTTTTATTGCATGGGCCTATTGCCTTGGACCATACTATTGTGGACATTTTTGTACATTAAATATTTTATGCTCGACCATGCCGAAATGTAGTAATTATACACCTGGTAGTAGCCCTTATTGCACCTCATTAAAGTACACCTATTCATTAAAGTTCAGGTGTTCAGCCAATGCCAAATCACCTTTGTACCATTACAAAACCGCAAGTATCGATTAGTCTCTGATATGCAATCGAAAGACAATTAGCGAAAAGTCACGGAAGCTGGAAATCCAATACTGACGCAGAAGGTTATGTTCTGTTACTATAATAATTAGCGTTAATTGTAAATAATATTCAAATAAATTCAATTTGTCATCTCGTTTTTCAATTCTAAATCAATTTCCAAGTTATATCAAGACTAATCTTCATCTTATTCTCTACGTTATATCAAGGTCAATGACATTCGGCCTCGGAAAAAATCAATACTTTCGCGTCTGCGCACATCTCACAATTCAGGTCAGTTCGCTACTCACTTACATAACCATAACATGACCTACTTTTGAATAATTTCAAGTTAGAAATATGGTCGAGCATAAAAAGTCGTATGAAACTTGCCTATAATGGTAATTAAGACGTTCGTATGAAAATTATGAAACTCGCTTGCGCTCGTTTCATAAACAAACATACTTGCGTCTTAATTACTAACAATATAGGTTCGTTGCATAATGTACTATTTTGGTGAGGACATTTTACTGTGGACATTTTAACCTGGAAGCGAACACATGAATACAACATAAACTATAAAAGAAGAACTTTACCAAAAAAGTTACAATTCTACTCATCAATACGGAAAACATTACAATTATTTTTCGTGGATTTTGTAACGGTGGTGAACTACAGGAATAAAATGTGACATTATCTGATAACCCCAGGTAACTCTACGCTGACTGGACATAGCAGTCCTCTCTTAGTTCTCAGTTACCTATTGATACCTACAGTACATATGGGTTTGGAAACACATTTAATTCAGCATACGTAAATAATGAATCCGCCAACATGAACGTGATTAAAACGGACGTTCTGATACAGGAGATGCGTAGCTAGGTCGGCCGTTCTGAAATACGAGCTGCGGCGTTTCACTTTTAGATTTTTCACATCAGGAGTAGGATAACTCATGAACGTCGCGTGTTGTCGAGTTTAAATCTTCCTACAGCCCACAACGTCACGAAAATTAATTACTTAGATACTGAATTGTTATGAATAAAGCAAAAAAAAAGATTATATTCAAGATATCAGTTGAAGGAAATCTACGACAAGAATTTTAAAGATGAATACAACGTGAAACCTTTGCTGCCTCGAAAAGTTTGGATGTGCAAAAAGAAGTGGAATAGAAATATGAAAAATAATGTCTTTAACGAAGTTGCTCTTCATCTAAAACATACCTGCACAAACAGCGTTCAACGAGCGGGCGCGCTCCTTCGGAGCGGGAGAGCCGTGTTTTCCGCTAGCCGAAACAGAGAGCAAGATACGTCAGAATGACATAGACAGGTAGAGGAGAGGGAAACGACCACTCAGTTATCCAGTAGAGTGCAGTGTGTAGGCCTATTCTCAGTAACTGTTTCACGTTGCTTACCTACTGCTACAGTACAGTATGTAGGAATCTAAAAGACGGAACATAACATTGAAAATTTAACGATTTACAGGTAGAACTTATTGATCTTCAATGTGACCTAAGGGCTAAAGATCGTTTGAATAATACTACTAGCCTGGTTGACTTTACAAGACTAAACATTAGCAATAATATCCACGACTACACAGGCTGGCTGTGAAAATGATTGCTATGTTTGGCTCAACATTTATATTTGTGAGCAACAGTTTTCTATAATCAACTTTAATAAAGGCAGATATCGAACATCTGTAACTGATGTTTCTTTACGATCAGTAGGCTACTGTTCCTTTCAACTGCCAACAGCATAAAACCTCGTTTTGATGTACTGATAAATAAAAATATAACAAAATGATATTGTACATTTAAGTAGCTATAGAATTTCTATTATTTCTGTAAAATAAATATTTCCTTATTAATTAATAATAGTACAAGATAGTTTTGCAAACACTGAACGGGAATTCTTTTCATAAACACTCTAATACTATTTCCTTTTGTGTATATTTTGTACGAGGTCACCCCTTCTTTTTTTTTGTAGGTTATTTTACGACGCATTATCAACATCTTAGGTTATTTAGCGTCTGAATTAGATGAAGGTGATAATGCCGGTGAAATGAGTCCGGGATCCAGTACTGAAAGTTACCCAGCATTTGCTCATATTGGGTTGAGGGAAAACCCCGGAAAAACCTCAACCAGGTAACTTGCCCCGATCGGGAATCGAACCCGGGCCACCTGGTTTCGCGGCCAGACGCGCTAACTGTTACTCCACAGGCGTGGACTCACCCCTTCTTCCAGTCCACCCTTATACAGAGCGCAGCTAATATCTACATTCCGCTCATGAGCTGTGAGCCGGCTCGGAGAGCGCAAACCTTGTGCAGGCCTGATCTAAAAGCTCTTAGGTCGAAGAAATGCATTGTTGCAAAAGAGATGGTAAAAAATTTGCTTGATAATACCATGTTGTGCTAGATGGGGCCCGATGAATACTAAGTACAAATTCCAACAAAAGCAGCAAGCTAGCAATTTTATTAAATTTATCAATGACGAGACGATAAAATTCATAATTTTGACATCAACACCACAGAAATGAAACCTCGTGTTTGTTTGAACAACAGTGAAGTTTGTGGATAAACAAGGTACAGTACAGTATGAACATTTAATGTTTTTAGTAGATTATTTTACGATGCTTTATCAACACTTACGTTATTTAGCGTCTGAATGATAGGAACGTGATAATGCCGGTGAAATGAGTCCGGGGTCCAGCACCGAAAGTGGCCCAGCATTTGCTCATATTGGGTTGAGGGAAAACTCCGAATAAAACCTCAACCAGGTAACTTGCCCCGACCGGGAATCGAACCCGGGCCACATGATTTCGCTGCCAGATGCGTTAAGCGTTACTCCACATGTGTGGACTAAAAATTATATTTTAGAAAAGTGGGTATAAAACAGAATGAAAAAATAACTATAATTTTAACTGTAAATAGAGTAATATAATTATAAGTCCTGCTATTTTGCGAAGGAATTTAACACTATAATCGACATCACCAGAAGAATAGGCAAACTGAAAACGTTAATTTTTGTCATCATAAAATGGTCAAGATCTCTTGGGAGATCATTGAAACGATGGTCAGATACTCTATTAAGTTCGAATATGTGTAAGCTCAAACATTGAATTGAATAATAATAATAATAATAATAATAATAATAATAATAATAATAATAATAATAATAATAATAATGGAACAACTGGATAATACGCACGGTAGACCAACGTCGGTAGTCGACGTTGCTTGCGAGCCACTTGTCACCGGGCCATACCGAGCAGTTATCAAACAAAAGACAATCGAAATGGTGGTAGTAAAATTCGCGACTATATTCTTAAACTAGCCGTACCCGTGCGCTCCGCTGCACCCGTTAGAAATAAATATAAAGTAATTACATAATTAAAATAGAACATTTGATCCAGGGAAGATTCGTGTTTGTTTGAAGGATAAATCGTTTAATATGTTACTTAATTTAAATTGTATTTAAATAATTACAATGCGATCATTTTGGTCCAGAGACCACTCATTTGGTGCAATTACAATTCCTTTAGCATGTTTCTTAATTTTTATTACATGCATCCATACTTTAATGAAGACTGACATATCATTTAGATTTAATGTATATACTTTATTTTACTTGCTATATGTTTCCATTGAATTATGATAATAACTTAATTTTAACCCTTGTTTTCTAAGTATTCAGTAAATGTCGCTTGGGCCACTATGGTTCTGAACCCTTCAAATAACTTAAATAACTTAAATTATATTATATTATATTATATTATATTATATTATATTATATTATATTACATTATATATTATATTATATTATATTATATTATATAAAAATTATATTGATAACGGATATACACCGGTAAGTAAGTTTTTAATTTGTTATGGGGGCTCTTGAATCTCAGGAGGAACAAATTTTATTTTACAACAGCGGAACATAATCTGCTTGGCTCATTACCCAATTTTTTTGCATTGCATTTAATGCATATTTATTTTATGTATTTTAACACGATTCAATTGAGCATAGTTAAAATTTGGATTATAACGTAATGGAATGCTAAGCTAACATATTATTACTGCATACTAAATCAATACACTCTTGTGGTTCGTTAATTCTCTGAGATAAACATTATTTTAAGAAATACAAGAAACGAATACACAGAATAGCCTATCAAGTTGTTTGTGCATAAGAAGCTATTTTAATCTTACCTGTCCTCAATTCACTCCGAAGTTACTGTAATAACATTATAGCATTATGTCCATACAGAGAAACTACACTTTCCAATGGTGAAATAATAATTAATTACACAAATCGGTTAATTTAGCTTCCGATATTACTTCATACAAACACAGAAACATTCTCTGCAGGCTATGATTTATAGCTTTCGATTGTTGTTGACCAAGGCCCCTTATAGACGAATTCATTTGTTTATTTCATTACACAGCCTTAGACGGCAGTTATTTTAATTTTGAAACTCATTTATCTCATTAAATATCAGTCCTATCAAAATTTTTCAAAGAGTAAAACTTATCGGAAATGATTTGTAAAGAAATTTTTGTTATGTAACATTTTTCACAAAAACCAATAATAAGCGAGATATTTCGATTTATTTAATTCAGACTCCCTTATAAACCCCTTTTAAATAATGTACTTTGAATGCCTTATAGCCTAAAATCTAAGTTACAACGAACTTAATTTATATGCCAATTTTAATCGAAATCAGTTCAGCCATTATCGCGTGAAAAGGTAACAAACATACAGACAGACATACAAACAAAAATTTCAAAAAAGCGATTTTCGGTTTCAGGGTGGTTAATTATATATGTTAGGACCAATTATTTTTGGAGAATCGAAAATTACCAGAAAAATTTCGGCTACAGATTTATTATTAGTATAGATAATTCACTCCATTAGTAAAGTGCAAGGTAGTAGTACAGTCCCCCAAAAAATATGTATATCACGCATGTCACAATGTAACAAAACAAATACCGGTATCACATCACATCACAATCCAAAAAGGACATATGACAATAAAAAAAAACATAAAATAAAACCTAACAAAATTATAACCAAATAAAGCTAATGAGAAGTAATTAAATAGAGAAATCTCTATACGAAAGTCAGCGTTTTACATGTAAGTTTAAAATATCCTCTAAGCTATAGCAGGAAAACGTAGATAAATATTTGGCAATGCAATTATTTAAGTAGGAATACTTTCACTTCTAACACTTCTCACTATAATTTTATTATTCTGCTCTCTGACCATCACTGAATCGCCTTTGCGTCGGCTACAGCGCTTAAAAAAATAAAACTCTGTCATGTTTGTTTAGTATTAACTTTGTGGACTTTTTTTAATGGCTTACGTACTTAAAACACCATAACACTCCACTAAATATTCAATGTTGACGACACGGTTGAAGCTTACTGGAAACAAATTTCGGAGAAAGTTGTATTTTATTTTCCTGGAAACAGATTTAAAACTCGAGATTACCAATCTGTGCAGAAGGCCTTTGGGAATCAAACCTCAAATCTCGAGAATAGAAATCCATAACGCATTAGTCCTGAGTCGACTTCGTTCAATATTTTATTCCTGAAGCTGATAGAAGATGGAAATAGCAAGTGAGTCATAAGTAGGGAACAAAGTTGAGACACCAAAACATTACCTAGAGCCTGCTACAGGTTTAAGGAACACAGGATATAGGATGACGTTAGCTGTTTACTTTGCTGATGTACCTTCAAGTTCGTATGTAAAATGAAAGACGTCGCGTGAAAGGAGTTCTGTTTATTCGACGTTGAATGACTGCGGATTTTGTATTGTTTACTACATTCTAATAATGTGTTTCGACACAGCATGCCTATTTTCTGTTTAAAAAGTAAACCTTTCGTCACGAGTTAAGTTGTGATTTAGTGCAGGTAGGTACTGTGAAGATATACAGGGACATCATTTTATTTTTACTTAAATTTTTATTGTACCTGAGTTTTTGAATGTACTTCACTCCCACCTCTTCTACTAATGAAGTTCAACCGTCCTCCACACAGATCCAAGACCGCATATACAGTCATAGTAGCCTTACGAGCATAGTAAACAGTACGTTCCAAAAATATGTTCGCGTTTTCCAGTGACGAAAGAGCATTCAATATTGAATCATTTTCCTTTGTCTACGTCGGATCCCAGTTTCCCCCACCTGCTTCTATTCGCCTCTGTGTAAATGCTAGTGGCTAGGCTTTCTTAGCTCTTTTCTGAGAACATTAATTTCTGTTAGGAATTGGATGTCTACGTAATATTAGACCCATACAACTGTTTAAAATAACTTAAATAAAAGGGCCTCGTTAAGTAATTAACTGTCACGTGATTTCCTCCCGTTCTACGACGCTGCGACGTAACCACTTGGACGGACAGTAGATAGTCTGAGTAATTTTATCTTTTCGGATCAGGCAAAAGTGAAGATTGAATTTACAGTACGTAAGGTCTCTTTTATAGACTAGGTACAGAATTATTTCAACATGAGTTACTGATACGAAGTACGAACCTGGTAATTGGAATTACGTACACTAGTCTATGGTGCGATAATATGCACATTAGAACTGAAGCCTGTATCGAAATGAACGGCCACCATTTTCAAAAATGTGTTTAAATATCCATATTATGATTCTTTTTTAGTTTAACTTCATTCTCTATATTGTACGCTAATGTGCTGTAGACAGTATAGAGCCAAAATCACTATTACAATCTACAAAAAATTACAATTAAATCCAATTTATATACACTTCATAATGAATACGTCCGCATGGAAAGCTCAGTTCGTGAGTAAAATCACTCATTGTTAATAATGTACTGTATTTTGATTAAACAAAAACCTAATGAAAATTATCAAACTCAAAATCGCGATATTTCCTAGTTTACGTAAATGGATGAACTACTTTTCTTCCCTCCTATACCTAGTAAAGTGATTTGTTTGTATATTACGCCAGTATAATCGAACTCCAGTCGTGGAAGGAGGTAGCAAACGGTGTTTCCGGTTCTTAATCGTTGATCCAAAGATATAGGCAGGTTAATATTAGAAATGTTAGTAAAAATAAAATGATGTCCCTGTATAAAAATGTCGTCGACCTGGTTGGCAAGTTGGTATAGCGCTGGCCTTCTATGCCCAAGGTTGCGGGTTCGATGCCGGGCCAGGTCGATGGCATTTAAGTGTGTCCGGCGACGCTGATATAACCTCTGCAGTTGCGAGCGTCGTTAAATAAAACATAACATTAACTTTATAAAAATGTCGCCAATAAAATCTGTAACTTCGCTTTTGCTTGTGATTACAGACCGATTATTTAGTCCTGACAGCTCAGAGACGCGAAAGAGGGGAAGTAATATTAGTAGTGGGGAGAGCTTCGGAGTAGAGATAAGGGCGAGCGGAGTGCTGCATTGGAGTTAAATCGCTCGCTTGAACTCAGTCGAATGTCGCACCCTCGAGCGAGATAAGATCGGTCGTGATACGCTCGTAATAAATAGAAGCATAGTACAAGGTCATCTCACCGACATGTCTTATCTTGTATGGAAGGCGACAGATAAGATACACATATGTTTTGCTCACACGGTAAAAATAAGGCTTTATTTTCTGCGTTTATGACAAACGTTTAATGAAACGTACCAAAACAGTAACATGAAGTTATAAATAAAACAGTATGAAAAACTTCGATATACAGTTATTATTCCTAATTCATAATTATTCAATATTTGATTTTACCACATATATAATATGATAGGTTCACTCATAGTGTTCCGTCTATATACTGCGACAATGTAGAAAGGTTTTACAAAATATTATTGATATAGCAGTAGATTAATAACAATATTAGTACAGAGATAACGTCACAGAAAATATTATAAAACGAATAATCATGCACCACAACTGTTACAGACGCAAAGATTGATACACTAATTATTAGAGATTATTATTATTACTAGAAAACTTGATACGGTTCTTGCATTATCGTGATTGTGTTCTTCGTTTATAATAATTACATTTACATCCAATAACATCTATCAGATGTGGCAAAAACAAAATCACTACTGTGTGTGTGTGTGGGGGGAGGGAAGCATTTACCTACAACATTTATATTACATTTTAAAGCAAGTTTTGTAACTGTACTATGGAGAGGTTAGTTAAACACTGCAAAATTCTGAAATTATAAACATCTCTGATGTTACTACACAGTTCATCACTGTAACAAGAAAGAATGTCTAACGCTCGGCTTATACCGTTCGAGGATTTATCGCTCGCAACAATTTTACCTATCATGCATGCGCGCTACCTATCGGATTATGCTATGAACTACTTGGCGCTCGAGCGAAAACGTTTGATGCAGACTTCTGCCGCACACATTACATCTGATCGCTTCGAAGGCAAGCGAGTAACTAACCCAAACACCCCTTGGCGTAACTAAATGGACTCGCCCGACCCAGGCGCATAACTCCGGCGACTGCCAGGACTAAATACTCGTACTGTACTTTTCAGTCAAGGACGACAGTATATTATGGCATAAAGTGTGTAAGTTGGACATAAAAGTTAAAAAGCATCGTGATTTACAAAAACCTGTGACTCTAAAAGACACATGGAACATCTGAAATTGTTTAATGATTCGATTTCGGATCAGTCCACTTTTTATTACGACATACATCTGATGTTGATATCTGCAAATATCTGTTTCTTAAACTTGAGAATCCATATTGTAAATACAGTGACATCATTTTATTTTTACTAACATTTTTAATATTAACTCGCCTATACCTCTGGATCAACGATGTTTGCTACCCACTTTCACGACTGGAGTTCGATGATACTGGCGTAATATACAAATAAATCACTTTACTAGGTATAGGAGGGAAGAAAAGTAGTTCATCCATTTACGTAAACTAGGAAATATTGCGCATTTGAGTTTGATTGTTTTCATTAGGTTTTTGTTTAATCAAAACACAGTACTGTATTAACAATGAGTGTTTTTACTCACGAAGTGAGCTGTCCATGTGGAAGTATTCATTATGCAGTGTATATTATACTGTCTACAGCACATTAGCGTACAATATAGAGAATGAAGTTAAATTTAAAAATAATCATAATATGGATATTTAAACACATTTTTAATATGATGGACGTTTATTTCGATACAGTCTTCAGTTCTTTTGTGCATATTATCGCACTATAGACTATTGTACCTAATTTCAAGTACCAGTTTCGTTCTTCGTACTAGTAACTCATGTTGAAATAATTCTGTACCTATTTTATAAAAGAGTACCTTACGTACTGTAAATTCAATCTTCACTTCTGCCCTATCCGAAAAGATAAAATTACTCAGACATACTATCTACTGTCCGTCCAAGGGGTTTTGTAGTAAGGTCTTCAAAGGGGGGAAATCACGTGACAGTTAATTACATAACGAGGCCCTTTCATTTAAATTATTTTAAATAGTTGTATAATATTACGTAGAAGTCCAATTCCTAACAGATAATGTTCTCAGAAAAGAGCTAAGTCAGCCCGGCCACTAGCTGGCGAATAAAAGCTGGTAAGGGAAACCAGGATGCGACGTAGGCAAATGGATGACGGTACCTGTCCGAAAATGATTCAATAATGAAAGCTCTTTCGTCACTGGAAAACGTGAACATACTTTTGGAACGTACTGATTACTGTGACCATAAGGCTACTATGATGCGATCTTGGATCTGGGTGGAGGACGGTTGAACTTCATTAGTAGAAGGGGTGGGAGTGAAGTACATTCAAAAACTCAGGTACAATAAAAATTGAAGTATAAATAAAATGATGTCCCTGTACTTGATTGAAAAGTATACGTCTAGAAAAATGCCGACTTCAACAACCATGCCGTCGACCTGGTTGGCGACTTGGTATAGCGCTGGCAATGGTTTGAATAAAAAAAAAAAATATATATATATAACATATAGTAAATGTGCACTTACATTGAACGATAAGTCATCCCGCATCCAATGTCTATAAATGACATAAAATGTATATATGCAGTATGTCAACAATGTAAGATAAGTCAAATGTTAATTACAAACACTTTGCTAATATGAAGGCTACATTGTATTGAAATTTTCTGTCAAGAGGTATGCAAGTGGGAATAGGTTGAAAATGACTGGTCTAAACATCTTGTTATTCCTCATCTTTTACAATATCCACCTCGCGTCATTGGAATTCCTTGTCACAAAGTATTAGGGGCTGCAAGACAACAAACACCTTTAAGAACAGCTTAAAAGATAACCTTATTAGCATTTCACTCCAATCATACTGATTTAAAATATTACTGACTACACTGTTGCTTTTTTCTTTAGACATCATCCTGATTGTGCTGCATTTTCAAAATTGTCTCATAATAATCTCTTTCTATTATCTAATATTATTTGAAATATATTAACATTCTATGTATTTTAGTTTAATTCTGCTACACAGTTTATTTCAGTGTTTAATTAATAGTTCATAGTATTTTGTTGTTTAATTCGTAAATAACTCTTGTATACATGTAACTTTCATCTAAATCAAATTGTTGAATTCCTTGTAAGTTCATGCATATGTATATACACTTTCTGCTGGTTGAGTGGAAGAGAAGGCCTTACGGCCTTAACTCTGCCAGCTAAAATAAATCATTATTATTATTATTATTATTATTATTATTATTATTATTATTATTATTATTATTATAAACCACACCATACACATACAAGACCATGTTGAAAGTTAACACAGTAGATGCAACATCTCCGAATATAATTTTGTGGGAATTACTGTACACAAAAGAGAACTCAATTGAATGGAAGTGGATCCCCTTAAGCGAGTTTTTCAATTTGTCCACATTTTCATCAGTTTTCATTGTAATCGGCCGACAAGCCCGTGGAATGTCTTCCACGTCATCTATTCTTCCTGGAATCCCTTTGCGCCATTCAAACAAAGAACCCTGCAAGAGTCCTTTTACGCATCATGTAACAAGTTGAACGTGGCATAAGCGTTAAAACTCGCAAGAACTTTCATGCCACTGGCTTGTTACTTTATTTGCTGATCGTGGATGATATTTCAAGTTAAAATAAACAGTCCCGTATACGGTATGTATTTCTTTTGTAGCCGTTTCATTTGGCACAGAATTAATAGCTTTTTGTGGCCAAGTACTTGAGCTGAACACAAACAGAGATTATACAATACAGAGTGCCCGAAGAAAGTATTACAGAATTTTGCCGCAAAATATATAATTACAGACCCAGAAACAAAATTCGGGCGACCTGAATTTTCCATGTTCCAATTATAACATACTGCGCATGACCAGTAAGCAGTGAAACTAGAATTTGGAAAATTCAGGTGGCCCAAATTTTGTTTCTAGGTCTTTAGCTAAAACAATATTGAAACCTTTCTAATATAAGTAGGGGGAAGTGGGTACAGTGAGACAGGGAGAACAGTGAGACATTGTTTATTAGATGGTAAATTTTGATGTTGAAATGTTTGTAACAGTGGAGTTGTATGTTGCATGAGTAAAGTAACAGTATTTTCATACTCGATTTGATTCTAGTTATAAAGGTGAGTGGTGAAAAAATAATTCATAATTTTTCACTCTAGAAGTAAAATTTTGGCTTGTGTTTAATGAAGGTTATATTGGATATACAAATTAAATAGAAATATGAATGTTTTGTTACCTAATACTATGGTATTTGACGTTATGTTTTGCAAAGTTTCGTCTTTCTTGTTTTGATTTTGAAGTGATGGCGCCATTTTTAAACGATCTATGCGTAAAGGGAACAGTGAGACATGCCATTGAAGGGTACACTGAGACATTTCACTGTTCCCATTTACCAATGATTTGCAAAAATAAACTGTAATTATATTACATTTACCGGTAAATAACATTAAAAATGAACATACTAGTAACCAATTTAGGAACTATAGCTTAAAATAATGGATACATTACATTTTAATGGTTTCTTAAATAAAAAAATTATTCACAAAATTTAAAAATATATTAAAAATAATAAAGAATTAAATTAAATTCTTATAATTATAAGCTTTGTTGTCACTAAAAATTCATTTTATTTTTTAACAAAAGTTTGAAAAGTCATGGAAAATTCACTTTCCCAACTTGTTCCAGATGTTTCAATAGTTTCGAAGTCAGACATCAAAATGATTCTAAATAATCTACAGAACATGGCAAGATAAAGAGACAGCAAGCTTTCTTTTCTTTTGAAATAAATATAAATCATTTCAATGTCCGTTAATAGACACTGGTGTCTCACTCTACCCTCCTGAATGGGTACAGTGAGACATTTGCATTTTTTTTGACAAACACGCATTGTATATTATGTCCTTTATCTATTAACATTTCTGTTTATGTATTATTGTACTCCATGTTTTAATGTATATTTCTATTGCATTTGATTTTAAAAGTACTTGAAATTTCACTTGCATACATATGTCTCAATATTTTGTGTCTCACTATGCCCATTACTCCCCTATGACCAAAAGTAATATTTATAGAGGTAGACGCCTTCATTTTTATTGCTACAGCAAGTGTCCTATATACAGTAAATATCTCTTGCCCCTATTTTTCGTTATATAAATAACACTGCATTTTAAGGGATGACAGTAAAATTCAGGTGATCTTCATATAGGGCAGGGATGCAGAACTGGCGAGGAGAGGTGGACAGAATGGAGAAAGCGTTGGTTCCCCGTCCACCGGCATTGCATGACGTATCTGTAGCCCGTACTCAATCGCATAAGACAGACACTGAATACAAATCCTCTCCCCTACCAAGTCAATGACGCGGGGATGGAAGGAAGGAGTGAGTGACGTATCCGATGAGTGACGCAACGCAACAATTGTTGCCCAGTTCTGCAAGCCTGGTATAGGAAAACTCCCTGCATAAAAGTCAGACAGTCCTACACTACAGCTGACTTTGATAAACAAGGGAACAGTTAGTTGTACGCACAAAACTGCCTCCACAAATGATACCCATACCGGCTTAAGGAGCTTAAGGTTTGTATTTATGGCATTGCCTGTGAATGTGCGGGACTATATAACTTAAAAAATTAGGGGCAAGGGTTACACTTATGTAGGGCCTATACATAAGTAGGTTGTATTATAAAATTAGGTTATTTTATGTTTTATTATTAATTGTAATTATTGTGTTAAATTGTATTGTGTATTCTTATTGTATTGTGTATTGTATAATTGTGTTGTGTATTGTATAATTGTATTGTGTATTGTAATTTTATTGTGTATTGTTTATATTGTGTATACCACTGCCACCGGGTGCTTGCCCACTTGCAGTGTAAATAAATACATACATACATACATACATACATACACCCGGTATAATCCAGTTATTCGTTCAAAATGTTCAGACTTTCATCACGGAGAAGTATGCATTCTATCAAAAGTAATATTCCTGGTTGTTCGCAAATTTGCTGACAGGCATTCACAATCCATTGGCTTTGAATAACCAAAGTCATTACATACATTCACAACCAAAAATCGAAGGGCCATATTCATAGACATTCTTAGCGCGGGCTTCCGGTGGATGATCAGCGAACTAACGTTTTGCGTATTCATAAACCAGTGTTAGCGACATGATATGATATGAATCCTGTACAAGTAATCAGTCGATAGCCGGGGCTAGTTTAGCACGCTCGTAGCGCGGGCTAGCGAAATGTATATGCATAGCACCCTAAGGGTTTAAGTCAGGACCGTGCAGGCCAATTTACTTTTTTTTTAGTAGGTTATTTTACGACGCTTTATCAACAGCTTAGGTTATTTAGCGTCTGAATGAGATGATGATAATGCCGGTGAAATGAATCCAGGGTCCAACACCGAAAGTTACACAGCATTTGCTCATATTGGGTTGAGGGAAAACCCGGAAAAAACCTCAACCAGGTAACTTGCCCCGAGTCGGGAATCGAACCCGGGCCATCTGGTTTCGCGGCTAGACTTGCTAACCGTTACTCCACAGGCGTGGGGCCAATTTACTAGATTTTCTCAATCTATCCCCTAGCCATCAGACTGGTGGTGTAGGATATGTCGAATGATCCTAAGAAAACTAGACGGTGTTCCATCAAACATGAACTATATCCTGTGTCATCAATGAAAAGACACATGTTTCAGCAGAAAAGGGAAACTATCCATCAACAAACGATAGTATGCAGTACTTGTTGATCAGTTAGGAAAACCTGAAGGTACAGGTACTTTTTCGAGAATAAGAAGTTATAGTAAAGAGTGAAAATGATATCTTTAATGTAAGATATAAAGACATAGCCTAAGTGAGAAGTTCTGTCCTTCACATTCGACGTAATAATTATTTTACTTCCTATCCTCGAGAGCGTATGACTAATGTTTTCCTGTCCACAATATTCCTCGACTTTCATGCTCTACCGCTTGCCGATTACAGGAATCTTCTCCGAGTGTTATATATAAGTAGTGAACATTGACTTTCTTCTATGTCACAGAGCAGTTTATTTATGTTTTTTTATTAATTTCATCGGAATTAGGAGTTATCCTGTAAATGTCATTAAGCTACAACGATGCTTTGTAACAGTCATTTTACGTACTCCATTTCATTTTGTAGCCAATTTTTTATATGGTAAATATATCGGTTTTCTGTATTATTAACGGAATACAAAGCACGCAGAGCTTCCAGTGATCTCAAAGACTTTGCAAAACAAAATGAAAAAGAAAAAAACAGACTGACAAAAACTACTTTGAATTTAATAGGTCATCTTGATTATCTTAATCTTACAGTGTATTTCAGTCTATGAAAGCAATGAGAAAACATCGTGATCAAAGAAAGGAAATGTTCATCAGCAAGAAACTCTGTACGAATATTTTACCTTAAAAGAATAATGAGACCGGCATAATTGAAAGAGGTACTGATTTTTATAAAATATTATCATATTGCACGTCGTGTTCAATAATAGCAAAGAGCTACACCAGCCCTGGGCAGAAAGGGAACGGAAAAGGAAAGAAGATACCTCCACTCATGTCTTTTTCGCTTACATCGCTTCAGAAACAAACACACAGTAAGACATTATGCATCGGTGGTGGATTTCAGCCGACCAGCGAGAGCTGAAAGCTATGATGTCTGCCTTGTACAATCCTTTGCGATTTAGGACGGCGCTTATTCCGTCGGATCCCGGCCACTTAGCCACTCATAATAAGTGCACCTCAGCACATGTGTGGGCATTGTGCCAACTGTCTTACATCTATGACGTAGTGCATGAGGGTAGGCCACTAGAGGGAACCCAAGAAGTCGAACTTAAACTGAGAGATTCGATCCGACATCGGTATGGGAATACCGGTGTGGCTTAGTGGATAGAGCGTCAGCACGTAGAGCTAAAAACGCGGGTTCAAATCCCTTCTTCCTCGTCCTTCCTGTGATCACTTTGTCACATTTCCGTCCCCTCGCGTATGTGGTACCTAAGACGTTACGTCCATTTTCGTTTTCCCCTTCAAAATTTTCTACAGCTCCTTCAGTGGAGCAGCGTATCCCGGAGTGAGACAAGTGACCAACAGGGTTGGAGCTCACATATTCAGTTTCTTTCAGCCCCGAACCCTTTGCGAGGACGCGTTTCGCGTACTTTTAAATTTCTCCTTCCACTTCTCCTCTTTCAATTCAATTCATTACCCAGGCCTAACATAATATCGAACCCGGGCAGCCTGGATGGAAGACCAGCGCACCGTAGTCTCAGACGCGGACTAAACGTAAATTAATCTGCATTATGTTTTCTATCCTTCAGTGCTGTACTTTGACGGCATTTTCAGTACATCCTATGTAAAAATAAATCAAACCTTATCAATACAGACTACAATGGACTCAGAAAACTTAAAAAATGTCAGCAAAAATCACAGCTTACAATAAACTATATACGTCCCAAAAAGAAATAGTAAACAGTGGAGAATTTTAAAGATGTAATCCAATACTAAAATGTCCAAAGTATAAAAATATCCATAATGTGATAATATCAGATACGTAAGAGGTCTGAATGGAAAAAAAGATCACTTACATGCATTTAGTCTTAATTTAAGATGGATAAACTTCAAAACGTCCAACCTGGAATTAAATATGCTCCAGTACTTCAAAAGTCCACAACGTCTTCGAATTATGTTCAACTCTTTGCACATACACACATCCCTATCCCAGCCTTCTTCATTAAAAAGCTCTTCAAATAATCATTCATCACACATTACAAGACTTTGTGTCGTAACACACACAATATTTTGTATTTCCATTCAAATTTTTTTAATGGTAGCTGTACAAGTTATCTCTGTATCGAATTGTGAGTTTACTTCTATGTGTACAGTATACGTTTTCAGCCACTGAATTCACTTTCAACATTTCCAGCATTTCAAGGGAATATGAAACAAATTTAACATTACCATATCAACGAAAACAATGCATTCTCATCAAATATTAAAAATACCTACCTATTCTTGTATTCAATGACACGACTGTGTTACCTTAGAAACATTGTCTACTCTTTTTCTCACAAAATATTCTAAAAATTGGGCCTTCTGGAGTCTTTATACTTTGGATCGTTTTGTCTATTAGACATTCTGTCATTAACGTAACGGTACACAAATACAAAAACCTCATCAAATTTGAACTGAATGCTAAATGTGTATTCGGTCTAACTGAAATATAATAATAAGCTACTACTTACTTACTGGCTTTTAAGGAATCCGGAGGTTCATTGCCGCCCTCACATAAGCCCGCCATTGGTCCCTATCCTGAGCAAGATTAATCCAGTCCCAAGCATTATGTCCCAATTACGTTGAATCCATTTTCATATTACCCTCCCATCTACGTCTTGCCCTTCTCAAAAGTCTTGTCACTCAGGTCTCCCAACTAACACTTAATATAAATTTCTGGATTGACCATTACGTGCTACATGCCCTGCCCATCTCAAACGTCTGGATTTAATGTTCCTAATTATGTCAGGTGAAGAATACAATACATGCAGTTCTGTGTTGTGTAACTTTCTCCATTCTCCTGTAACTTCATCCCTCTTAGCCCCAAATATTTTCCTAAGCACCTTATTCTCAATCAACCTTAACCTATGTTCCTCTCTCAAAGTGATAGTCCAAGTTTCACAGACATAAAGAACAACCGGTAATATAACTGTTTTATTAATTCTAACTTTCAGATTTTTTGACAGCAGACTAGATGATAAAAGCTTTTCAACCGAATAATAACAGGAATTTGTCATATTTATTCTGTGTTTAATTTCCTCCCGAGTATCATTTATATTTGTTACTGTTGCTCCAAGATATTTGAACTTCTCCACCTCTTCAAAAGATAAATTTCCAATTTTTATATTTCCATTTCGTACAATATTCTAGTCACGAGACATAATCATGTACTTTGTCTTTTCGGGTTTTACTTCCAAATCTATCTCTTTACTTGCTTCCAGTAAAATTCCCGTGTTTTTCCTAATCGTTTGTGGGTTTTCTCCTAACATATTCAAGTCATCCGCATAGACAAGCAGCTGATGTAACCCGTTCAATTCCAAACCCTGTCTATTATCCTGAACTTTCCTAATGGCATATCATAGAGCAAAGTTAAAAAGTAAAGGTGATAGTGCATCTCCCTGCTTTAGCCCGCAGTGAATTGGAAACGCATCTGACAGAAACTGACCTATACGAACTCTGCTGTACGTTTCACTGAGACACATTTTAATTAATCGAACTAGTTTCTTGGGAATACCAAATTCAGTAAGAATATCATATAAAACTTCTCTCTTAACCGAGTCATATGCCTTTTTGAAATCTATGAATAACTAATGCACTGTACCCTTATACTCCCATTTTTTTCTCCATTATCTGTCGAATACAAAATATCTGGTCAATAGTTGATCTATTACTCCTAAAACCACACTGATGATTCCCAATAATTTCATCTACATATGGAGTTAATCTTCTCAAAAGAATATTGGGAAAAATTTTGTACGACGTCAACAAAAGTGATATTCCACGAAAGTTACTACAGTTAGTCTTATCCACCTTCTTAAAAATAGGTACGATTATGGACTCCTTCCATTGTTCTGGTACAATTTCCTTTTCCCAAATAGCAAGTACAAGCTTATAAATTTCGTTAGATAATGCGCTTCCACCCTCTTGTATTAATTGTGCTGGAATTTGATCGATACCTGGAGACTTATAATTTTCAGATATTCTATCGCAATTTCGACAATAATAATAATAATAATAATAATAATAATAATAATAATAATAATAATAATAATAATACTTACTTACAAATGGCTTTTAAGGAACCCGAAGGTTCATTGCCGCCCTCACATAAGCCCACCAGCGGTCCCTATCCTGTGCAAGATTAATCCAGTCTCTATCATCATATCCCACCTCCCTCAGATCCATTTTAATATTATCCTCCCATCTACGTCTCGGCCTCCCTAAAGGTCTTTTTCCTCCGGTCTCCCAACTAACACTCTATATGCATTTCTGGATTCGCCCATACGTGCTACATGCCCTGCCCATCTCAAACGTCTGGATTTAATGTTCCTAATTATGTCAGGTGAAAAATACAATGCGTGCAGTTCTGTGTTGTGTAACTTTCTCCATTCTCCTGTAACTTCATCCCGCTTAGCCCCAAATATTTTCCTAAGCACCTTATTCTCAAACACCCTGAACCTATGTTCCTCTCTAAGAGTGAGAGTCCAAGTTTCACAACCATACAGAAGAACCGGTAATATAACTGTTTTATAAATTCTAACTTTCAGATTTTTGGACAGCAGACTGGATGATAAGAGCTTCTCAACCGAATAATAACACGCATTTCCCATATTTATTCTGCGTTTAATTTCCTCCCGAATAATAATAATAATAATAATAATAATAATAATAATAATAATAATAATAATAATAATAATAATAATAATAATCATAATAATAATAATAAT
This sequence comes from Periplaneta americana, assembly GCA_025594305.2. Taxonomy (NCBI): domain Eukaryota; kingdom Metazoa; phylum Arthropoda; class Insecta; order Blattodea; family Blattidae; genus Periplaneta; species Periplaneta americana. The sequence goes on along the minus strand of JAJSOF020000038.1, from coordinate 43,676,703 downwards.
AAATGATGATGATGATAATAATAATAATAATAATAATAATAATAATAATAATAATAATAATAATAAGTTGAGAAGCTTCTGTCATAATTATAGTCTGCTTTAAAAAATCTGAAATTTAGAATTTAAAAAATAGTGAAACTTCAACTCTCATTTTCGGAGAAGAACGAAGGTTAACCCAGCGAATAGGGATTATAAAGAATGGACACTTCGCGTCGGTACCTTTGATGTAGCTGGACTGATTTCAATGACCTTCAAGCCAGCTAGAGCGTCAGATTCTGCCTTCTCCTAGAGTTGGCGCTGACATCACACCAGCTAGCAGTCGACTCAGCGGAAATATAACACATACAATTAATACATCTAGGTACATTATATACTCAAATAAAATAAATTGGATCCATAAAATAATAAATCCTTCATTAACTGTAATGTCTAGACTCTAGAGTTCCTTTATAATGAGAGTTCAGACGTTGACCCCAACAACAATTAAAATATGTAATGATTTGATAGCGCTGAAAATGGAAAAACAAAACTCTTACGAGAAGTAAAACCATATACCTATATTATATTATATACAAATATTAAACGAATTCGATCTTAATTTTATAATGTATTATATTATTTTATAATATAATTTATGATATCTGAAATATAAAATATTATTATTACAACTAATTTGTCACTGAGAAATAAGGAAAAGCTGTTAACTTGAATTTATTTGAAGCAAAGCGTTACTGGATTATGCAATAAGGTAGGCGATGTTTGGATCCTGTGCCTTAATTCTATTCTCAATTATTAACTTAGCGTATGCTCGATTACACTACCTCTAGCGCTTGAAAGTAGAACTAGCCGCTGGCGCACAGAGAAACAAAACACAGGCAAATTAGCTCAGTGTCCATTCTTTATAATCCCTATTCGCTGGTTAACCCTTAAATTGGCAAAACTTCATTTCTCACACGAGTTTATTAAACCGTGTCGGACTGTAAAGGAAACAACTATCGCGATGTCCATATTTTATATGTCGTACAATATGTGAAATATTATCTACTGTAAATTGTAGTTTATTTTAAACAAATTTCTTGTAAGTCATTTTAATGCCATCTTAAATGTTACTGTTTAACATTCTTTGTCTTTGGCAACCTCACCATGTTGAGGAAGATTAAATACACTCAGGGACAAAAAAAACCGGACACTTTAATATTTGCTGGTATTTTGCAAAACATTATCTTCTCATACAATATTATGGTAGCCATCTGTTGTTATGGAGACGTGTGTACATTGTTGATTGTTATTTGTTTTATAAACAAGCCATTACAACCAAATATTCCAATTTTGCTTTCGGAGTCTCAGCTATAACAATTTTATCTCAACCATTTTGTGCTTCATTATCGTTATCATTCGTTATTTCTTTATTTTTACATTTTCTGAGTTTAAGTGGGGTTGTAACATTTGTCTTAAAACAAGATGCGACCTGAAGATGTGGCTCGAGCTGTAGCCCTTTACGATGATGGACGCAGTGTACGTTACATTGCAAATGTTATGAATATGGCTAGAAGCACAACCCATGATGCCATAAAACGGTATAGAGAGACCCTAGAATATACCAGAAGACCAGGTTCGGGTCGTACAAGAGCTACAAATCCAAATCAAGACAGGTATATGGTGTTGAGAGTTCTTAGGGAGCGCAACCTGCCAGCTACTAGTGTAGCCCAGCAATTTGTTAACATGCATGGACGCCCAATTTCGGCCAAAACAGTTAGAAGGAGGTTGAAAGCAAGTGGACTGATATCAAGTAGACCTGCAACTGGTCCCAGACTTCTCAGGATGCATCGAGTTGAACGACTGCATTTTGCAAATGATCACAGGGATTGGAGAAATGGACAGTGGAGCTGTGTTCTGTTCACCGATGAGTCCCATTTCAATCTGTGCTCACCTGATGGACGTGAAAGAGTTTGGAGAAGGAGGGGAGAACGATTTTCACAGTGTTGCATTTCCGAAAATGTGCCGTATGGAGGTGGTGGAGTGATGGTTTGAACAGGAGTGTGTACGGATGCTCGTACAGAGTTGATTTTTGTTGAAAATGGAAGACTAACAGCTGATAGGTATATAAATGAATGTTTGGCTGATCATGTTGTGCCATTTGGCCAATTTGTAGGCGATAATTTTGTTTTAATGCACGATAATGTACGGCTGCATATTGCCCATGCGGTCGGAGATTATCTCCAAGAAGTGGGAATCCATGTTCTTCCATGGTCAGCAAGGAGTCCAGACATGAACCCAATTGAACACGTGTGGGGCATGCTGGGACGGCATGTTCAGAATAGACGACCGAGTCCAGAATCGTTACAAGAGTTGAGGCGAGCACTTGGCGGAGAATGGGAACTTATTCCTCAAGAAGACATTGCTAACCAAATTGAGAGCATGCCAAGACGCATGGATGCAGTTATTCAAGCCAGAGGGGATAATACCCGTTACTAAAAAGAGTTTTTAATGTTTAAGGCACCATAAAATGAAAAAAACAGTTAGACCAAATGATGCCATAGTTATACGCCTTTTGTAATTTTTTGTAAATTTTCTCATCAGAGATTTTTTTTTTCAAATGTTGTCGTATAAGGTGCTAAATGAAACATTATTTTGTTTAAATGGGTTTTGATTCATTTTGAAATAATTGGGAACTAAATACAAGCAAATATAGAAGTGTCCGGTTTTTTTGTCCCTGAGTGTATTGAATTAATATTGCGATATTTTAATTTTCTTACCATTTTTTTATTGTTATATTAAAATTACAGCATATAGCCTATTAACTTGTTGTATCCTATAGGATACTTTGCGAATTTAAGGGTTAAGATTGTTCGTGAATAAGGTCCTACGGAAAATATTTGGGGCTAAAATGGATGAAGTTACAGGAGAATGGAGAAAGTTACACAACACAGAACTGAACGAATTGTATTCTTCACCTAACATAATTAGGAACATTAAATCCAGACGTTTGAGATGGGCAGGGCGTAGCACGTATGGATCAATTCAGAAATTTATATTAAGTGTTAGTTGGGAGACCTGAGTGACAAGACGTTTGGGAAGGGCAAGACGTAGATGGGAGGATAATATGAAAATGGATTTAACGTAATTGGGATATAATGCTTGGGACTGGATTAATCTTGCTTAGGATTATGTGAAGGCGGTAATGAACCTTCGGGTTCTCTAAAAGCCATTTGTAAGTAAGGAAGTATGTAATAATAATAATAATAATCATCATCGTCCTTGCAGGTATTAGGCCTAGTGGCCTGTTACGGTCTCCATCCATCTTTTCACGAGGCGTCCCAAAGATCTTCTTCCATGTGGTATATAGCGGAGAATTTGTCTTGGGAGTCTGGAACAGTCCATCCTATTGACATGGTTATGCCATTTTTGTCTATAGTGGTTGAGATGTTCATAAATAGGTGTAATTTTCAATTCTTTTGTAATTAGTTCATTTCTTTTGTGGTCAAGCAAGCTGTAGCCGGCAGTCCTCCTTAGAAATCTCATTTCCGCAGTTGTTAGGCGTTGAACATCTGAGTTTCGGACAGTCCAGGCCTCACTACCATACATGAGGACAGGTCTTGCTACAACTTTATATGCTTTTAACCTGGTATGTTTTTGGGTTTTCGTGGTTGTGAAAACCTGGTTGATGGTTCTTAAGGCTCCATTAAAATGTTGAATATTTTCAGATATATCAGTAACAGGTAAATATGTCAAATTATAACCTAAATATTTAAATGAGTTTACCTGTTCTAACGTATGGATCCCAATGCAAATTTTACTCCTAACTGGCTGTTTACCTTGGAACGCCGTAATTTTTGTTTTGTTTGGGGAAATTTTCATATTGAAATTTTGTGCTATTATATTCAGGTGATGTATTGAGTATTGCAGCTCGTCTTCAATTGTAGCAAAAAGAAACTGATCGTCTGCATATAATAATGTATCTAGAGTACAATTTCGGAAGAGCGGGATGTTTCCATGAATTGTTAGTCGCCAATGTCTGATGATGGAGTTGATGTATATATTGAATAAAAGTGGTGAAAGGGGGCATCCTTGACGAACTCCACAGTTTACCGGTCTCCATTCGGTATGTTCTGATCCAATAGTACCCCTTCTGTGCAAGAGAAATTCCCAAATCGTCCCTGGTCCCGTATATGGAAAAATCTAAACTTTCCGCACGTGCCAACAGAATGTTTAGTAACATCTTACATGATGGTTAATGACGTCATCCCAACAGAATCCAAGAAACATAAACACAACATGGTAGACTCGCCAGCATGTGGAAAGTGTAATAGTCTGGATACCATTCAACACAGACTAATAGGCTGTCAAGGTACTAGAACTATCTGGACGTGGCTAAAACATCAACTGTGTAAATTTGATATGTCGACTAACCCAAATGATGCTCTACGGAAAATACTCCATTTTGATTTTGGTTCAAGTCAAAACCTTGAACCTCAGTTGTGGCTTATCCATGGAGTAGTGCATTACGTCCTGTCTAGTGAACGTCCTGAAATTCGTCAACTGAAACGTGTGCTGTATGATGAAAAACAGTCTATGTTACGTGTAACTCCAGCTAATACATGGTTCTTAAAACTTAGACATTGAACTTTCTTAAGAAAACAAAAAAAAAATACAACAAATGTTTAGGTGATCTTATATATCATCGCATTCAATACTCTAACGACCACAGTCACTGATTTGTGTTTATAGCTCTCTTTCTCTAAGAATAAAACAAAACGCCTCGGATTTGTATGATGGAGCTGCTTACAGAATAAGAAAAATCATGTAATGAAAAAAAAAGTGTGAACACATTAATTGGAATTTTTGACAGCTGTTAAAATTGTATTTGCCTTTTAATTTCTTTATTTTTAAATAAAAGTATATGGGGAAAAAATAGTAATTTTGATAATATTGTGGTTACATAATTCGTAAATTCTTCTTATATTTGGGTTAATAATAATAATAATAATAATAATAATAGTAATAATAATAATAATAATAATAATAATAATAATAATAATAATAATAATAATAAACATACAGCAGAGTCCGTATAGGTCAGTTTCTATCTGATGCTTTTCCAATTCACTGCGGGCAAAGCAGGGAGATGCACTATCACATTTACTTTTAACTTCGCTCTAGAATATGCCATTAGGAAAGTTCAGGATAACAGGCAGGGTTTGGAATTGAACGGGTTACATCAGCTTCTTGTCTATGCGGATGACGTGAATATGTTAGGAGAAAATCCATAAACGATTAGGGAAAACACGGAAATTTTACTTGAAGCAAGTAAAGCGATCGGTTTTTGGAAGTAAATCCCGAAAAGACAAAGTATATGATTATGTCTCGTGGCCAGAATATTGTACGAAATGGAAATATAAAAATTGGAGATTTATCCTTCGAAGAGGTGGAAAAATTCAAATATCTTGGAGAAGCAGTAACAAATATAAATGACACTCGGGAGGAAATTAAACGCAGAATAAATATGAGAAATGCGTGTTATTATTCGGCTGAGAAGCTCTTATCATTCAGTCTGCCGTCCAAAAATCTGAAAGTTAGAATTTATAAAACAGTTATATTACCGGTTCTTCTGTATGGTTGTGAAACTTAGACTCTGACTCTGAGAGAGGAACATAGGTTAAGAGTGTTCGAGAATAAGGTGCTTAGGAAAATATTTGGGGCTAAGCAGGATGAAGTTACAGGAGAATGGAGAAAGTTACACAACACAGAACTGCACGCATTGTATTCTTCACCTAACATAATTAGGGAACTTAAAATCCAGACGTTTGAGATGGGCAGGGCATGTAGCACGTATGGGCGAATCCAGAAATGCAAATAGAGTGTTAGTTGGGAGACCGGAGGGAAAAAGACGTTTAGGGAGGCCGAGACGTAGGTGGGAGGATCATATTAAAATGGATTTGAGGGAGGTGGGGTGTGATGATAGAGACTGGCTTAATCTTGCACAGGATAGGGACCGATGGCGGGCTTATGTGAGGGCGGCAATGAACATCCGGGTTCCTTAAAAGCCATTTGTAAGTAATAATAATAATAATAATAATAATAATAATAACAATAATAATAATACACTTTCGGGGAATAACACTCATTAAAACATAAATAACGTTCTCTTTGCTATATCTTTGTCCATATAACGGAGTTGTGATCAAAACGTTGATCTATTCCTAATGAATTTATATACAAAACAATGTAGGTTATTTTAAATACACATTATCCAGCCAATTTTAAAATTATAGGTGTTAATGCAGTGCAACATTCATTACATATCACGATACATTAATGTACCGGTATACAAATACAAAAACGTCATCAAATTTGAACTGAACGTTAAATGTATATGCGGTCTAAGTGAAACATTCTTTATTGAATTATGCGAGAATTATCTCATTTTGTGAACACGATAAGTGGTGATGCGGTGGCAAGAGAAACTAACAAAGAGAATAATTCAATAATGTCGAGTACAGTCGTTTCTGAATGAAAAGAACACGCTCTCGTTTCCTGGACCTAATAACACAGATGTATTCTATTTTCTTGTTATACGAAATGTAAAGAATAAGCGTTATGATTCTGTAAGACAATATTTTCATATCTTCCCATAGAATTTATACGCTTTCAGCAATATTGTATCGAAAAGTAGTTTCGGACATGACGTCAATATGTTAGGAGAAAATCTACAAACGATTAGGGAAAACGCGGAAATTCTATTTGAAGCAAGTAAAGCGATAGGATTAGAAGTAAATCCTGAAAAAACTAAGTATATGATTATGTCTCGTGACCAGAATATTGTACGAAATGGAACTATAAAAATTGGAGATTTATCCTTCGACGAGGTGGAAAAATTCAAATATCTTGGAGCAACAGTAACAAAAATGAATGACACTCGGGAGGAAATTAAACGCAGAATAAATATGGGAAATGCCTGTTATTATCCGGTTGAGAAGCTTTTGTCACCTAGTCTGCTGTCAAAAATCTGAAAGTTAGAATTTATAAAACAGTTATATTACCGGTTGTCCTGTATGGCTGTGAAACTTGGACTCTCACTTTGAGAGAGGAACAGAGATTTAGGGTGTTTGAGAATAAGGTTGTTAGGAAAATATTTGGGGCTAAGATGGATGAAGTTACAGGAGAAAGGAGAAAGTTACACAATGCAGAACTGCACGCATTGTATTATTCACCTGACATAATTAGAAACATTAAATCCAGACGTTTGAGGTGGGCAGGACATGTAGCACGTATGGGCGAATCCAGAAATGCATATAGAGTGTTAGTTGGGAGGCCGGAGGGCAAAAGACCTTTGGGGAGGCCGAGACGTAGATGGGAGGATAATATTAAAATGGATTTGAGTGAGGTGGGATATGATGGTAGAGACTGGATTAATCTTGCTCAGGATAGGGACCGATGGTGGTCTTATGTGAGGGCGACAAATAACGTCCGGGTTCCTTAAAAGGCTGTAAGTGAGTAAGTAAATAAGTAAGTGAGTGAGTGAGTGAGTGAGTTTCTCTCTTTGTTCACATGAATTTATCGCAACTACTGGACATATTATATTTTGTTCATATTCAATATTTACCAATTAGTTTATCCGGGAATTATGCGTAATCATTCATTCATTTATTCATTCATTCATTCATTCATAATGTTCTGTACAAGTCTTCAACTGCAAACGCACCTTTATCGAATCTTTCCTATTTTCTGCCTTCCTCTTTGTCTCCGCATATGAGCCATATATCTTAATGTCGTCTATCATCTGATATCTTCTTCTGCCCCGAACTCTTCTTCCATTCACCATTCCTTCCACTGCATCCTTCATTGTGCCGTTTCTCCCCAGCCAGTGACCCAACCAATTCCTTTTCCTCCCCTGATTAGTTTCAGCATCATTTTTCTTCACCCACTCTTTCCAACACAGCTTCATTTCTTATTCCGTCTGTTCACTTCACACCTTCCATTCATTTCCATATCCACATTTCAAATGTTTCTATTCGCTTCTTTTCACTTCGTCGTAATGTTCATGTTTATTCCCCATACAATGCCACACTCCACACAGAGCACTTCACTAGTCTCTTCCTTACTTCTTTTTCGAAAGGTCCGCAGAAGGTGCTCCTTTTTCTATTAAAAGCTTCTTTTACCATTGCTATTCTCCTTCTGATTTGCTAGCCGCAGCTCATGTTACTGCTTATAGTACACACCAAGTACTTGAAGCTGTCCACTTGTTCTACTGCTTTATTTAGAATTCTTCCGACAAACATCGTCTTCGTCTTATTTGCATTTATCGTCGTACCATACTGCTCACAGCTATCATTTAGCTCCAGTAGCATATCCTTTAATGTCATCTCCTCTTCTGCTAAGAACGCCATATCACAAGAACAAATCTTATGCACTTTAATCTTCTTCCTCCTACTATCACTCCACCCAAGTTCTGAAAACAGTTCTTCAATAAGTTCTCGAAGTAGATGTTGAACAGGGTAGGTGATAAAGTGCATCCTAGACGTACTCCTCTACCTATTTCACTTCTTTCTAAAATTTCTTCTCCTATCCTGACTTTCACTCGTTGTTTCATATAAAGATTACTGAACAACCTCTTCTCTTTGCAATCCATACCTATTTCCTTCGGGATTCCCATAAGTTTATTCCAATCCAGTCTGTGGAAAGCGTTTTCTAAGTCCACAAATATTATTATATACCCTTCTTTATGTTTCTCTAGTTACCTGTCGCCTACTGTTCGTAGCAGCCCAATTGCATCTCTCGTATCGTTTCCCTTCATGAAGCTAAACTGCTTTTCTTTCAACTGTCCTTACTTCTTAGGATATAAACGTCGATTCAGTATTCGCAGGGAATCTTCGCCGATTTTGATATCAGGCTGATAGTCTTGAACTCGTTACATTTCTTGGCATTATTTTTCTTCGGTATTGGAAGCAATGTCTCCATAAAATATTCAGGCTTTTCGCCTTTCTCATATATTTCGTTGCATACTGATAGAATTCGCTCATTGAAAATTTGAAATAAACATTTGAATTTTACTGCGAGAGCTAAATTTTGCAAGCAGTATATTTTTAAAGAATAATTTTAATAATTTAACACTATGGAATTCAATATTTAAGAATAAACTCTATACAGGATGATTCACGAGGATTTACAGTCCTTTACGGAGCTTATTTCTGAAGACCTTCTGAGCAAAAAAGTCATGGGTTCTATTCTCAATATTTACAGAGTTACATTTCGTTATTGGAACGCTTTGCTGTGAACGCGTGATCTTGGTCAGCGTGCAGTCAGCAGCCAGCGCGAGTGCTACGGAAATCAAAGATAGCCGTATGCAGTTACGTAGAGCGACGAGTGCCGTTCACAAGCGTGCGGCCAGGTGTAGGCTTACTCAAGCAGACGGCGACATTTTTTAAATGTGTTGTAAACTCTCCAAGACAGTAAATTAGGATGGAAAATTGAACTGCAAATAATTAAGTTGGTGGAAGTGGTGTGATTTGTAATAATTGTTGTGATAAGTGTGTAAGAATAATGTAATTTTCTAGTAAAAAATAGAAAAAGATGTCTGTACGAAGCAACTAAGGAGTTCACAGCACATTTATAGCTTCATAATACTTGCCAATTAAATAAATGATACTTCTGAATGGTTCATTCTCTATTTGTATTATTATTTTACCCTCAAACTAAAGAAAAAAGGTATTTTACAAACAACTTTAAATTAGTGACTCTGAAAATATTGAGAATAGGAACTATGTTTATATGACATTTTTTGCTCAAAATGTCTTCAAAAATAAGCTCCGTAAGAGACGGTAAATCCTCGTTAATCACCTTGTATATGGGTTACATATGTGATGTTTCACAAATATGAAACTCACTTCACCGATAGATATGAGATACAAAAATGTTGAATAAGTTTCATATGTATATTTGTCTCTTGTTCTCGTTGCAGAGTTAAAGCCAACTGAACTGTACATACGCACTATCTATCGGTGTGTTTACTAGTTCTCTGGCTCGCCTGCGCGTTCTCCAGGTCTAAATTTATTGGACTTATATTTGTGGGGCTGCTTGAAACAAATTCCTTATGCAGAATCCATTTTCAACATTGAAATATTTCGTCAACGTATCCAAGACAGCTGTCCACTTATCCGATAAACATATGGGGTGCTATTCATAGACATTTCGCTAACCCGGACTACAAGCGTGCTAAACAGGATTCACATCACATCACATCACATCACATCACATCACATCACATCACATCACATCACATCACATCACATCACATCACATCACATCACATCACATCACATCACATCACATCACATCACATCACATCACATCACATATCATATCATATCATATCATATCATATCATATCATATCATATCATATCATATCATATCATATCATATCATATCATATATCGCTGACACTGGTTTATGAATACGAAAAACGTTAGTTCGCTGATCATCCACCGAAAGCCTGCGCTAAGAATGTCTATGAATACGGCCCATGGTGTTTTTGAAAGAATACGGCAGCCTAAGAAACGACGACTGCAGGATTTAATTCAGACTGAAGATGACAGTTTTGAGCATTTATTATAACGGTAAGCAACTTCACATTACTTATTTACAAGCATGATTATAACTTGAAAGCAATATCAAATGGGACATATGCTTACAAGGACTTTTTGTATTGTTTTTGTGTCTGTCTACCGATGAAGAGGATCCCATAGGCTAAGAAACAACCCGTAATGCTTTTAGAAAATGATTAAAGTAAACATTTTCTGTAATATAAGAAACTGTTTCTTTTGCACAATTAGAAAAGTTTTTTCAAGTGAAAAAATAAGTATTCTTTTCACCTTTTAAATTGTTTTCAACATAAGCGACCTGAACTGAACAAAAGCTATGCTATAGTAAAGGTTACACTGGATACACTGGCCCCTCCTCATTTGTCTTCAGCCTCTAAGGCACCAGGATCTGCAGCAGAAAGTGCCGCTGTCATTGAACACCATAAATATAAACATCTTGCAGATAATTATATTTTTGTCCCTTTTGCGGTTGAAACGTTTGGATCATGGTGTAATGAAGCCAGAGCTCTCATCTCCACCATAGGCAGAAGTTTAGTGCAGCTTTCTGGGGACCCTCGAGGCAGTCAATATCTACGTCAGCGCATTGGTATCGCCATTCAGCGCGGTAATGCTACAAGTATTCTGGCATCCTTCCCCGAGTCCTCTTATTTAGATGAGATTTTCTTCCTTTAATTATTCAATTTATTTGTATTTTATTATAGTACACATATCAATGTGAATGCAATTTCACTAGAATAATAAATTTGGTAGTTGTTAGGTTCGTTCCAACAACAGTCAGGAACCGTCCGTAACCTTCGTGAGCATGCGCAGTACAGAAAAAGCGTTCCAACGCAATCCGAACCAGTCCCGAACCGGAAACATGTACAGCAGTCGGACGTTCCAACAAGCTTTTGACACGGGTTCGGAACGGTCAGAAATAGTCCGCGGATTGAGGCATGTACGGAAGAGTACGCAAGACGCGCATGCGCATAAGCTCACCAACGTCTCCTGGACACTGAAGAAAGACATGATCGACTGTTCACATCAGTGAGGTTAAAGATGAAAAGTGACAGTGCAGACGAATAATAAAACTAGAGATTTAATTTAAATTTTCGCCAAAAAGAAAGGGAATGGAAATTATTTGGGTAATGAAATAGTTAATTACAATTTCAATATGCAGCTTTGATTAAAAGTATAATAAATAACGTACATACATTAATAATTAAAAAAAGAACTATTTTTAGATGAGAGTCCCCCAGTACACGACATTGAATTAGCGGAATTCTTGCCTTCCATACTTTTTGTCATCTTTTTATAGAAAATGATCGAAATTCTATTTTCTGCAATTAGAATTAGCTGCGAAACGATAATAATAATAATAATAATAATAATAATAATAATAATAATAATAATAAATAATAATAATAATAATAAGCATTCCGTTCTTAGCAAAGATGATCATAGTTATAGCATCTCTGGATTTAATACAAAACGATCCGCGAAAGCTTTCCAACAGCGTTCAGTCCAGTTTCAATCCCATAGCAGATGCTCAACTCGCGCATGCGCATAAGATGGTACAGGAACCGTACATGAACTGATCCATGAACTGCTTGTTGGAACGAACCTATTTTGTATAAAAACTAGTTTTATACTTTTTTACATAGACTTGTAATAGTACATTATGCAACGAGCCTGTAATGATAGTAATTAAGAATCGAGTATGGATATTTATGAAACGAGCGCAAGCCAGTTTCATAATTTTCATACGAGCTTCTTAATTACCATTATAGGCGAGTTTCATAAGACTTTTTATGCTCGACCTTATTTCTAACTTGAAATTACCGGTATTCAGATGTATACATTTTATTTGTATCTGACTAGATCGGAAGTGACCTTGTTCTAGGTCGTGAATTGTGAGATGTGCGCACACGCGAAAGTATTGATTTTTTCCGAGGAACAATAATGTCATTGACCTTGACGTAGTCCCGTTAAACTTGATAATATTATACCCTTGATTATTGAATTCGACATTGAAAAACGAAATGACAAATTGAATTTATTTGAATATTATTTACAATTAACGCTAATTATTATAGTAACAGAACATAACCTTCTGCGACAGTATTGGATTTCCACCCTCCGTGACTTTTCGATAATTCTCTTTCGATTGCATATCCGAGAATAATCGATACTTGCGGTTTTATAACGGTACAAAGCTGACTTGCACATTGGCTGAACACATGTAAGCTGAGTTATCATCGGCTGACGACCTGTACTTTAATGAGTAGGTGTACTTTAATGACATGCATTAAAAGACAGCTACCAGATGTATAATTAGTACATTTCGGCATGGTCGAGCATAAAGATTAATAACTCCCAGTATTTGTTCACTGAGCAGTACAATGGAGACGTTGCAGAGGAAATGGGAGTATCCCGAGAATACATACCCCAACGCAGACTTTACCACCATGAATTCCAATTCGATTCACTCTACAGCCCATAAATATAAGCACCCCAGCTGTTCGGTTAACTAGAAATTAAAAAAAACGCTTGAAATGATACAGTATTAGTAATGTCGAAGACTTCTACGGTAATATATTTAATATTACAATCCGTAATAGGCGGACTTAAACGTTAACAGTGGAATAGGTTTGTGAATTTTCTAATACGAAATGGAAGACTTGGTGGTAAAGTGATGTGCAAGAGACCTGAAATTGTGACTCGCATAATAATATTCAAGGGGTAACATGAACTGGAAAAAGCACTAAGCGAGTCTTGCCAAACACGACGATTTTTCTTCATAATCCTTCCACATGCAAGCCTGTGTGTCTGTCTGTGACAGACCTTCCGGGATTTACTTAGTAAAACATAATATAAGCGAGGTTTATTTACAGGTCAACGGTCTTAAAACCCGAGCACTCAACGTATGACATCTTTCCTTCCCCCAGATACTTTCATAATAATAAAAAAGTCTTTGAACATGTACCGTTGATGTCAGTCGTAATTATAGTAATATAATGACGATGATGATGATGATGATGATGATGATGATGAATTTGATGATGATGGTAATAATAATAATAGTAAAAAGGTAATAATAGTAAAACAGTAATAATAAAATAGTAATAATAATAAAACAATAATACCAATAATAATAATAATAATAATAATAATCCCCAAAGACGAAATATATGATTATGTCTCGTGACCAGAATATTGTACGAAATGGAAATATAAAAACTGGAGATTTATCCTTCGAAGAGGTGAAAGAAATTCAACAGTAACAAATATAAATGACACTCGGAAGGAAATTAATCGCAGAATAAATATGGGAAATTCCTGTTATTATTCGGTTGAGAAGCTTTTATCATCTAGTCTGCTGTCAAAAAATCTTAAAGTTAGAATTTATGAAACAGTTATATTACCGGTTGCTCTGTATGGTTGTGAAACTTGGACTCTCACTTTGAGAGAGGAACAGAGATTAAGGGTGTTTAAGAACAAGGTTCTTAGGAAAATATTTGGGGCTAAGAGGGATGAAGTGAGAGGAAAATGGAGAAAGTTACACAACGCAGAACTGCACGCAATGTATTCTTCAACTGACATAATTAGGAACATTAAATCCAGATATTTGCGATGGGCAGGACATGTAGCACATATGGGAAAATCCAGAAATTCATATAGTGTGGGAGGCCGGAAGGAAAAAAGGCCTTTGTGGTGACCGAGCCGTAGATGGGAGGATAATATTAAAATAGATTTGAAGGAGGTGGGATATGATGATAGAGAATAGATTAATCTTGGTCAGGATAGGGACCGATGGCGGGCTTATATGAGGGCGGCAATGAACCTCCGAGTTCCTTAAAAGCCATAAATAATAATAATAATAATAATAATAATAATAATAATAATAATAATAATAATAATAATAATAATAATAATAATAATAATAATAATAATTTCTTACAACAGCAATATATTGTACAGGGTGTCTTATTTAAGGCGTTAATTTCTGTTCAGACAGCCTAAATATTAGCCCAGATATGTGGGAGGAATTCAATTGTTTCGCAGGCGGAATCAGTGGTGTATATTAGCGTCCATGTGAATGTCTTCGTGTAATAATTTTGTTATTTATTTTCACTCGGTTTTCCAAGGTTTCCTACAGTCGCGTTTATCATTCGATAGTGTTTTATTGAGTCATTTGCTCTTCTTAGTCCCGATATTATTTCTTAATGCGTACGTTATCTGAAGTCCTTGAGATTAATTTGTTTTGTTTTTCTCGGAATAACTAGCGGACATAAAAAAGTCTTTAAAGAACGACAGCGTAGAGTTTTAACACACCTTATCCAATAATTTAAAGATATTTTGAGTATGTTACTCCTAGCGACACTACCATGAGAACGTCACAACCTGGGTATACCAAGAATAAAGTTGGATTCAGGCTATGAAAACCCTTAATGTTCTACGACAGCCGTGGCGAAAATGCAACTCACGAGCACATTGTGGCTCGCAATGATAGCTGTGCATTTCTCTTGCTTCTAACCTTCTCCAACCCCCACCCTCTCACTCACTGGAGTCAAACTCCGTTCCAATTATATTTGTCTCTGACCTGCGAGTGGCATATATCTCTCTCGAAACCATGTACCTCTACAAAAATGAAAGATTATAGTAGGATGAGAGGACGCATTTTTTTTTGCTGCTAATATGATGAGAATATTAAATGTATGATTTGTTCACGAGTATCACGAGGTAAACGGTTCTATAACATAAAACGGCATTATACTACATGTTACTCATGAAACATTAAAAGGTTAAATATAATCATCATCATCATCATCATCTCTTTCCGTCGACCCTTTTTCAGCAGATGCTGCTAGCCTTTCAATTCGCACTCACTGATTTACAATGTGATGTTAAATGAAAGCTAGACGTAAGGACATGACGAATGTAGAACTTTCAAATCTTTGCCAAAAAATAAATATCCGAAGCTTCGTTCTTTCGCTTGCTCCGTTGAAGCCATGTTGGCTACAAATTACGTTTGTAAAAATTATTTTCAACAATGAAAACAGTAAAAACCAAATTTAGATCACGACTAGCAGACAAATACCTTCGTGATCAACTACGACTGGCAGTAAGTGACATAATTCCTGATTTTGAAACTCTGTCGCAGAGACATTCTGAAGACAGTTAACTTTAGGTTGTGATATTGTTCATTTCTTTCTTCGTTACACGTACTGTACTAAACATTAGTTTGTAGCCTTGTACTGTATAAAATTATATTTAAGTGCTTGACGTAAGGAAAATGAAAATCCTTTAATAAGTCAGACAGTTGCTTCACTTCCCCTTCGGGTGTCCGCCTCTCTCCGTAGGTGCTATGCACGTTGCAGGCTACACAGTGGCTCGGCGCACGATTACATTTTCGCCACGGCTGCTCTACGAAGACACTTACTATTCAGATTACGAGGGGGATCCAGAAAATAACGACCGTTTTGTTGTAATAATAAAAAATATATATTTATTTGAAAAAACAAAGTCTGTTACATAACTGAAGCTTCCTTTACTTCTCTACATAATCACCACCTACATTTAAACATTTGTCGTATCCTTTCACTAGCTTTAGAATTCCCGTGTTATACTCCTCTGCCGCCAGTTCATTAAGTCAGGTGTTCACTGTCTTCTTCAACTCTTCATCACTTCCAAAACGCGTACCACCCAGAAAGTCTTTCAGCTTAGTGAAAAGGTGAAAATCGCTAGGAGCAAGGTCTGGACTATAGGGCGGATGATCAAAGATTTCCCAACCGAATTGATCCAGCAATTCTCGAGTTGAAGCAGCAGTGTGCGGGCGGGCGGGCGTTGTCGTGAAGAAGCACAACTCCTCTCGAAAGCATTCCTCGCCTCTTGTTTTGGATGGCTCGCCGTAGTTTTCGTAAAGTCTCACAATAACGATTTGCATTGATCGTAGTGCCTTTTGGCATGAAATCCAGCAAAAGAACACCTTTGCGATTCCAAAAGACAGTAGCCATGACTTTTTGTGTTAAGAGAGTCTGTTTGAATTTTCTCTGTTTCTTGGGTGATGAGGGATGATGCCACTGACATGATTAGCGCTTGGTCTCTGGGGTGTTGTGAGACACCCAGGTCTCATCACCAGTCACAATTTGATCAAGAAAGGCGTCTCCATCTGTGTGATATCGTATCAAGAATGTCAATGCTGAAGCCATTCTTTGAGTTTTGTGTTGGTCACTCAGTTGCCGTGGAACCCATCGTGCACAGATTTTGTGGTAGCCAAGATGTTGCGACACAATTTCACCAAGCAAAGAACGAGAAATGTCAGGAAAGGCAATATGCAATTCGTCGAGTGATGTGCGCCTGTCTCGCAAGATTCTGTCGTTCACTTTAGTCATCAGGTCTTCTGTGATGAGTGATGGGCGTCCGGGTCGAGTTTCATCGTGGACATTTGTTCGCCCATTGTTGAACATTTCGCACCATTTTCTCACATTTCTTTCATTCATTACAGTATCACCATACACTTCTTTCAATTGCCGGTAAATTTCTGCAGGTTTCAAATGTCGGGCATTCAAAAATCGAATCACACTCCTCACCTCACAGTCGGCGGGATTATCAATCACGTCGTTCATTTTGAAGTAACACAAATGCACAATGGCGACTTGTTGCAACCAGTACTCACAACATTATGAGAACACATGTTAAGGAAGCCAGTTGACCTTCAAACAAGGAAGGGGAGTCAGCTGCGCGGCGGGTATGCGCGAACGGTCGTTATTTCCTGGATCCCCTATTTTTAGCTATCTGCTTGTATAGCAATCAGCCATTACTTTCGTGCCATTACCGCAATAGAGCGCTGCAAACATTGGGTAAAGACTATTTTTTTCCTGCTTAACGATGCTTCATCAAAGGAAAAGTGTAATAAAAGTTTTGTTATATTCAACATGTAGAATCAAGTCGTAAATTTTTGTGCATGGCTTCCTTTCCGCCCTGAATGATAACAGCAAAATTTGATCTTAAGCTCAAAAATCCATAGAGGATCAAGATTGACCAGCCGACTACTGGCCTTTCAAACGCCTCAGCAGAGGTGAAAGATCATGCAACCAGTACAGGGGTATCGCTTATTTTGCTGGCCGTTATAACTGGTTCGCAGAATCGAATTTCGCTTCATCACAATGCTGGGTGGGTACGGGCCCCATGCACTAGTCGAAAATTCATGACAAAATTTCATCCCCCGTGACTACTCGAACCAGAGTTCATTCCGTAACGCGAGTCCAGGCAAGACATAAAAAGAAAATAGTTGAGTAGTAATGGAATTAAAATGAACATGAGAAATCGAAGTAATCCAATATTGCCAACATGATTTTGGTCTGTGGTGTCGTTAGAAGGAGAAATTTGTTTCTTTTTCTCTCTACCTCCTTCGTTCTGAACATTACTGAGAGATAGCACCACTGTTACTCTTATCTATTGCAATGATTTTTCCCTGGACTACCAATTTGCTTGGACGACATTTCTACATTGAAGGTTAAAACAGATCTTACAAGCGATCTCCAGTTACTAACAGTATGGTCATCAAAATTGTGTGTACATTTTATCTCGAATTAAAATCTGTCTCGCATTTTCTTTTGTTTCATCACGGCCAAATGGATTTATCCTTCGGTATCGATGTTTCTAGTCGGTAATGACCTTTATGACAGTTTTTGTTTCGTAATATTGATAGACGGTAATATAATTAAAGCGGTGAATAATTTCATGGCCCCTAAAAGTTTTTTTCTTTTTCCGTAAAAGGTTAGGTATTTTCTCTAGGCCACAAATAAAACTGCAACGCGGTCATAATTATGTACTTAATACTTTGGTCAACATTAACCGGAAATTTACTTTCCGTTACTTAAATGATATTTCGTGAACCACCACCTTTTTCCTCTTTATTTCGTTGTCATAACCTACTTTAAGATCTTACTACAGGGACATCATTTTATTTTTACTTGCATTTTTATTGTATCTGCATTTCTGAATGTACTTCACTCTCACCCCTTCACTAATGTCCTTGCTTCCGTCAGACACACAAACTTACGGCCGCTGTTGCATTCGAAGTCTTAAAGCAGTGAAGTAAACACTGCAGTGTATAGTGTGTTTCATAAATATGATTGCGTTTTCTATAGAAGAAAGAACCTATATTAATAATATCGTACTAAAAAATTATATTCAAGAAACGATAAATTCAATTTCAGAGAATATGCTTCAAAATGTTTTTAATAATATGCGTACTGAATTGAAGCCTGCATTGTAATGAACGGCAACCATTTTCAGCAACTTGTTTAAAAATTCAGATTAGCTTTTTTGAATTGAGGTGGCTAGAAGCAAAGGAATGCTACTGACATTTGTAATAACATGAGTTAAGTGCATCCAGTGTAAGCAAAAGTATCTAAAATTTTAGTGGCAAAGGGATATTTTAATCGCATCACACATTAAAATTTAAATAAAAATTTCACCGATTTTACGAAAGCTTAAATATTTAAACCCCATTTTCTCAAAAGTAACTTAAGTGCACTTACAGTCCTTTACTTATGACCCCTCAATTTAAATGCACTCTCTATATTGTATGTTAACACCAATAATTAATATGCTAAATAAAGTAGACATTACATAACGAACATAGCCGCCTGAAAAGTTGAGTTTTTGAAAAAAAAAATGTTACTACTCTACTATATTTTCATAAATTCCGTAAAAGTGGTGATCAAACTGAAAATCGTAATATCGTATTTCCCTACAACATAAATGGATACACTACTTTTCTCTCCTCCTATACCTAGTAAAATGATTTGTTTACATATTGCACTAGCAACATCAAACTCCTGTAATGGAAGGGGGCAACAGTGTTTCCGAGTATAGCCAGGTTAATGTTAAAATTGTTGGTAAAAATAAAGTGATGTCCTGTACATAAGCATTTTCTTTTAGTACATTCAAAACATCGTCGTTGTAGTGCTTAAATCTTGCTCTTGACTAACAGAGTGATTTATTTAAGAATATAGTCGCGAATTTCACTACCACCATTTCGACTGTCTTTTGTTTGACACGGCTCGGTACGGCCTGGTGACTAGTGGCCAGCGAGTGACGTCGACTACCGACATTGCTCTGCCGTGGGTATTATCCAGTTGTTGCCAAAGCTATTTTACCCAGCATAAATCTTAAAGAACCAACCCGAGACCGAAATATTTTTCTCTCAGGCAGAAGCCATCGGGTGAGAGACGGAACTACTAATCGACACTGGAACAGCGATTAATGGATCGAATTTGGTAACACTTATTCTGTAGACATGTAGCTACCTATACATTAAGAGCAAAGAGTAAATTGGACAGACCTAGAAATCTTCACAAAAAAGTATTCCCGAAAACAGGGCAAGAAATTCAGTCCTTCAAGACAGACGGGAGGCACGATATTGGTTTCCAATAATAATTAAAAAGAGTAATTGTATCCAGCTAAAAAGTACACTACTAGTAGGTTATTGTACACGAATTCTTCCATTTCTAAACTTACTGGTGACTTTGTTTCAGAGAATATTGCATAGTATTGGTGTAGTAATATGAAGATGACTAGATTATACATAACATATTTATATGAAGAGAAACGCTCTATTTGCCTTCCATGCTGTGATGATCTCAGTCATAAATATAATATTCAAGATTGGAATGTCATTGGACTTATGGTGCGCGACGACCAATTCCCAAATTTACATTGGAGATCCTCAGAAAATTAAATGTTCCTGAAAAGACTCTTCAGACAATTGCAGCAACCATTTTAAAATCTTCATTGAACCACAGTCTACTATATACAGTGACGAAGCTTAATACTTACAAAATATGCAAACGTAAACAGTTGAAATATGCATCCATAGATAGTTGATCACCACCAGGATCGCTACTATCGCCTCATCACAGAGACTTTCCCTAGCAGACGATAAAATGTATTCTACTTTCGATATCGTGTTCTTTTGAAAAAGTTAGCACCTTCCTTCCACTATTGAAATATGAAATACATAAGGTTTATATATTATTTTCATTTTATATATATATATATATATATATATATAATATTCTATAAACTCAAGTTCCTGGATCTTTCGTAAGTATAGCTCTAACCTATTTTTTTACAATTTATAGTACTACAAACGTCTCCTTGTCTCATATTATTATTCAAATTATTGTATGAAATTAGTGTACGTACGATTGTGTTACTTCGTCTCTTAGGTAGTAGATAAATAGAGTACCCAATTGTAGTATTAAAATACAGACAAATAGAATGTGATGGGTGTCATACATTATGACATTATGTTTAATTATAATGTATAATTGCGAATATAGGAATATAAGTTAAATATAGTAAACATAACCTATAACATACATATGTAGTGGCAGGGCATTGGACACCACTAAAATTAGACAGAAGGGGGCAACTCGTACAGTAAACATAACCTATAATTTCAACATATCTAAATATTCGTGCGGTGCAACTGAAAATTATTGAATCGTGTATAAATGAATGTACAAGAATTTTGCAATATTTAATCGAAATAAAGGCAGGTATCACACACACACACGAACGACGTAATTTCCACAACAAAAATAATATTACACATTAAGTCGCAGGGAATTATGTCTGAAGTGTCCCCTAATCATTGTTTTAAATTTTATTAATGCAATTACACTACATTTTAGAGAAATATATGTTACTCTTTATGCATTCCAATTAATTTATATGGTTGAAACGCCGCCCTTCGTGATCGGGTTAAGCGAGTCACATGGCCTGTATTAGATCACGATGGCAGTGACACAGTCTATTGTTCCTAGTACTCACAGCGCTCCAAGCGGCTAGCAACTATCGCGAGAAATGCAACTCGTTGGCAAAAAATCACCCCAAGCTTCGTGACTGTATATAGTAGACTGTAATTGAACATTATCAATCACCATCTCTATTCATCTTTATAATATTTAATGTATATTATTTATCTATACTAATAATAAATCTGTAGCCGAAATTTTTCTGGTAATTTTCGATTGTCCAAAAATAATTGGTCCTAACATATATAATTAACCACCCTGAAACCGAAAATCGCTTTTTTGAAATTTTTGTTTGTATGTCTGTCTGTATGTTTGTTACCTTTTCACGCGATAATGGCTGAACGGATTTCGATGAAAATTGGAATATAAATTAAGTTCGTTGTAACTTAGATTATAGGCTATATGGCATTCAAAATACATTATTTAAAAGGGGGGTTATAAGGGGGCCTGAATTAAATAAATCGAAATATCTCGCTTATTATTGATTTTTATTAAAAATGTTACATAACAAACATTTCTTACAAAATCATTTCCGATACGTTTTATTCTTTGAAAAATTTTGATAGGATTGATGTTTAATGAAATAAATGAATTTTAAAATTACAATAACTGCCATCTAAAGGCCCTGTAACGAAATAAACAAATGACTTCGTCTATATGGGGCCTTGGTCAACAACAATCGAAAGCTATGAATCATAGCTTACAGAAAATGTTTCTGTGTTCGTATGAATCAATATCGGAAGCTAAATTAACCGATTTGTATAATTAATTATTATTTCACCATTGGAAAGTGTAGTTTCTCTGTATGGACATAATGCTATAATCTTATTACAGTAACTTCTGAGTGAATTGAGGACAGGTAAGATTAAAATAGCTTCTTATGCACAGAAAACTTGATAGGTTATTCTGTATATTCATTTCCTGTATTTCTTAAAATAATGTTTATGAACATATTCATTTTTATCTCAAAGAATTAACGACCAACGAGAGTGTATTGATTTAGTTTGCAGTAATAGTACGTTAGCTTAGCAATCCATTATTTTATAATTTAAATTTTAACTATGCTCAATTGAATCGTGTTAAAATACATAAAATACATATGCAATAAATGCAATGCAAAAAAATTGGGTAATGAGCCAAGCAGATTATGTTGCGCTGTTGTAAAAGTTGTTCCTCCTGAGATTCAAGAGCTCCCACAACAAATTAAAAACTTTCTAATTCGAGTACATCCGTTATCAACACACTTTTTCATAATATAATATAATATAAACATAATAATAAATTTGTAGCCAAAATTTTTCTGTTAATTTTCGCTTTTCCAAAAATAATTGGTAATAACAATTAAGAAACATGTTAAAGGAATTTTCATTGAACCAAATGATCGAATTTTAATATTTTAAATACAATTTAAATTAAGTAACATATTAAACGATTTATCCTTCTATCAAACACGAATGTTCCCTGGATCAAATGTCCTAATTTAATTATGTAATTACTTTATATTTATTTCTAACGGGTGCAGCGAAGCGCACGGGTACGGCTAGTATAACATAATTGTTATAATATTTTCCTCAGCCAGCAATAATAATTATTTTAAAATGAAAGGCTTTCATCAGCCTATGTCGAGGTAATAGTGTTGTGAGGTGACAATTTAGATCAGATTAGTAAAGTTCTCAAAATATGATATTGCCAGCGCTTCTTTCTTAATCAGTACTCTCACGGCAAAACGAACTTGACAATGGCGTTGTTTTGGAGTCTGTACTAACATAGCCATCAAAGGTCAGACGACTTACGACTTTCATTTCATAAACTGGTAAGTGATGAGAATATAGTGAGGAATACATGTGAGGCTCTTGAGGTTGTAAGGAGAGAAGAAAACAACTATTTGCAAGGCGAAAAAATTTTCTGGGAAAATATATAATGACAAATCTTCCATCTCACGTCACAATATTAATTCAATATACTTATATTAATAAATCTGATATAAAGAGAATATCGTCGCTTCACAGCTTGTGAACTACACTTCTAATTTCTTTGAGTAACGCTCCAAACTTTTCGATACTTGCTCTCAACTTTTTCAAATAAACTATATGTGAATTTAAATTCTAAGCTTAATTTATATTTATTAATATTAATATTAATTTATATTGACATACAGCAAGGAAATGATTTCAGTGTGAAAACTTCACAATGTCCTACTGCATGTAATTAATCGGGAGTATATTTTCATCAACATTTGTGCACCAATGGTCACAGTAAATAAAAACGCTTGACGAACAATGAAAGAGTAGGGTCTATTACTTTAAAATAATTAGTACCTACCAGTGGCGTAGCGTCAATTAAAATTAATTAATAATAATTTCATAATAAACCTTCAGTTTATGGAGAAAATTACTTATTAATTTTAATAGAATTTATATTTACGCGTTAAATATTGTGATGCGGCAGCTCAGGATTATTTGTGATGCAGCAGTAAACAAGAAGCCTGCACACACCAGCTTCCAAGCAGACCGGTTTCTTCTGTGTAATCCACCCCGCAGATTTTCCATCCCTTTTAAACTACCCTAGTCGCAAGGCTCGAAAAGAAGCTAGCTTTAACATTTAAAATAAGTAGTTTCCGAGTTATCCCTATTAGTCAGTTGTGTTCAGTTGAAGTGTTAGTGTGCATTGTGGCTGATATAATAAATAATGAGCGAAATAACAGTTCCTGACACTAATTTACTTGAATTTTTAGGACAATTGTATTATCAAGACTAACTTACGAACAAAAGTGTGATTTAAAAAATAAATGACCGACTCCTTGCTGTCAATGAAGGACACAACCAAAAGACAGACGCATACTTACGTAATGATACTAATATTGTGATTTCTCTATATGACAGGGAGTGAGCTAATGTTATACGTATACGTGTCTATTTGTTAGAGATATGTGTAAACCGTGAAATCGTATTTTATTACGTCTCATTTGAGGTCATGCCTTATTGGTGTTACTTACGATGTTCCAACCAATCTTCGACTGCTGACTTGAAATTGACTACTATTTATTTTAAGACTGTATTTGTGTAATACATTTTCTCATATTGCATGAAAGACAACTTGAGTTAGCTTCCCCTGCTCAAAATTTCATGCGACGCCACTGGTACCTACTACGTAGAATGAAATACTTGTTCGTTCCTTGTTGTTTCGAAATTATTGGAATTGTTTTCATCAAATACTGTATAAAAACCATATTAATAAATTATGCTTTACAAACCACTACTTTGTGAAGTATAACTGAGTAAGCCTAAAGTTTCTTGTATTACAATTGTCAAGTATAGACACTGATAATAACCGTGTTTTTTTCGTTCTGCTAACTATATTTATAATGTCCAAATGTCTATTTACTACAACAATAGAAGCGCAGAATAGATTACTGTACACCCCTCCAGCTAAGAACGGGTAAGAGCAACGCTTGACTGATGCAACCTGCACAGACCGGCGATCCACTCACATAACTGCACATTTAGAGTCTGATTTCTGACATGCCTGCTTTACACGAAGTCAATTTTGGTCATAATTAGCAAAATGTTTATATTTTATTCTTGTATCACTACAGTTTTTCAACACTGAAGCTGGGATGGCAATAGTTTCGAAACATGTTTTTCTTAATATTTTTCATAGACATATTAATATCCTACTCGTTTTTTTAAGAGATTGTGTGAAGCCCAGATTGACTGTATGGTCGAAAGAATTGGATTAAGGGAGAAAATCCATGGCTCTATCGGGAAACGACCCCGCGTTTTCCTGCTGGTAGTGGAACTCCTTAACCGCAAAGTTCACACGCCCCCACTACACCTACCATAACTCTAGAAAACCATGAGTGTCTGTCGATGGTGAAACCATATTTTACTGACTGACCTCTCCAGCGACAACAAAACGAAACTTCAACGTGCTCATAATTTGTGTCTACGTTTTGTAAGCAATGTTCGTAAATATGATCATATTACCCCATCCCTGGAAGCAATAGGTTGGCTTAAACTAGATAAGAAAAGAAATTTACATTCACTTCTCTTTCTCTTCGAAATCTTGAACTCTTCTATTCCTTCGTGCCTGTCGTCTCGCTTCACTTACCTTTATTCCCACCATAATCTGAACACACGCTCTCGTCATGAAACAATACTAACAATACCATCCCATCGCACCTCCTCATACTCATCCTCTTTCACAATAGCCCTGCCAAGACTCTGGAATTCGCTACCTGCTAGCATCAGGGGCTATCGAAATAAAATTGAATTAAAGGCAAACTTAACTAGGCACTTGGTCAGTAATTGATTTCTTGTAAATAGTTTCCTTAATCTATCACAAAATTTTTCAATATCCAGTAATTTCATCACTATACAATTTTGTTATTCTAGGTTTAATTTGTAATTCAGTAAATATAAAATATTCTTTGTTTTTATATGACTATTACATTCTTACTACGTCATACTACTTTTGACCAATAAAACGGTACGAAAGGACGTATTTCAACCAATCATGGCTGCTTATTTTATCGCAGCATTTGTTTAATTTTATCGCGTCCCTAGCATTTGTTTCTTTGTTTGCCAACTTTGAAACTGCGCTGGTCTGGACGTCAAAAATATATATAAAATTACAAACCACTCCAGTCGATGCACAGCAGTTTCAAATATGACTCGCATTGGCATTCAAGAACAAGAATTAATAAAAATCACTGATCATACCTATGCATCTTCTGAAATCCGATTTATAAATAAATGAAGAGCACCATTCGGAAATCCTGAATAAGTTGAATACACCATGTAGGCCTAAATCAACGAGTTCCACTTCTATTATGCACACGTCCAATATAACATCAATTGAACCACCAACCACATTCAAATTTGAAAATTGTACGTTCAATAATTATTCCTTTTCAAATTATTCATTCGGAAATTCTGAATAAGTTGAATACACCATGTAGGCCTAAATCAACGATTTCCACTTCTATTACGCACACGTCCAATATAACATCAATTGAACCACCAACTACTTTCAAATTTGAAAATTGTACATTCAATAATTATTCCTTTTAAAATTATTCATGTTTATTTTTTATGTCATCATCGTTAATTAAAACTTTTCTAACACTTGTGTATATTGGTTAGGTTATGTTATAGCTTCTGCTCTGAGAGGATAAAAAGAACTTCTGCTATATGATATTATGGATAGTCACGTATCAGAGATTGTTTAATATTAAGATTTATTAAATAGTAATCATTACAGTGTCTGTATAAAGACACTACTGCCATCTAGCATGCATCTGACGTAATATTTATAATGTTGAGATGGTACAATAATGCATTTGAAGACAGTTGTATTTTCGTAAGTCAATTAATATTTTATTGTATTGGAGTACTTCGTTACTTCTAATCTTTATATACTTTCTTCTAATCGTGTAATAGTCAATTAAATCCCACTCGAGTTTTGATTTTCTCTAGATAAATCAAAACGTCTAGTGAGATTACTGTTGATAAATTATCTAGCTTTAATTAGTCAGGTAATCGTTTCGTACTTTGATTTTTATTGTAATTGTAATTGTAAATTTAATACTGATCGTAATTTTACTTGTAATTGTAATTGTAATTTTAATACTAATTGTAATTTTATTGTTCATATTATAGTTGGAATATCCTGGTAGAGGGGCAGAGAAGGCCTGACGGCCTTATCTCTACCAGATTAAATAAATAAATACTAAATACTAATACTAACATTTCCTTTAATAACGAGACGTTATCTGACATCCTCGAAATGCCCATGAAATGCTTTTAACTCCATTGCTGATATATCTGGGTCAAAGGTGAGGTGATGTGATAGATATAAATCTATAGAAAGGGTCGCCGTTCATTGTACAAAAACGTGCCATTGGCACCAAACAGCTGATAGAATTGCCGCCGTGTTTTTATACACCCATTAGGAATTGCGGTGTGCTCCCGGTCGCGGCAAGACCAATCCATTCAACTGGGTACTCACCGCCTAGCCTCTCTGTTTTTTCCTCCCTTCCGCTCCCAGAGCACAAACAATTCCATCTGACGCTTCAATTTCCCGCATTGACTCAACAACAATCAATGCCTACGTCATCTGTTTATCCTCGGACAATGTGGGGAGAGCGGGGGTTGGAAAGGGGTGGTTATTACACGATTAGCAGCTGCCATTAATAATGCTCGGTGATACGGGCGAGATCTGTGGCCAGCCAAACAAATTAAAGCCTGTAGTAACTAGCCCCGGGGTCTTTTACTGAAAATCCCTGTGACACTGTTGGAATCAGAACTTGAGGGTTGTCGGTTCGATTCACAGTAGTGACATTTATCCATGTTACTCCGTAATCCGGTTTCCAGTGGCGAGCATCCACCTGTCCGAGAGCTCTGGATTACATGGCAATACAATTAGTGTATGAAAGCAAGGCAATGTGCCTCGCCCAGGGACATCAGTCAGGTTTTAGTGTTCTATGTAACGTCCACAGGAGTTTTGTCTGCACCTGGATTTTCACAAATTAATATCACACATGAAAGTGAGGTAACGACATAGAATATTAACGCTTACTGTTCCCGTCTCAAGTCAAGTAACAAGTTTTATCTGGATATTCAAAACATTTGAACTATGTATTAAAATAAAAAGAAAGAGTTACGTTCTTCATCCAAGATATGTTTGTTGTTAATACGCTATGTATGTACAGGGACATAATTTTATTTTTACTTCAATTTTTATTTCATCTGAGTTTTTGAATGTACTTCATTCCCACCCCTTCTATTAATGAAGTTCCAACTGTCCTCCACACAGACTCAAGGCCGCATATACAGGGACATCATTTTATTTTTACTAACATTTGTAATATTAACTTGCCTATACCTCTGGATCAACGCCGTTTGCTACCCCCTTCCACTACTAGAGTTCGATGATACTGACGTAATATACAAACAAATCACTTTATTAGGTATAGGAGGGAAGAAAAGTAGTTCATCCATTTATGTAAACTAGGAAATATTGCGCTTTTGAGTTTAATCATTTTCATTAAGTTTTTGTTTAATCAAAATACAGTACAGTATTAACAATGAGTGTTTTTACTCACGAACTGAGCTGTCCTTGTGGACGTATTCATTATGCAGTGTATATTATACTGTCTACAACACATTAGCGTACAATATAGAGAATGGAGTTAAATTTAAAAATAATCATAATATGGATATTAAACACATTTTTAAAATGGTGGCATTCGATACAGGCTTCAGTTCTAATGTGCATATTATCGCACTATAGCATGTTGTACTTAATTCCAATTACCAGTTCTTCGTACTAGTAACTCATGTTGAAATAATTCTGTACCTACTCTATAAAAGAGTACCTTACGTACTGTAAATTCAATCTTCATTTCTGCCCGATCCGAAAAGACAAAATTACTCAGACATACCATCTACTGTCCGTCCAAGTGGTTATGTCGTAGGGTCCTAGAAAGGGAGGAAATCACGTTACAGTTAATTACTTAACGAGGCCCTTCTATTTAAGTTATTTAAAACAATTGTATAATATTACGTAGACGTCCAGTTCCTAACAGAAATTAATGTTCTCAGAAAAGAGCTAAGACAGCCCAGCCACTAGCTGGCGAATAAAAGCTGGTTAGGGAAACCGGGATACGACATAGGCAAATGGACGACAGTACCTGTGCGAAAATGATTCAACACTGAAAGCTTTTTCGTCACTGGAAAATGCGAACATATTTTTGGAACGTACTGTGGCTACTATGACTGTATATGGGGTCTTGGATCTGTGTGGAAGACGGTTGAAGGGGTGGGAGTGAAGTACATTAAAAAATTCAGGTACAATAAAAATTGAAGTAAAAATAAAGTGATGTCCCTGTAGTAAACAATGCCGAGTTAGTGAGTACAGTAAGTTCCAGAAATATGTTAGTGTTTTCCAGTGACAAAAGAGCTTTCAATATTGAATCATATTTTCGCACAGGTAGTGACCAAATAAAACAAAAAATGCTGTTATGAGTTGTAAGAGGCAACAAATTAAAAAAAAATGCCCTAACAGATATGTTTTAAAACACTCACTTCATCACATAACATATAAATACTAAAGCAACAATGTTTCTGGCTTATTAGAAAAAAGATGCAAGAGGGGTATAGCATGCGCGCCGCGAGGAGTCCGAGCTGAGTTTTGTTTGTAGGATACCTATAGTAGGCTACATCCTGGTCGTTCACAGTTCAAACTCTGACCCTGAATGCTTACGTCAGGACGCTACGAAAGGTATAATTAAGTATAATAATAATAATAATAATAATAATAATAATAATAATAATAATAATAATAGTAATAATAATAATAATAATAATAATAAAAAAAAGATGCAATTTCATCAAAATCCTAGCCCTACATAGGCTATATGAGTTAGGCTATAACCGATAACTTCCCTAACTTGTTTGGGAACAGAAATGCGCTGCTTGATAAAAAAAAACTAATATTGTATTTATTTATTTATTTATTCTGGTGTAGTTAAGGCCATCAGGCCTTCTCTTCCACACCACCAGAAATACAAATACAATAACAGAAATAAAAAGGAAAAAAAAACACTATAAACAAAGTAAAGTCACACAAAAATATACACAGGTTGCAGTCACACAAACTTTAAATGAGTGATTAAGTATAATTAATTGTATTCTAATTAACTAACATAAACAAGAAACTTGCGATTTTAATCTAGAGTAAAAACCACAAATCAACACTTCTAGCAATACCTAAAAACCATTAAACAAGACAAAATTTTCCAATTTAATTTTGAATTTTGATAAAGTCCGGCAGTCCCTGACATCATTAGGTAACGAATTCCAGAGACGTGGTATTTCTACAGTGTAGGAGGATGAGTATAGAGACGTTCTATGATGAGGGATAGAAAGAAGTGCTTGATGCCGGTTTCGAAGAGCTGTAAGAAATTGAAAGCGCGATAAGAGATAATTCGGAGTATAAGTATGCATGATTCAAATAGAAGAGACAGTGAATATATTGTTCTTCGTTCCTTCAGACGCACCCATGAAAGTAACTGGAGGGAAGGTGTTATATGGTGAAATTTACGAGTATTGCAGATGAATCGTATGCACACATTATGAACACGTTGTAGTCTCTCAGCTCAGAGTGAACTTACATTAGTTAGCAAGGAATCGCAATAATCAAAATGGGGCATTACAAGCGTCTGGTAATGCAAAAAAAAAAAATTGGTTAACTCTACACAGATATTATCAGAGCGATGATGTTCCTACTTACAATCCAGTGGCTCGGGTTTCGATTCCCAGCAAAGAAGTGGAAATTAATCTCCTTATTCCATACGCAGTAGGTGCGTATCCGCTATTCTCTGTTGTCCTTCCTGTAGTCACAGTCGGTGTCTTGCGTGCTTTTCACCGCATAACCAGGGAGTCTTACTGGTTATGAATGCATCATGTTGGCCTGTAATCCTCATAACAATGGGCATGCCTTGAGGTAAATATTGATTGTGATGATAGTGTTGATAGTGATGATGAAGCGTTCTGTTTATAGCTTGAACAGGTTTCTTAGATACGGTGTGGATTAAGGTTGGAACCAGCTAGCGCAAGTCACTGATATGAGCCTGGAAATTTGACCTGCGATCCTTTGTCACAGATAGGATTCTCCTGTGTGTCGAAATTCACGACACCGTATACTGCTCGAAAGTTTAACATCGAAAGGAAATACACGGCTCCGTCGATTTAGTAAAATGCGTTTGAGTCTAAAGAAAGCAGCGAAACAGTACATTGAGGTCTGTTGTGACGAGAATTCAATCCCTCGTATATCGGTAAGGCATCATGTCACAAACAATTTCAAGTCTGAGTATTTTTGACAAAGTAAATATTATTCAACGCCTTGAAAACGGCATAAATGTTAAGGATATTACTGGAGAGAGTATGGTAATATTTATTTATTCATGTATTTATTCCTTAATTAATACAATCATTCACTCCATTAATTAATTCGTTTCTTCTTTCCCTTCTTCTTAACTCAATTAATTAATTCATTTCTTCTTTCCTTCCTTTTTAACTTCAATCCTTCATTCAGTCCTTAATTAATTAATTAAATAATTAATTCCTTCTTAACTTCATTCCTTTATTCATTTTTTCTTTCATTTATCCCATCTTTCCTGCCTTCTTAACTTCATTCCTTAATTCATTCATTCATTCCTTCCTCTTAACTGTATTCCTTTTTTCATTCCTTCTTTATTCATCTTATCTTTCCTTCCTTCTTAACTTCATTCCTTAATTAATCCATTCATTCCTTCTTAACTTCATTCATTTTTCATTCCTTCTTTCATTCACCTCATCTTTCCTTCCTTCTTAACTTCATTCCTTAATTAATTCATTCATTCCTTCTTAACTTCATTCCTTTATTCATTTTTTCTTTCATTTATCCCATCTTTCCTTCCTTCTTAACTTCATTCCTTAATTCATTCATTCATTCCTTCCTCTTAACTGTATTCCTTTTTTCATTCCTTCTTTATTCATCTTATCTTTCCTTCCTTCTTAACTTCATTCCTTAATTAATTCATTCATTCCTTCTTAACTTCATTCCTTAATTAATTCATTCATTCCTTCTTAACTTCATTCATTTTTTCATTCCTTCTTTCATTCATCTCACCTTTCCTTCCTTCTTAACTTCATTCCTTAATTAATTCATTCATTCCTTCTTAACTTCATTTTTTCATTCCTTCTTTCATTCATATCATCTTTCCTTCCTTCTTAAATTCATTCCTTCATTCACTCATTTCTTCTTTTCTTCCTTCTTAACTTTATTTCTTAATTAATTAATTAATTCTTTCTTAACTTTATTCATTTTTTCATTACTTCTTTCATTCATTTCTTCTTTCTTAATTTCATTCATTCATTCATTCATTTTCTTTCCTTAACTTCATTCCTTCATTCATTTCTTAATTAATTAATTAATTCATTCATTATTCATTCATTTCTTCTTTACTTAATTTTTTCCATTCATTAATTAATTTATTCTCAACTTTACTTCTTTATTAATTCCTTCTTTCATTCATCCCATCTTTCCTTCCTTCTTAACTTCTTTCCTTAATTAATTAATTATTTCATTCACTCATTCCTTTATTTACTTATTTATTTATTCAATTATTATTGTATTTTATATATATATATTATAGGAAGTAAAATTAATTTATATTAACGATGTATGAGATTCGCGTTCTTAAATGAGTTAACAACTCTTAAATACCCATTCCCATATGATCGACTTTTTACTGTCCATAATATTCCTTACCTTTCCTGTTATCCGTTCAGCTCATTAACTACTTTTACGCGATCTGTAGTTACGGAAATGCTACCATGAGAGTCAGAGGTGTTTAAATGTTTTTGAGTCGAGCTATACGTAGATGTTTTCGTAAGAGCTCTAGCAGCTAACAGCACTGGTCCCCAGTTCATGAATTCCTTCACGGCATCGTAATGAAATGGGTGGGAGGGTTTCTGGAGCAAGGACTTAGGTTAAGGTAAGCTTGTAACACCTTCCAAGTATGTATACACTGTGTTAAATCTAAAGGGTTAATTAAGACAAATTTATACGTGGTATAAAGTGTAGACCAGCTTGGGAGAGCAACATACTCTCAAAGCAACGTGGCTCAGAATAGAATACACAAGCAGAATGCTATAAAATAGCGAGATGCGACCTGATGGAAATCTGGTCTCTAATATTCAACACGGACAAACTCTGAACTTATAGCTCGTGTAAATATTAACCACTGTAGACTATAGGATGTTTCTCAGAGAGAGGAAAACGAGTTATGATACTGTGGCAAGTGTTTTTCTTATTCATATTCATATGCTTTATTTGCCTGAAGGTACAAGAATACAAGAGGCTTCGTGAATGTGATAATACATACTAGGTTCAAAAAGTTCCCGGAATTTGCTAGCATCATAGAAACAACGTACCTTAAACACTATTCTACAGAATTTCCTTCAAAATAGTTGCCTTCCGCAACAACACACTTTTGCCAACGCGTGTAGAGTTCCTGGAAGCCATTTTGTGAAACCCGTCTTAGTGCTCTCGTCGCGTTTGCGATAACCTCTTCAGCATTGAATCTCCGTCCTTTCAGATGACTTTTCAGACGGGGAAACAGAAAGTAATCAGGTGGTGAGAGATCAGGAGAGTATGGTGGGTGATCCAAAGCAGTTATGTTGTGCCTGGCAAAAAAATTCTTTACAATAATTGCGCGATGAGCAGGTGCATTGTCATGCATAAGGAACCAGTTGTTTTCTACCCACTTTTCTGGACGTTTCTTCTCACTGCGTCCCAGAGGCGACGGAGGGTTTCTACGTACAATTCTTTCGTTACAGTACGACCTTCTGGAATGAACTCATGGTGCATGAGACCCTGAGAGTCGAAGAAAACTTCCAACATAACTTTGCTTTAAGTGTGCTTAAATGCGACAGGCTCATGTTAGTAGATTTACTGGCATGAAAAAGAACTCCTGCGGGACAAAATTCCGGCACATCCGGCGATGCTGATATAACCTCTGCAGTTGCGAGCGTCGTTAAATAAAACATAACATTTAAAATAACTTTGCCTTTGGAAGTGTCCCTAGGAAATTTTTGCTTCCGAGGAGATGTTTTCGATTTCCACTCAGATGACTGTCGTTTAGGGACTGGGTCGTACAAGTAGCACCAGTTTCATTTTGTTTAAGAAATCACCATGTTCATCAGCCATACTGATCATGTCCCCAGCAAAACACAGAACTTGATGTTTGTACTTTGCTCTGTGGACATAATTACAAAATGCGACGAACAAACGAAACACTATGATAAACAATTGCCTACAACTCAAAACCAATAATTGCCATTATCAACAAACTTTAAGGAAATGACATCATGAATGTTACCAACAAAACAAATGTATAATATCCCTTGTTATATATTAATACGAAAAATGGTAGTAAAATTTCGGGAACTTTTTGAACCTAGTAGTATAAAAAACAATGTGTCAATATTTAAAACATTAAAAGAGTAAAAAATAATAAAATTTAACTAAAATACTACATCATTTTCAAAATATTCATTCATATTATAAAAGGGATTATTTTGTAGCCATCTCTTAATCTGAAATTTAAATTGTGTTTCATTAAGTGCCTTTATATTTGTAGGTATCTTATTATATACTTATATTGCAGTAATTATATAGCTTGATTGTGTTTTTTGCAACCTGACATGTGGTACATTTAATTGATCATTATTTCTTGTTTCGTAGCGATGCAGATCTACTATACTTGTATAATTAGTAATATTCTTGTTTACATACATTAAAAGTTCAAAAATATATAGATTGCAGACTGTCATAATCTCTTCATTTTTGAAAAGAGATCTACATGATAACCTGGGTGGTGACATTGTTATAATACGAACTACCTTTTTCTGCAGTAACAGAATGTTTGAAAGGTCAGAACTATTTCCATACAAAAGTAAACCATATCTAATAACACTTTCAAATAGTGCATAGTAAACTTGTTTTAAATAATGTTTGTGAATCTTGTACATGATACTTCTCAAGAGATAAATTACTCTAGAAATTCTTTTACATACATAACTGACATGGCTATTCCACCTTAGTTTAGGATCCAAATACATACCCAGCATCTTTACAGATTCATTTATCACATTTTGGGTTTGTTTCAAACTTAGAGTTAACATATGAGTTTTTTCATCATTAACAGTAAATCCATTAATTGAAAACCACTTTCTTATTTCAGCAAATACAGCATCCTTCATAAAATCTAACTCAGTAGTAATATTATGTGTGATAACAAAAGTTGTATCGTCAGCATACATTATAGTTTTAGCCGACACATTGTATGCCAAGTCATTTATCATAATAAGAAACAAGAATGGACCAAGAATAGAGCCCTGAGGAACACCACATTTAATTGGAGCTACAGCACTTCTTTTTCCATTTACATCAACAATATGGGAACGTCCAAGCAAATATGAATGGAAAAATGTTTGTTCTATCTCCCTTATGCCATAGTATGCAAGTTTCATTAACAATACATCATACGGGATGGAATCAAATGCCTTACTTAAATCATTAAATATAGCATATGTATAATTTCTATTTTCAAAGGATGTATATATAGTTCTCAATAATTCATCAATTGCGTCCAGAGTAGTTTTACCTGAATAGAACCCAAATTATGAAGGAATAATAAGGTAATGTAGTTCAAAATATTCTCTCAACTGTAGGAGTACAACACTTTCTAGTATTTTACCAGAGATGGGTAAAATAGCAATTGGTCTATAGTTTCCAGCATTATTTCTTTCACCTTTTTTTTTATAAATAGTGAAGCGTTCATAGACTGCTTTGTTAACACGAATCCGTGTCGAATTTAATCAAATTATTATCCAAGACAGCGACAGGGAATTACAATTCTGTTTTAGTTTTGTTGGTATGCTTTACGGTTTATGCTCGAATGAATATCCCAACAAGTTGATTACACGGCTACGATAGAAACTCGTATACTACTGCCTCTACTGTGTCTAAATAAGTTATACGACGGGCTCAATATGTAGTATTTAACGTGTCGTGTTCTCTACTGAGGTTACACATTGCGCCATACACGACAAGAAACTAAATCGATGGTCTTTAATATACAAACAGGCCAGACGTGGTTTACAGGAGGAAAAGGCAAACTCTTTGCAGTGTAATCAGAATTCGTATCCTGAGAGATACGTTTAATTCACGGCGATTATAAAAGGAATTCTGTAATGGTAATTTAGTTTCCCTTGTAAATTTATTGTACAGTTGTATGTAGGCTATGTATTTATTTACACTTTAAGTTTAAACACCTGGCAGTGGTATACACAATATAAACAATACACAATACAACTGCAATACACAATACAATTATACAATACACAAAACAATTACAGTAGAACTTGGTTATAGCGACCTCGTTTTGAACTACTCCTCGCCTATAACGTCAAATATTCTGTGGTCCCAACTAATTCCCCATAAGACAAATGCTTTTCTACCTTGCTTAATACGACAAACGTATATGCTTCTACCTCGCATATAACGTCATTTTCAACCTCGGTTTGGAATAAGATTGTTAAGAACCAAAGTATTTTAAGAAATAAAATTTGTTGAAATAATAAATTATTGATTGTCCCCTTCTATCATAGACTTCTGAAATGGAGGCAGATTTCGTTTAACCCGCCCGAATTCATTCCGTATTAACGGCACTTGCGTACGATCAGTTTCGGCCAGATAGTTTTCACTAAAATGCAAAATTTTAGCGCAGTATGGCCACTAAAAGAAAATTTTAACATTGGAAAAAATTAGTGATTCATCAAATTGAGAATGGAATTTTAAAAATGAATGTGTCGTGAGTTTGGCCTATAAAACATTAGTCCAAACGATTTGGAAGAGCAATAAGGATAAAATTGTTGCTGCATTTGAACAGAATAGATCGAAGCTAGGGGAAGGAGCAGTTTGAAATTGTAACTGAAATAATGAACGTAGAACGTAATTTAGAAAGTGTTTATTGGGAAAATAGGAAACTATAGAAAATGACTGATTATTTGACTCCTAAGTAAAGAAGTTTGGTGAGTATTGAACAAACTGTTTTAATACAGAATATTGCATTTATAATTGTACGTGTATTTTATTACGCTCATGGTAGGCTTAAAAGTGAATACCGTACATAAATCTAAAATAAGCCTACTTAAGTTTGTTTTTTTTTTTTTTTTTTTTTGTTTTTTGTTTTTTTATTTTTTTCCATTTTCCACCTTCACTAGACTGATAATATGAAACTCTTACCTATTTTTCTTACACTTTTATAACAACATAATTTTTAAGGTCCCTTGGATGTCGTTATAACAGAGTTCTACTTTATATACACAATACAATAAGAGTACACAATACAATTTAACACAATAATTACAATTAATAATAAAACATAAAATACCTAATTTTACAATACAACCTAATATGTATAGGCCCTTCATAAGTTTCAATAGTCTTTATACTTTACTATCATCTCACTCACTGTAGTGGCACTATGACGCATTTCACTGGCACTTAAGGACACATTTCACTGACACTAATAGAACACATTTCATTGACGCTATAAATTATCACTGACCGGAACTATTCACTGCACTGTAAAATTTTAACTTTCTGGACTATTTTGAGGTTTACTGATAAACAGTTCAAATAAGACAAATAATTACACCCTTATGCATACTTATAAACAGAACTACATTTAACTAAACATTTCTAGTCTAAGGCCCTCTTACACGCTATTTTTAAATAATTTACAATTCAAACCAAGGGAGTAACTCGTCAGGCTAATAAATACATGTCACCTTAAAAATTAAATGTTAAATGTCGCCTTAATTTTAATTTGCACTTTAACACAACTTTTAATTTATTCTTGAATCTCCTTAAGGAAGGACAGCCCTCAAAGACAGAAGGTAGGTCATTCCAATCATTTATAGTTCTATTTAAAATGAGAATTTACCTATTGAATCCGTTTTCTGTTTCAATAATTTCGCATTTGATTTTAAAATCAAATCGTTCCTACCATAGTACAACGTTGGCTTTTCTAACCATAAATAATTATGTCTAACCCATGCTTTCTGACCTAGATGTGCTCAAATACAATGATGTTATTCTAGTTTTCCTACATTCTGTTTTCCAAAGTTTCCCCAACTTTAAGTTCTTTTATCGTAACGTTTCCATCTTCTTTTTACCTTTAACAAATTTAGCTGCCCTATACTGGATTCTGAATCCAGTTGATTCATTATTACCCTTTTGTTATCTCTTTAAATTTAAACTCCTGACATATTTTTACTCTCGTCTGTTCCGTATACAATTCTCCGTTGATACAGGAGAAAGCCAATGTTTACCTACTTAGATACAACACACGGACCAAACACCCTGTCATCGGCAAGCATCATGTTTAGGTAGAGCATGATAGTCAAGGAATATTATGGGCAGTAAAAATGGATCATACGAGATGGATATTTAAGAGTTAAATTGATTATATGCCATTACGAAAGTCCAGGATAACACAGAGGGTTTGGAATTGAACGGGTTACATCGGCTTCTTGTCTAGATGATGACGTGAATATGTTAGGAGGAAATTCACGAACTATTAGAAAACACGGAAATTTTACTTGAAGCAAGTAAAGCGATAGGTTTGGAAGTAAATCCCGAAAAGACAAACTATATGATTATGTCTCGTGGCCGAAATATTGTACGAAATGGAAATATAAAAATTGGAGATTTATCCTTCGAAGATGTGAAAAAATTTAAATATCTTCGAGCAACAGTAACAAATATGAATGGCATTCGGTAGGAAATTAAACACAGAATAAATATGGGAAATGCGTGTTATTATTCTGTTGAGAAGCTTTTGTCACCTAGTCGGCTGTCAAAAAGACTGAAAGTTAGAATTTATAAAACAGTTATATTACCGGTTATTCTATATGGCTGTGAAACTTGGACTCTCACTTTGAGAGAGGAACAAAGATTAAGGGTGTTTGAGAATAAGGTTCTTAGGAAAATATTTGGGGCTAAGAGGGATGAAGTTACAGGAGAATGGAGAAAGCTACACAACGCAGAACTGCACGCATTGTATTCTTCACCTGACATAATTAGGAACATTAAATCCAGACGTCTGAGATAGGTAGGGCATGTAGCACGTATGGACGAATTCAGAAATGCATATGGAGTGTTAGTTGAAAGACCGGAAGGAAAAAGGCCTTTGGGGAGGCATTGATGGGAGGATAATATTAAAATGGATTTGAGGCGGTGGGATATGATAGAGAATGGATTAATCTTGCTCAGGAAAGGGACCGATGGCGGGCTTTCGTGAGAGCGACAATGAACTTGCGGGTTCCTTAAAAGCCATTTTTAAGTAAGTAATTGATTATAAAAGTGAATCAGATACAACCTTAACACAAATTAATTTTATTTCTTATCGATATATCTATCTGAAAATACAAAATAAATAAAAAAATAAATAAATAAATAAATAAATAAATAAATAAACGAATAAATAGACGAAAACATGAATTAATACATGAATAAAAGAATGAATGATTGAATGAATAACTCAATGAATGATTAAATGAATAAAGTAATAAATGAATAAATTTATGAATATATGAATGAATGAATAAAGGAATGAATGAGTGAATGAGTGAGTGAATGAATGAATGAATGAATGAATGAATGAATGAATGAATGAATGAATGGATTGAATAAATCAGTGAATTAATAACTGAATAAATAACTGAACGTTTTTAGATATTTTGTTTTTTTGTGATTTGTGAAAAATTCTGATTTGATAGGGCTATTTGGAGGTCAGTTTCGAATACAGCACAAAAACCTGATTAGAATCAGTTATCAGATCAAAATCATCGGAAAATATTATTAAAATGCAGTGTTATTATAAGAAGGGTTCAGAGCCATAATGGGCCAAGCGCCATTTATTAAAAATGGAAAAGCAAGGGTTAAAATTAAGTCAATACCATATTTTAAAGGAGATTGAATAAAATCATTTAGTTTTAATCTGTATACTTTATATTACTTGCTATATGTTTGCACTGAATTATGGTAATAACTTTATTTTAACCCTTGTTTTCTACGTCTTCAGTAAATGGCACTTGACCCATTGTGGTTCTGAACCCTTCATATATTCAAGTACTTTGATACGGTACTTTCAATAACTGGACAGACCAGCCTAGTAGGATTTTGTTTGAACATTGTTGAACTATCGATTCTTGCACCACAGGGCAGTGGTTGGCTGCATACGAACGTAGTAATTAGCAATGAAAATCTAGCCTTAATTCTGGTTATGCCACCGCAACTCCCGGTTCACGAACTTGAATCCTGTTGAGGGAGCTCTATTCGACAGCCGCAAGACCAACCCAGCGGCCTATGTGTGTATAATTTTACAATTTGTAGGTACGTGCGTCAATACTGACCAGATATAATGAGCAAATATGCAATGCTATTCTGTAGCGGGCCCAGCACGCGAAGCCAGAGGTTAACCACATTAATTTCAAACAATGAGCACTAAGCTAATGACGCAATCAATAGACATTAGGGATTGAACATATTTAGCAATGTTCTGGATCCTTGAGTATTTACAGATTATACGCATTCCTCTGTTCTCTTTATTTCAGCGTCGAGTACAGCTACTTTCATGCACAACGTAGAACACTTCCTCCGGTTCGAAATGAGAGTTGAAATGTAGGCCTATATAAAAACTCTTTTAAATTCATTACACAAACTTCAATTGTTGAGACAGACAAGAAATTTTTGTATTTAAAATATTTACTTTGCAATATTATACATATAGATGGAATTGTTATTGGTTTGGTTTACCGACGTACGGCTTGTACACCGTTCGGAGCTAGTCCACCTTCTGCCGCCCACTCTAATCCCCTATTCCCCTTCAAGTTGTTGGGCGCGCTCATGCGTATTCTAATAGGGCGAAGGAAGACTGGATGAAAGAAAAATGTGAAGAAATAGAGGATCTGGAGAGAAAAGAAACATATGATCAGTGGTGGCCAAAATGAACGCAACCCACAAGACTGGATTTAAATGGCAACTACATTTTGTTGAATTGTTTATGCCTTAAATTTAATTAACTTACTTGTTTTGTATTATACATATAGCTCAACTGATAAATGATCGTTTGCGTTTGTAAATTTAATAATCTGATTGGCTACGGATTGTAGGCCTATACTTTTAGTACAGCCATCGATGTAGCTCAGTCGGCAGACTCGCTGGGCTGCTGATCCAGAGCTGCGTTCGGGCTTGGGTTGAATCTCCATTTGGTCTTTGGTTCCTTCCGAGGTTTTCCACAGCCGTGGGACTGAAGCCGGATGGTCTATGGCGAGTCCTTGGCATCAACCCCTTTGATTAGATTACCCCCCTTTAATTTCATTAACTGGTTGGGTTTTTCCGAGGTTTTCCCCAAACCAAAAGGCAAATGCCGGGTAATATTTTGGCGAATCCTCGGACTTCACCTCATCTCACTACATCTCGCCAAAATATTGTAAAAAATTGCACAAAATTGTAAAAATTGTAGAAAATTACTAAATTGTAAAACTATAAAAAATTTGTAAAAATTGTAATTGTAATATTGTAAAATTTTGACTTGTTCCACATCTTAAAGCTTCATTGCTCATGTAAGATCTATGGAATAAAATGAATGAATGAATGAATGAATGAATGAATGAATGAATGAATGAATGAATGAATGAATGAACATACTGTGGGAGGGGTTGCACTCTACAGTGCAGTGACGGATTTACAGACAGTTGTGCCACTACACTCCTACCTACCATATGTAATTACTCGTAGAATAGTCCATTCACGTGATATTTAATTAATCATTTTTCACAGAAATTTCTTTGAAATTGGAATTTATATCTGTGCATGCTATTTTCAGTTGCGCAAGGAGATGAGCATCGCTTAAGCGGGATCTGTGGCTGGACTTTATAAATTTCATTTTAGAAAACAGCTGTTCGCACTGGTAGGTTGATGAATACATACCGTCATTTCCCATAACTAAGGTCCTGGAACACAACTATGGTCCACGATACAACCATTCAAAGATCATTGTAGAAGTAACATAGACCGTTCGTAGATAGCTGCAGTGACTTGAATTCAAACTACAGTACAGCAAGAATATAGATAAACGAGGTACTACATTATGGAGTACTAAATTTGAATAGTTGTATCGTGGACAATAGTTATGTTCCAGGACCATATTTATGGGAAATGACGGTACTCATTATTTTTTAAGCAAACTGTCTAAGCAGTGGATATGTAGTACTGGACATCTTTAAAAAAAATTTAGCCCCCAGTAGACCTTCACATTCAGCTTTCAAGAAGCCATCATTCTGCAAATCCAGTACCTCTAACTGCAATTCTGGGATAACATTTTCAATTTAAACATGAAAAGGAGTGGCAAAAATATTGAAATATTTCTCCATTCTTTGAAAATCACTGAATCTCTGTTCTTTGAACTCGTATAACAGGTGATCTATTTTAAGAATGTACATATTTAAGTTCGCGTCCTGAAAATTTGTAACTAATCCTAAACATGAGAAATGAAAGAACCGCCTTTCTTGTAAGTGTGATATCCTCTCGATTCATATGATTCTGTGAAAGGCATTGTATCACTAATGAAGCTCCGAAGTACAGCAATCCAGTATATTCCGCCACGTACACGCGTAGTATTTTCATGGAGTGGGGGAAGGGGAAGGTAAGGGGTAAGTTTGATGCTTCGCTGAGGTCTGACGTCACTGCAGCAATGCCGCAGGAATGCCCACCATTGCATATGAATTAACGTATCGCGAAGTAAAATGTTTAGACTTCACAAATAAGAACTGCAAATCCATGCGGTTGATAGGAGACGAAATAGGAAAAACAAACCAAATAAGGAATACTGATTACATGGACGAAATATGTAGAAGAGTTATATGAGACAGGGAATCCTCTGGATGACTTAGATATAGAAGATGAAGCAGCCGTATTTGAAGACGAAAAATGATTTTCTATTTTAAGAGAAGAAGTTAGGGACATGAAGAAATAGTGAAATGCTTGGGTGAAGACAAGATGGAAATTCTATCATTATGCAACGAAATATATGAAATAGGCGAGTGGCCTAAAGATTTTACGGAGACAGTGTTGCTTCCAACACAAAAGAAAAATAATGCCAAGAAATGTAACGAGTTCAGGACTATCAGTCTGACATCGCACTCGACGAAGATTCTCCTGCGAATATTGACTGAACAATATTATATTCTAAGATGCAATAACAGTTGGAAGAAGAGCAGTTTGGTTCCAGGAAAGGAAAAGGTACGAGAGATGCAACTGCACTACTGCGAACAATATTCGAAAGATACCTGAGAAGAATAAAGAAGTGTATGTAGTATTTGTGGACCTAGAAAAAGCATTCTATACAACTAAACACATAAAGTACACCAACTAAACACGGAAACGAACAATCCAAACTAACACACACGAAAATAACTATATAAACAATTCACAACTATACACAGTTTACATAGTGTTCGTAATTTCTTTCCGTCTTTGCATGCCTGCCTGTCCCATGCTGTTCTCGTCCACTGCGCTCCAGTCTCTCTCCGGAAAGCGTCCGACCACCTTTTCCTTGGACGTCTTCTGCTTCTTTTCATTATATATCTACGTACGTGTATTATACTGAATTTGCAGGGAAATAGCAACAAATTATAAAATTCGATGCTTAAGGGGTTAGGTACAACTTACAGCAGTAAAATTTTTGGAAATATGCAACATTTTTTTCCTCCATTATTGTATATTATACAATAATGAAAATTGGTATGTGTAAAACACTGGCCTTCCGCTATCTGAAAAAAGTATTTTTACGATTAAAAAAATTATATATATATATATATATTTTTTTTTTCAACTTCAAAATGTGCAGTTGATTGTGGAGTGATGAAGTGTTTCCCTCATAACTCATAAACTTGTTAACTTTTTCATGTTCTCTCTCTGTTATTTTATTGCTGAAACTTACGTTTACAATATCATGCTCTTTCAACTACATTCCTTAATAAATAATATTTTTTTTTATTTTGTGTTAGAAGAAAATACTGATATTTGACCATTTTGTAAAATGAATTTATTTTTTTATCAGACAGAGAAGTGATCTTGCATCATATTGTAGATATGACATGCATTAATACACACAAGAAATTTCATCACAGAATGTTGGTAGTTTTTGAGTTATGTGGGAAACGCTTCATCACTGCACAGTGAACTAATTTTGAAAAGAAAAAAATGTAAGTATTTTTTTAAATCGTAAAAATATTTTTTTCATATAGAAGAAGGACAGTGTTTTACACATACTAATTTTCATTACTGTACAAGATACAGTAATGGAGGAAGAAAATGTTGAATATTTCTAAACTTTTACTGATGTAAGCTGTACCTAACCCCTTAAAGGAATTCAATGCGTCGCTTTACTCCCAGATATGGAATCCTTTCATTTGATATAATAATAATAATAATAATAATAATAATAATAATAATAATAATAATAATAATAATACAGCG
Source organism: Periplaneta americana (assembly GCA_025594305.2). Classification (NCBI taxonomy): domain Eukaryota; kingdom Metazoa; phylum Arthropoda; class Insecta; order Blattodea; family Blattidae; genus Periplaneta; species Periplaneta americana. Next base: position 43,632,129 of record JAJSOF020000038.1, on the reverse strand, counting down.
ACGTGAGAATCGAACTCACGACCAGCGTCCCGCAATCGCGCGGAGCACTTTGGGACGGCGCGCGGAGGAGAAAGGGGAAAATCGCGCGCGCAGCTGCTTACGGAGGGAAGGGGGAACGGACCTTCCGGCCCTTCCAGAAATGCGTCGAAGTGGAGATATCCAGATAATTCTCTAAACCTGTAGAAGGTTCTCGCAACTATGATTTTGCTATAAAAGAAGAAGCGCCAGCGAACTAGAGCAGAGTTTTCAGTTATTCAGTCAGTGAGTAAGCCAGAGCAAGCAAGCCAGCCGGAGTTCGACTCGAGTGTGCGTCCGCATCTGCGTCAGCATCCGAAGGCCTGAGTTCGACAGTGGACCGCAGTTGGAGGGACCTGAGTTCGAGTGCAGTGGACCGCAGTTGGAGGGACCTGAGTTCGAGTACAGTGAACTGTCTCTGAAGGTCTGTGGTTCGAGATACTGTGAACTCGAGTGACTGAGATAGAAGAACTGTGAATTGAGAACTGGTAGTTCTGATTTGTAAATAGTGCTTTGTAAATATTAGTTAAGATTAACAGTTCATTGTTGTGCGTAATAGTCCAAGTAAATTGTCATTGTCGTCGGTGGTGTGCTATAACGAATACGGTGTTGAGTGGAGATCCAATTGTTGACGAGAGCGTTTAAGGTGAATTGTAGAAAGGAATTATTGTTGTGACGAATAAATTACATTGTTGTAACTAATAAAATTCACAATAATAAAGATTTATTTTAGCTGCAGAGTTAAGGCCGTAAGTCCTTCTCTTCCACTCAACCAGCAAAAAGTATACATATATATGTATCAACGTACAAGGACTTCAAAAATTTGATTTAGATAAGAGCTACATGTATACAATAGTTATTTACGAATTAAACAACAAAATACTATGAACTATTAATTAAACACTGAAATACAAACTATGTAGCAGAATTAAGCTAAAATACATAGAGTGTTAATATATTTCAAATAATGTTAGATAATATAAAGAGATTATTATGAGACAATTTTGAAAATACAGCACTATCAGGATGCATGTCTGAAGGAAGGAGTAACAATGTAGACAGTGATACTTTAAATCAGTATGATTGGAGTGAAATGCTAAGAAGGTTATCTTTTAAGCTGTTTTTAAAAGTGTTTATTGTCTTGCAGCCCCTAATACTTTGTGACAGGGAATTCCATTGTCGCGAGGTGGATACTGTAAAAGATGATGAATAACGAGATGTTCTATGAAGACGGTATACTTAACGCGCCACAGATAAGTGATCTGGTATTTACGTCGTGGTTAGAGTATAGATAAGAGAAACGAGACGAAAGGTAATTTGGTGTTGAAGTGTGCAGAATTCGAAAGAGTAAAGACAAAGAGTGTAAAGTTCTACGTTCTTTAAGTCGGAGCCACGAAAGACTTGCGAAGGACGGTGATATGTGATCATATCTTCGGATGTTGCACACGTATCTGACGCACATATTCTCAACTCGCTGTAGGTTGACTGAGAGTTCAGAACTTAGGTCACTTAACAAAATGTCAAAATAATAGAAGTAGTAGTATTTAGTAGTATTTATTTATTTAACCTGGTAGAGATAAGGCCGTCAGGCCTTCTCTGCCCCTCTACCAGGAGATTCCAACTACAATATCAACAATAAAATTACAATTAGTATTAAATTTACAATTACAATTACAAATAATATTACAATTAGTATTAAATTTACAATTACAATAAAATCAAAGTACGAAAAGATTACCTGAATAATTAAAGCTAGATAATTTATCATAGAGAAACAAAGAATATTTTATATTTACTGAATTACAAATTAAATCTAGAATAACAAAATTGTATAGTGATGAAATTACTGAATATTGAAATATTTTGTGATAGATTAAAAAACTATTTACAAGTAATCAATTACTGATCAAGTGCCTAGTAAGTTTAAGTTTTAGAAATGCGGCAGGAAAAAAATTGACGTATTAGTAAGGTATTACTGAGACTTCTACGAATCTTTTCTTCGAAATCAGTCGAGGAGATTAAACAAAGCTCTCTTTGTTGTTAAATTCACCGATAGAATCTGTACTAATAGCATCCATAAGGTGAGTATATATGCCGTAATTTCGTATTTGAGCGGCAAAACTCAATTACAGAAACACATTTTATATTGAAAAGAAAGCTGTTAAGTACGTTCCCCTTATACAAACAACATGCACAATGCAATTAGCAGAGTCTGCAGTTGTAGAAACAACACAGTTATTACCATCAGCTTTCACGGGGGAAAGGGTTGCTTAAATTTATACAATCATAATAATAATAACGTAAACCAACACTCCCTCTTCTGTGGTGCGTACTATAGGGTGGGTTTGTTATTTTTTATCATTGTTATTATTCCAACTTGGGAGCGCTATCTCATTTCCGGTGGGTTGCGTTTCTGAAACTTGGCAACACAGCCCTCTTCTTAATGACGTAGTTACTGATAAGGAGAATCTTCACGCATCACTTGATCCTACTCAACTTTTATTAGCAATTAATTAAATTGACTACAGAGCTACAAAAAATAACGCCTGAAAAGTTATGAATTTAGCAATAATTATTACAGCTTACTTTTACAAAAGGAAGATAAAAAGTCAGCGAAAGGTTAGAAGCGTGGAAAAACTCTTCAGCTTCTCCGAAGAAGAGCTAAAAAAATACAGCCTTTATACAATTCACAGTGTAATGGGAATAATTTGTATAACAAATTAAGATAGTAAGAATTCTATGGAAATTCAAAGAAATTAATTAACACTTGCAAGTAACATGTTTTTTTTCTTTATAAAACAGACTTCGTATAACAATTTATAAATTTGTAATTCGTCGCTTTTACATCTCTAGAAATATTATGCGATTAGTTGATTTAGGTTTGGTTTAATCTGTCATCCAGTATGATATAATCGATGGGGAGGAATAACAAAATTTACACTTTCTCCACTCATATCGCTTCAAAAGCTGATAATTAAAATTTGCTTAAACAAGTCAACTGATTATTATCCAACAAATTTGATTTAATCCGATTTTAATGTTTTTCACACTGAACAATAATATATAAATATACATTATTAAAATGTTATCATAAAAATCGTCTGAAATATAAAGAAAAAAACTTGTTTATCCTACCAGAAGAAATAATAATAATAATAATAATAATAATAATAATAATAATAATAATAATAATAATAATAATAATAATAATAATAATTTATTTAACCTGGCAGAGTTAAGGCCATACGGCCTTCTCTAACACTCAACCAGGAGTAAAACTGCGTTACAAAAAACACTACAAATTTACAAAGAACAATACAATTTTACACACAAAACTGAATAAGATAATAATAATAAAAAATGTAAACAACAAGTAAGTAGAAATCAGACATAATATATAACATACAGAAAGAAAGGAAAAAGCATAATAAAATGTGAACAGCAGGTCAAAATAAATGAGACATACAAAGTATAAAAAATAAGACAATTATTGATGATAATGAATAATAATAATAATAATAATAATAAAATAATAATAATAGTAATAAAATAGCATACAAAGCATACAATACAACATTTTTAGGTACACACAGTAAGGAAAATTATGATTATATATAGCTCAACTTATCAAATGATATACCATTATCGGAAAATATGAAAACAAAAATATAAAATAAGTTAAATATCATTATTAACATAAAAAAATGTGAATACGTGGAAACATGCAATACAACACTTGTCATAATAGTAAGTTAGTTTGGCGACTCGTCATAAGATAATTTTCTAACTTGGATTTGAAAGATTTCAATGTTCGGCAACCCTTGACTTCAGGCTGCAGAGAGTTCCAGTGACGAGAGGTAGCAACAGTGAAAGATGAGGAATACAGAGATGATGTGTGAAGTGGAATTTCTAGCGTGTTATATATTTTACACAACCACTGAAATAAATCATAGCCAGAGTTATACAACTCTATTTTGGTCATAAATCCTAACCTAAGTTATTTTGAGTTTAATAAATTTAATAAAAAATTGAACAAGTTATTTAGTCCCCTTTTTTATTAATTTCAATATAGTATTTATTCATTCCAACTATATTCTGTTTTCGACTTGAGTCTCTATTTTTATCTTTGTAGTTATCCTTGTTTTGTAATAATTATATTGTTTTTGTAATTTTATTGAATCTTTGTTATGTCCTTTAGCACAAAATAGTTATTTATAGGAACCGCTCCCGAACACGTGTTTGCTGAAACTGGATTGCTCTACGTAAATTATATGTATTTATTTTGTATTTTATGTAGCAATAAATACTAAATAAGAAACATTCTAGTCTGCTATTAGTTTTACTAGAGAATTTTAATAAACAAACACAGCTAAATCAATGAAAGAGATATCAGCTTAAAAACCACCTTCAACTTATGACTAGCTATATGAATCAAAGCGAAGTAATAAATATAAATAAAACAAGAAATAAATTTCATAACAGTGACGATGTTTTCATCTTGTATTTATGATTCTTCACTTACTATTCCTGTCTTCTATAACTTTAGTGCTGGAATTAAATCTGTTTGGAACATAGTGTACCGATCTCACTTTTTATTTTCTCGTTAGGGAAAAAATGTTGTGATTTTAAAAGAAATCTATTTTGATATTTTCGCGGAAATACGCATTTCAACATTACTGTTACAATAAATGTGTTTTTGGCACACCTACATTGAAACTACTGTTTTCATAACAATATTGATTAGAAAGTTCTTCTTTGCGTACAGCAAAAACATTGTTAGATTAATTTTTCTGTACGAATACCGCAAAGTTTCGTAGTAAATAATATGGTTATAATTAGACGTACTACTGTATAAAGACAATGTAGAAGGTCATGACTTCTAGCGTATAAAAATCTCAATAGTCTGTGATTTATTAACCTGGTTCTAATGAAGTGCATTGGTAGCAATATATAACATGGGGGCATGAGATAGTTACTCTGCCTGCCATAATAAATTCACTTCAATTAAATTCCCCAAAGTAAAAAAATGATAATAAAAATAAAAAATGATTAATTAATACTGTACGTTAATTAATTCACATAATAATTTCATGTAGTTGTGCCAAAAAAAAAAGTTGCACATAAGTAATACGAAAGTGTCTTTCGCTCACTCGGTTCGAAATTCCGAACTCGGCTAACACCTGGACCGTAAATGTTTCACTATTGCACAAAAGTGTCACTTTCTGTTCTAGTTACGTAAATAACTATTTTGTACAGTAGTAGCAAAAAAAAAAAAAAAAAAGGGACAGACCCTTAGTTGATTTCAGAGCCTTGTTCACAGTGACAGCAGGATAGACTATCGTGGTTCGAATCCTGCCTGGGGAGGAAACTTTTTTTTTTGTTCCTTATTCAAATTTATTCCCAATACTTTTGTATTGCAGCGATATTTTACTACTTAATTAACTTATTATTCCCTGAACATGAATTTTACCAGCTTATTTTCTAATGGCTTTCGAAATGGGCTACGTCAGCAGTCGAAACTACAATTTCAATAGATTATTCGCTATCTTGTGAATGCGGGCATGCGCAGTGCCTCACTTCGGGGACTTTGATTATTCCGTTGGTCCGGTTTTTTTGTCACTGCTGTACATTATTATGGATTTATTAATTTGTCCTACAGAATAATATCTGTAATATTGACAATTAATATTAGAAGAGAAAAATTCGCTCCGGCACCGAGGATCGAACCCGGGTCCTTGGTTCTACGTACCAAGCGCTCTGACCACTGAGCTACGCCGAATTCAATCCACAGCACCGTCAATATTACAGATATTATTCTGTAGGACAAATTAATAAATCCATAGTATTCTCACAGCTAGCAGTGCATATAACTGCGAAATCCCGGCCAAACAAGTCATTCAACTGAGTGCGCTCCTAGTATAATGGCAGTTGATATTGGACATAAATGTCAACATATATGCCTAACTTGGAGTAAGGCCACAAAGGGAAACATTGAAGGAGAAGAATTCGATCCGGTGCTGTGGATTGAATTCGGCGTAGTTCACTGGTCAGAGCGCTCGGTACGTAGAACCAAGGACCCGGGTTCAATCCCCGGCGCCGGAGCGAATTTTTCTTCCCTAATATTAATTGCTGTACATGTCGTCCTTCTATCTGTGTGTTCGTCTGCCCTTCTATGTACAGTGATTCATCTTTAACAATTGGTGGATTTTTTTAATTTCAGAATCCACAAGTTAAAATTTCGGAGAATGGTAAACACGAAATACAATATTAACTAGTGGCTTGTGCAGCAAATGCTGCTGCAAACTAAGTTCGTTAGACGTTCAAATAAACATTTTTCAGATTTATTTTCAATGAAGAATACTTGTCTTTTTGATAGTTATTTGCTGCCATAATAATGAAACATACTCCCTCTGAATGGATTTTTTTTAGGCCAAATACTTTTTCTTGAACCTATCCAAATTCACTTTTTGAGTTTCAACGCGAAAACGCAAGTATCAATGTCAGAGCGATAGCAGTAGCTATTTCAGGTCATTGTGGGTTGTAGGCAAAAGTTAAAAAAATGCCAGGTTTGCTAAGCTTTCGAACAATAGCATTTTCGTATATCTGCTGCATGTAGAACTTGAAATGTAGAGCGTAAAATCATTTTATCCTACTAAGAGATCTTGCTGAAATGATCTGGAGACTACAAAATTTTCTAGGCCTCTTATTTTATCAGTAAGTAATACCTTTTGTTCTTTTCTTAGGAACTGTAATTTTTGCACTCTCTCGAGCCAATACTGAAGACATTGACACAATATCTACACTACACCGCCATTAAGTATATGAAAAAGACCCAACCCCACTGGGTTAATAAGTATAAAAATATTTGATTTTTAATAACAATATTATTATCTTACTTAAGTTTTGTAGTTATATATAGCAGCCACTCAGTAAATTATAGAAATGAAGATCTAAATTACGATATTCTCTACATTTACTTACATAACCTCAAAACGTTTCACTTTCATATCATGAATATAGCATCAATATTATGTACAATTAATGAAAAATAGATGCATCATGATATTAACTATAATTTCTAATCGTAATAATGTCATCAAACCACCTCAAGTTTCGTAGATTTAATATCCAATACACAGCTGTACTCAGAAAATTATACACTGCAGAATCAGTTTTTAATAACAAATTGAATTGAGCTCTAAATATGTCGGTAATCCTGCAGGTCATGGCCTTCATGTAATAGCCTATTGTTTATTGTAGTGTGCGTTTTGTTCTGAAATTCAATCAAGTCGGCCGTGATTCGATAAAATTAGTTCTCAAAACTGACAACAGATGGATTTTGGAAAATAGGAAAATTATGTAGGAAAATTGATATTTGACTGAAAACTACTACTTTTCCGAAAAACTTTGGGCTCCAAGCTTCAAAATGAGGAACCATTTATTACAATCCGTTCAGCCGTTTTCCTGTAATTTCCATTACCAGTTCAAATTATATATATATAGATTATTAAAATTAATGCGCATTTATCTGTAATGAAACGTAAATTTATCTTGGACTCAAAATAGACTGCGAGGGGAAATGTGTGATGAAACGTTTTTGGTACTAATATGCTAGTCGAAAGAAATATTTTCATATAATAGTATAGTGAAGTTTTGTTCATCCTGTACAGGACAAGGGACATACAGTCATTCCCTACGGGAAAGAGTTAATCTGTACGTACCTTCCGGAAATGGAAGCCAGGCCGGCAAGATTTGTAACCAGAAACGCTACGACTGGAGCCGCAGCATAGAACATATACATTTAGCCTAATATATAAAAGAAATAAAACGTAGATACCTTAATAAGATGACAATGGTACACTCGTAGCTCAGACCGCTAACAACTCCAAAGGAGGTTACATTCGATTCTCGATTGAATTGTATTGGACAAAGCATTCTTATTGTAGGTTCCCTCTAAGAATTTCTTTTTCCTTTATCATTCCCATTCTCCGTTTCTCTATTATCAGAATATCATTACCCCTCATGTGCCTCTAGAACTTACAGGCCTTCAAGAGAAGAATTATGTTAAACAACCATTCGTCTGAATACAATGAGTGTGACTGAGTAATTATTGAAGTTAAATTTAATTTACAGATTTAATATGATACAGTAGGATGGCCTATGGCTTATCGCGTTGAGAGGAATTTGGTTTGCTTTATGTATACTTTATAATTGCATATACATACAGAGGATTTCACTTTAAGAAAAAACCATTGAACATATGGAGAGCTGTTCCATCAGCTATTTATAAATATATTCTTGAGAATTGGAAATTAATTAGTTTCCTTTAATACACTAAATACAATTTCATGGAGAACTACGTCGATTTCATGTGTTAAAATATTGTTACATCTCTAAAATTACCATATATTTGTATGTATGTATTTATTTACACTGCAAGTGGGCAAGCACCCGGTGGCAGTGGTATATGCAATATTAACAATACACAATAAAATGATAAGCAATACACAATAAAATTTACAATACACAATACAATTTTACAACACATATAAAATTTTATACACAATACAATAAGAATACACAATACAATTTAACACAATAATAATAAAACATAAAATAAAATACCTAATTTTACAATACAACCTACATAATTATGTATAGGTCCTACATAAGTTTCAATAGTCTTTCACTTTACTCTCATCTCATTCCCTGTAGTGGCACTATGACGCATTTCACTGACACTTTAGCACACATTTCACTGACACTCTGTAACACATTTCACTGACACTATAGAACACATTTCATTGACGCTATAAATTATCACTGATCGGAACTATTCACTGCACTGTAAAACCATAACTTCACTGACTCACCTCGCTTCACTGATACAACAGTTCAAATAAGTCAAATAATTACATCCTTATGCATACTTATAAACATAACTACATTTAAACTGAATATTTCTAGTCTAAGGCCCTCTTACACGCTATTTTTAAATAATTTACAATTCAAACCAAGGAAGTAAACTCGTCAGGCCAGATAAATACATGTCACCTTAAAAAATTAAATGTTGAATGTCACCTTAATTTTAATTTTCACTTTATACACAACTCTTTAAATTATTCTTGAATCTCCTTAAGGAAGGACAGCCCTCAAAGACCGCTGCAGGTAGGTCATTCCAATCATTTATAGTTCTATTCAAAAATGAGAATTTACCTACATCCGTTTTCTGTTTCCTACATTTTATTTTAAAATCATGATCGTTCCTGCCATAGTACGTTGGCTTTTCTAACCGAGCCGTTATGTCTACCCATGCTTTCTGACCTAGATGTGCTCTATACAATGATGTTATTATAGTTTTCCTACGTCTGTTTTCCAAAGTTTCCCATTTAAGTTCTTTTATCGTATCGTTTCCATCTTCTCTTTTACCTTTAACAAATTTAGCTGCCCTATACTGGATTCTTTCTAAGGAATTTATCTGATATATTCTATAGGGATCCCAACACGTAGTTCCGTATTCCATTAACGGTCGCACTAACGTTAGATATGCTATTTCCCTTGATTTGGGGCTAGCCTCTCTCAAGATTCTCATAATAAAGTGAAGTGCCCTCCATGCTTTACCCGTAACATTATCAACATGCTCTGCCCAAGAAAGTTTGGAGTTTAAATACACTCCTAGGTGTTTACAACATTGTTCTTGCGGAATTAATTTGCTAATAACAGGATAACAGCTAAATTGGTGGAATAGCCAACCACTTTCTTACCAAGCAGCCCTGCTGTGGAACTTAACAGACAAGTAGAGGTGGTACAGTTGAGGCCAAGATTTCACACTGTTAAAACACTTAGAGCAGGCATGTCAATTGATGCCCACAGGAGCAAGCGCGCGCTTTACAGCGGACAAGAAAGAGACAGACGAAAGAGGTAGTATATGCCGCTTGTTCAAGCTATATTCAGGGATGGCCAGCAATGATTCAATAGATAAAGGGAAGAGAACTTATTAAAACTGTATCCATATTAATTTTTAGATTTGCCTGAGAAGTATAAGTGCATTATAAGAATGTAAGTTTTAATTTTAATGCTCATTTTTCACAAGTTTGATTTTTTTATTGAAAAAATACTTTCTCAACTTTTCGTATAGGAAAGTGAAATTTAGTAGCCTTACAGAATGTTTTCGTAAATCTAATATACCGTATATACGTATTACTGAAGATAGTGTATTGAAAATTTTGAAAATATTCGCATGAAAATTGTTTGTAAGGAAATGAATTAACAAAGAAACTACTGATCTAAATGAGGGGTTGGAAAGCAATGGTGGATTGTTAATGTTTAGGTGAGGAGTTTGGACTTTTTCCATTGCTGGTTGTCACAATCAAAAAATTAAGACAACGTTTCGAAGAGTGGTTCTCCCTTCGTCTTCAGGTGGAAAGAAGGAGAGAAGAGAAAAAAACCTACTGTTGGGATCGTTACGTACAGCTATTCTGTATGACTGATCGTCGATTCCTGGCTTCGGTGGAGATTATAATTAAGAAATACCCGAAGTCATTAGCAGTATGTCGGCACTAAAACCAAACGGAATAAAGAAGATGGGCGTGAAGTGGCTAAAAAATTGATGAAAGACACACAACTAACACACACACACTAACAAAGCAACTACTGTTACATCATAAGCAAAAGATACGTGCCCATGTGTTGTAAAAATGTCAGCTCTATAGCTTCAGCACATTTCGAGAAAATAATTTAATATTCTGATGATAGGAAGTTGCTCACAAATATCACCTTAAAAGCATAATGCGATAAGAGTTTTGTTATATAATATTAGTTACACTTAAAACAGATACAGTACCTACGTAACTTTGCTTTGTACTGTAATATTGTTTTGATTAGTTTATTGATTACTTTTATAAGGCTAAAGATACCATCAATATAAATTCCAACTTATCATGTCATACTCAATCTCTTTCTTTGGACTATCACTTTCTTTATGAATGATGTGTTTCATCCATTTAATACAGTATAATATTATACTACTATGGAATTTAAGTGAATAGTCCTTCTTAACTCTCTATTATGTTATTAAGATTTAAAACACAAGTGCAATATTAAGAAATCAGTGTTAGTTCTTTTGTTTTACAGACAATATAGATAATATTAAACAGAAAGAAGCCATATAAAAATAACGACATAAAATTTCACGTTCCGTTTGAAGTTTGTGCACCACTGTTTTCTTAATCCAACAGGTTGCTTATTCATATACACAACCCTTCCTCTTTCCATACTTAGCGCTTGATGCCCGCGCACAACGTCAAGGTCAGAAAAATGCGCTTGTTTTGACATCACTGACGTAGAGCATGGTTTGCGTTTATTATACAAAGTGCACAAAATTTAACTATCAACAAAACAATAAAGGCATTAGGCATGTAACTTAAGTTCTTGTTTGATTATAGTGTGAAATTAATAACGGAAAACGTGTACTGGATATAATATTAAATCTGTATTATAAGCGCTTCTTAACAGTTAAAAACAGAAAACTTGTGCTGCACGTAACAGTAGAAAGCAGAGAGTCTAACCACTCTGTGACGGGCGAGGTAGGCCTAGCAGCAATTTAAGATAAAGTTTAGACTCAAAGCCATTGTAATAGTTTGATTGAAGGAATGAAATTCCCAGAGAATAACATCGGAGCAAGTGTGAAATATGAAAAAGAAACGGACATGATGATGATGATGATGATGATGATGATGATGATGAAAGAAAGAAAGAAAGAAGGAAGGAAAGAAAGAAAAAAAGAAAGAAAAAGAAAAAAGAAGGAAAGAAGGAAGGAAAGAAAGAAAGAAAGAAGGAAAGAATGAAAGAAGGAAAGAAAGAAGGAAGGAAAGAAAGAAGGAAAGAAAGAAAGAAAGAAAGAAAGAAAGAAAAGAAGGAAAGAAAGAAGGAAAAGAAAGAAGGAAGGAAAGAAAGAAAAGAAAGAAAGAAAGAAAGGAAAGAAGGAAAGAAAAAGAAGAAAGAAAGAAAGAAAGAAAGAAAGAAAGAAGGAAAGAAAGAAGGAAAGAAAGAAGGAAAGAAAGAAGGAAGGAAAGAAAGAAGGAAAGAATGAAAGAAGAAAGAAAAAGAAAGAAAGAAAGAAGGAAAGAAAGAAAGAAAGAAAAGAAGGAAAGAAGGAAGGAAAGAAGGAAAGAAGGAAAGGAAAGAAAAAGAAAGAATAGGAAAGAAGGAAAGAAAGAAAGAAGGAAGGAAAGAAAGAAAGAAAGAAAAAAGAAGAAAAAGAAAGAAGGAAGGAAGGAAAGAAAGAAAAAAAAGGAAAAAAGAAAAGGAAAGGAAGGAAGGAAAGAAAAGAAAGAAGAAAAAGAAAGAAAGAAGGAAAAAGAAAGAAAGAAGGAAAGAAAGAAAGAAGGAAGGAAAAAAGAAAGAAAGAAAGGAAAGAAAGAAAGAAAGAAAGAAGAAAAGAAAGAAAGAAGGAAAGAAAAGAAAAAGAAGGAAAGGAAAAGAAAGAAAGAAGGAAGGAAAGAAAGAAAGAAGGAAGGAAAGAAAGAAAGAAGGGAAAAAAGAAAGAAAGAAGGAAAGAAAGAAGAAGAAGGAAAGAATGAAAGAAAGGAAAGAAAGAAGGAAAGAAAGAAAGAAGGAAGGAAAGAAAGAAAGAAGGAAGGAAAGAAAGAAAGAAAGGAAGGAAAGAAAGAAAGAAGGAAAAAGAAAGAAAGAAGGAAAGAAAGAAAGAAGGAAAGAAAGAAAGAAGGAAGGAAAGAAAGAAAGAAGAAGGAAAGAAAGAAAGAAGGAAAGAAAGAAAGAAGGAAGGAAAGAAAGAAGGAAGGAAAGAAAGAAAGAAAAAGAAAGAAGGAAAGAAAGAAAGAAAGAAAGAAGGAAAAAGAAAGAAAAAAGAAAGAAAGAAAGAAGGAAAGAAAGAAAGAAATAGGGAAAAAAGAAAGAAAGAAGGAAAGAAAGAAAAAGAAAGAAAAAAAGAAAGAAAGAAAGAAAGAAAGAAAGAAGTGCAATTATGATGACAAGAGAGTCCTAGAAAGTTACGCAGCAATTATGCTTTAATTGGTTGAGAATAAACATCGGAAAAATCTCAACCAGGTAAATTGTCCCAACCAGGATTTGAACCTGGACCCGTTTGTTTCACGGTCAGACATGCTAACCGTTACTCCACAGAAGTGGGTTTCAAAAATAATTTTTGACAAGCGTAATTTAGGTCAAACGAAACATTGTAAGACTTTTGAAGCTGGAATAGGTGATAATATGCGTGCAAATTGGTGACGAAAAGATATCTATTATTAATACATCTAAATTACTCTTACTGTAGTTCATTTTATAACCAATATTTCCAATTAAAAGCGAAGTACACAAATTAATTAATCTGTTACAGCAATGTGAATATTTGAAGCTTCGTGCTGCTGAAGGCTGGGTCTCCATGTAGCTGTTACGTCTGGCTAGGTTCACCGTATCCAAATGGCAACGTGTTAGGAGCTAACCACCCTTGATAGTTATCCAGACTGTCGGAGCATCGTGCCATTGTGTCTGTAAGCACAACGTTCCACTATGTTGTGTAGTTCTGCTCAAAGTCTGGACAGTCACTTCTGGAAGAGGATCTGCAGTGACACAGAGAATACAGGACCCGTCGTTCTACATATATTTAATAATTTTTTGTTCTCATAAGTGTAAAATATCTCCTCCGGTTGGCTTGTCACATAAAGATTAAAAAGCAAATATAAAGATAATTTATGACTAAGTATTACATTTTTATTACGTCATACTATTTTTGACTGCTTATCCTACAATTTTATCATCTCCCTAGCATTTTATCACCTCCCTAGCATTTGTTTCTTATGCTGCCATCATTGTACTTTCAATAATAGAAGCGTTGGCACGTATAACGGTCTATGTTACAATTTTCCCAAATCGAGTTTTTAATGGAATAATGCTCTGTATAATCTTACACAGCTGTCACAAAAATTGTTTTTCAATATCTGTACCAGAGGCGCTTCTACACGAATTACAATCATGAATTTCTTGGTTGGAACAACGGTCTATGTCACTAGTCACTTCTAACGTATCCAGTTGTGTAATAATTATAATGAAATACACATGAGTCATGTTAAAAGATAGAATTGAAGCACTGGGGCGAATAACGGTCTATGTTACAATCTGCTAACTGTGCAGGAGCAACAAAAATGTTACATAGTAATTCCGCTCATAAATTTACTATCGGACGGGAAACTTAGACCGTTATTCCATCAATATGTTTTGTACAGTAAGCAAAGTATACGATCATAGAAGTTCGTAGACTCCACAGAAATGTTACTGGGGAATGCACACAATAAACAGTTCTATACAATCAGAATATTATGAAATATACAAAATCAATAAAAATGTTAAATTATGAATAAAATGATCATGACATTTATTTTTAAATGATATATATTAATATGAATTAACACCATATAATTTATTAAAGTTAGACTCAATGTCATATTATGAATAAACATACGATATTGATCAAATAATAACACTATTATTGGAAAATAACTACAGTATTGAGATGTATGGACACCATTAAATTAGTGAAAGTTGTAACAATAACAAACGAATGGAAAAAAAAATTAAATATTGTAGTTGAGAAATTGTTGATGGAATTTGAACCCCTCTCCCGAATATTCAGTATCCATCCTACAGATGGCTTATCTGTTAAGTATAAATAAATTAATACGACAATAACAATCACAGTTTTTAAATGCTGACTTTAAGACAGTAACGCATTTTGAACAGCTCCTTTCTGACATCAAGAGCAAGCTGTGAGTACATTCCCTAACAAGAATTTCTACAAATCTGTTCCCGAAACGAAATATCGTGATAAAATTCTAAGATAAACTATAGTGACAAAACACAACATAGACCAACTAACACTAGGTAAAGTCTAAATTAAAATCCAGCTAATAAAATACTTAAAAAATAACAGACAGGAACTTACATTACTTGGAGAATCTTTCGTACTAACTTGCGACTTCGTCTTCCTTGTTGTATACTCAAGACCACTATCTCTCAGCTACTTTCGTGACACATCTTTCCAGTTATTAATATTACTTTGTCTGGATACTTTTTTTTTTTTTTTTTTTTAGCCAGTCAATATCTACCGTAGAAATCGTCACTGCCTTGTAGTCGTCCATTTTACGTAATAGATCAACCGAAACCTGCAAGTACCCAGTATTCGTAAAGAGAACAAACTCCCGTGCAATAACTCCCGATACGATGTAAACAACTGGATACGCTAGAAGTGACTAGTGACATAGACTGTTGTTCCAACCAAGAAATTCAGGGTTGTAACTCGTGGAGAAGCGCCTCTGATACAGATACTGAAAAACAATTTTTGTGACAGCTGTGTAAGACTATACAGAGCATTATTCCGTTAAAAACTCTATTTTGAAACATTGTAACATAGACCGTTAGCAAAATTAGGAGTGTCTTGATTTTGCAAAAGAAAGCCATTAGAATTCTATGTCAATCAAACTATCTTGAACATTGTCGACCTCTTTTCAAACAATCAGAACATATTAACTATCATAAATTTATATATATATATATATATATACGACCTAGTCCTTTACACTCGACAAAATATAGACAATTACTCATTAATAGCCAATATACATGATCATGAAATTAGAAATAGTGAATAAATTAATATTCCATACTGTAGATTATATAAAACTAGTACAAATTTTTCTGTCATGGGGATGAAATTATATAATAAGCTTCCCAGTCAATATTATAAGATACCAACCAATAGTTTCAAAGCTAGATTTTATAATTGGCTATTAATTAATCCTTTCTACACTGTAGATGAGTTTCTCAACATAAATTCATACGGAATTGTTTTTTAATAAATAAAGTTATTTACATTAGTTACAATAATTATTACATAAGAGTGAAATGTTTTAATTAATTTTAGAGTTTCAAAATGTTTTGTGTTTTCATTCTAATTACTGTTCTCAATTATATGTGTATTTTGAAATGTATGTTTTTTTTGTGACGAAGCCTATCACTGTATGTTTAATGGCTTAATAAATTGAATTGAATTGAATTGAGTTATTCGGCCCAACGCTTCAATTATTCAAACATACTGCGTGTTCAGTTCAAAGTGTGTCATGGCTCGCTGTATGCCGTCATGTGGCTAGCCGATGAGCCTAGAGAATTCAATCTTCTTACACTTCCGCAGAGGCGTATTACCTATGTGCCAGAGAAGTTGCCTAGCAAGTACGGCGTTCATTCTGAAGAGTACTTACCGATACGTACAGTAGCGCCGTTAGTGGCAGAAATGTGAACTGTTTGGAAACACGTACTGAGGTCAGTTTTTTCTTACTGTCGGGATATGTGCAGAGGGTTAAGACGATTACTTACGTATTTGTTGACATTAACTTGGACGGTCAACATGGACACGGAGCATTTGATTTGTGTTGTGGAATGTTGCCTACGCAACCGATAATAACAAATACCCTGCGCTCGACTTGCCCGCGCAAAACACAGTTCGAAAGAGGTTATGGTAGCACACAGACCGTACAGACCGCCATCTGTTGCTACGACGTTCATGTTATACCATACACGTTCTCAAGTTCAGATTGAACGCCTTGATTAATAATAATAATAATAATAATAATAATAATAATAATAATAATAATAATAATAATAATAATAATAATAATAATAACCCAATATGAGCAAATGTTGGGTAACTTTCGGTGTTGGACCCCGGACTCATTTCACCGGCATTATCACCTTCATCTCATTCAGACGCTAAATAACCTAAGCTGTTAATAAAGCGTCGCAAAATAACCTAATAAAATAAATAAAATAATAATAATAATAATAATAATTTAATAATTTATTTTAGATGGCAGAGTTAAGGCAGTAAGGGCTTCTCTTCCACTCAACCAGCAAAAAGTATATATATATACATATGCATGAACTTACAAAGAATTCAACAATTTGATTTAGATGAGAGTTACATGTATACAAGAGTGATTTACGAATTAACCCTTGGAAGACCTGGAAGAATAATAAACCGCCAGAAATTACGTGCAACCTGATAAATAAAATCCATCAAGGATACTGACAGTACTGTACATAGAAATACGACCTTTTAAAAATAAATAAATAAATAAATAAATAAATAAATAAATAAATAAATAAATAAATAAATAAATAAATAAATAAATAAATAAATAAATAAATAAATAAATAAACAAATAAATAAATAAATAAAACAATAAAAAATTTCTGAAAAAATTACTGTATGTTTTGAATTCATATTCTAACAACATTCACTAAAGAAAACGGATTTATTTTAATTTTTTTATGTCCGGCAACAAAGGGTTAAACAAGAAAATACTATGAACTATTAATTAAACACTGAAATAAACTGTGTAGCAGAATTAAGCTAAAATACATAGAATGTTAATATATTTCAAATAATATTAGATAATAGAAAGAGATTATTATGAGACAATTTTGAAAATACAGCACTATCAGGATGATGTCTAAAGAAAGACGTAACAATGTAGTCAGTGATAGTTTAAATCAGTATGATTGGAGTGAAATGCGGTGTGATTGGAGTGAAGCAACTTCTCTAACATAAAAGCTGAAACTCGCTTCAAATCGCTGACTCACAACAGTGACGTCATGACACACTTCGAAATGAACATCCAGTATAAAACAGAATTCGTCCAGTAGCTCAGAAGTAAGAACTGTATAGATTTTAGTAAAATACTTTATCTAAGGAGTATGGTTTTTCTGCATATCACACTTTAAATTTTTATATTCTGTATAAAGGGGAGATAAGAAATCGGAGTTCGGAGAATTGCTTGCGTTTATACCTGGCCAGCTTGCAGTATTTCGGTATGACGACAGTGTTACGGCCAGGTTATTGCACGTACATTTCACTCAGCCCGTGGTGTAAAACTTGGTATGTGTTCCCGCTACAGCCAAACGACGTTATCTCTTTTGGGTTCATAACTGTTCAAATTATCCACTAAAATGTATCCGATTGCCGGGGCTGTCTCTTTATATGGCTTTAAACAGTAATATTTGCTGTAAAATTATACATACTTCGGGTGTACATATTTAACGTGAATTCAATACACGGAATAGTGATACGGACGGAGCGGAGGTAGGAAACAGAAGGGTCAGAGGTTATCATTATTTGCAGAAGGTTGGTCAATATCATATGAAACATTTATACAGTAGTTTTAACCACTACTGTTCGGGCAACCGTATCTAATACAATCACCACAACAACAATAGAGGAAAGCCATTGTGTGTGAGGAAGCGGACCGTATACTGAACCTATTGTAGAAACCATCAAGTTACGACCAGTGCCAGAAAATGTTTTACCCAGATGACAGTTACGAGGGTTTGGAATTATTAGTTGGACTTAATGGATACTGCAATATCCGTACTAATATAACCCCACTTGTATGAAGGGAATTATGTTTCCAGCACAGAGATCTTGTTTATAACGGTCTAGAGAATTTATTAATGAGGTTTAGATGGACAAAGTTAGGGTTATAACTTAATATAATGCCTTATGAAAGATATTAACCTCCACATCACTAAAATAACAGTTCAGCTTTTCATTTTGTGATCTTTGTTTCATCATTCACAATGACTCATCGATCATGTGATCAGACATGTCGACAGTGGTTCTCTAATGCTGTATTAGTAGCTCAGAAGAGCGCTGACTTAAGACGACCGAGGACTTGAGTTCAAATCTCGGCAATATTTTAGTTCTATAGGGTTATTCAAATGTAAATTAGTCTGTTAGAGTCATAACTCACTTGTTCCAAAAATGAAGATTTTCACAAATGACGGAAATAGTACATTATGCAACGAGTCTATAATGATTCGCTCGTTTCATAATTTTCATACGAGCGTCTTAATTACCATTATAGGCAAGTTTCATACGACTTTTTATGCTCGACCATATTTATAACTTGAAATTATTCAGAAGTATTCATTTTATTTTATTTTATATAACTGAAGAGTGAAAGTGACCTTGTGCATACTCGTCAATTGTCAGATGTGCGCAGACGCGAAAGTATTGATTTTTTCCGAGGAACAATAATGTCATTGATCTTGTTATAATCCACAGAATAACATGAACTTATTTTGATAAAACCTGGAAATTGATTTAGAATTGAAAAAGGAGATGAAAAATTGAATTTATTTGAATATTATTTACAATTAACGCTAATTATTATAGTAACAGAACATAACCTTCTGCGACAGTATTGGATTTCCAGCCTGCGTGACGTTTTGCTAGTTGTCTTTCGATTGCATATCCGAGAATAATCGAAAACCTGAACTTTAATGCATAGGTGTACTTTAATGAAGTCGACCTGGTTGGCAAGTTGGTATAGCGCTGGCCTTCTATGCCCAAGGTTGCGGGTTCGATTCCGGGCCAGGTCGATGGCATTTAAGTGTGCTTAAATGCGACACGCTCATGTCAGTAGATTTACTGGCATGTAAAAGAACTCCTGCGGGACAAAATTCCGGCACATCCGGCGACGCTGATATAACCTTTGCAGTTGCGAGCGTCGTTAAATAAAACATAACATTTACTTTAATGACATGCATTAAAGGACTGCTATCAGGTGTATAATTACTACATTTTGGCATGGTCGAGCATAATAGTACATTATGCTACGAGCCTATAATGAAGGTAATTAAGAAGTGACTATGGATATTTATGAAACGAGCGCAAGCGAGTTTCATAATTTTCATACGAGCTTCTTAATTACCATTATAGGCGAGTTTCATGCTCGACCATATTTTTAACGTGATATTATTAATTTTTTAGCAATGTCCCGTATGTTGTGAGATGTGCGCAGACGCGAAAGTATTGATGTTTTCCGAGGAACAGATGTCCACATTGACCTTGCTAGGCCTTAAGAACCTACAGAGATAACATTGAAATTAAATTAGACGTTGAAAACGAGATGACAAATTGAATTTATTTGAATATTATTTACAATTAACGCTAATTATTATAGTAACAGAACATAACCTTCTGCGACAGTATTGGATTTCCAGCCTCCGTGACTTTTCGCTAATTCTCTTTCGATTGCATATCCGAGAATAATCGATACTTGCGGTTTTATAACGGTAGAAAGCTGACCTGTCATTGGCTGAACAGTTGTAACCTGAGTCGTCATTGGCTGAAAGACCTGACCTTTAATGAGTAGGTGTACTTTAATGACATGCATTAAAGGTCTGCTACCAGGTGTATAATTACTACATTTCGGCATGGTCGAGCATAACAAATAAATTCATTTTAAAAATGGAGAAATGTCAGCATTTTCTTTAACACAAAATAAAAAAGTATTATTTGTTAAGATATGTAGTTGAAAGAGCATGATATTGCAAACATGAGTTTCAGCAATAAAATAAAAGAGAGAGAACATGAAAACGTTCGACCCTCACAAGTATTAACATTGTAACTCACTTTCTTCCATTTTTCAGGAGAAGCAAATGAAGTTTTAAAATGATCGTGTAAATCAGTGTATACAGATGGTAAGAATAAGATTTTACATACGATTGGGAAGGTTTAGAGCTACAATGATAGTACTGGAAGAAAAAGAAACAATATACATAAAACCATATTAACTAGGATAACTCAAAATCATAAAAAATTGAGTTACAATGTTAGTATTTGGGAGGATCGAGTTAACAAGTTTACGAGTTATGAGGGAAACGCTTCATCACTGCACAGTGAACTGCCACTATTTTGAATTTTGAAAAAATATTTATATATAAATAATACATATAAAGATTGTTCTTTGTTGAAGAACAAAATGGTGGACATATTCAACATTTCAACTGAATCAAATAAACCCCAAATCCGAATGAGAATCACTGTGTTCTTGTTTTGTGTATATCTTAATTCTTAAAATGTTTATGACGACGACAAAATGTAACTTACTTTTGAATAACCTTATATTTGTGACAAACAATGCCAACGTTTCAAGAATTTATCTCGAGATTCCCCCGTTTTTCCTTTGTAATTCTACCAATAATCTCCACAAATCCCCTTTCATTAGGAAAATAGGTCACTACTTGTGTTTGCATGAAGTCGACTCGATCGTCCCTCGTGGTAGATTTTCCTCGTAGTTTGTTAAAAATTGGTAGATGTGAGTAGTGTTGGATTCTAGAAGACTTGTAGATCTTCGTGAAGCACCGGGGACCTCAGATTATTGTTTTCCTGATAGAGACATAAGATCTCTTACAGATCTGTGAGGTACAGTAAACCACCACAAGAAAAGAAGAGTGGTAGGTATACGGATTTGATGGCTGGAGATGAATGTATGTTGTGGCGTGATAGTGGAGCCGGATAAGTTGCATAACAATCTAAATATAAGTTATTCCATCATTGATGCACAAAAAAGCCTATTTAGGTTGAAGTTCTTAGAGGTGCTTCATGTCCTCCCGAATAAGCACCTCTCTACCTCTATGGTACTCTGATACAAGAAGGAGAATGACAGAAGTAAAAAAGTCATCTTTTTCTCTATGTTATACGGATTGTACTGTTGTCTACTGCATCTCAGATGAAATGATATTGATATATAAACGATTATACAAAACCAAAATGGGATGCTTTTTATTCTAGCTTCGACGAAAGAAAGTGAATGTCCAATATTTGGAAGCTATTAATAATGGGATGCTTTTCATTATAGCTTCGAAGAAAAAAAGTGAATATCCAATACTTGGAAGCTATTAATAATGAGATGCTTTTCATTCTAGCTTCGAAGAAAGAAAGTGAATTTCAAAACTTGGAAGCTATTAATAATGGGATGCTTTTCATTTTAGCTTCGACGAAAGAAAGTGAATGTCAAGTCCAATACTTGAAAGCTATTAATAATGGGATGATTTTTATTCTAGCTTCGAAGAAAGAAAGTGAATGTCCAATACTTGGAATCTATTAATAATGGGATGCTTTTCATTATAGCTTCGACGAAAGAAAGTGAATGTCCAATACTTGGAAGCTATTAATAATGGGATGCTTTTTATTCTAGCTTTGAAGAAAGAAAGTGGATGTCCAATACTTGGAAGATATTAATAATGGGATGTTTTTATTCTAGCTTCGAAGAAAGAAAGTGAATGTCCAATACTTGGAAGCTAATAATAATGGGATGCTTTTTATTCTAGCTTCGAAGAAAGAAAGTGAATGTCCAATACTTGGAAGCTATTAATAATGGGATGTTTTTATCCTAGCTTCGAAGAAAGGAAGTGCATGTTCAAAACTTGGATGCTATTGATAATGGGATGCTTTTTATTCTAGCTTCGAAGAAAGAAAGTGAATGTCCAATACTTGGAAGCTATTAATAATCGGATGCTTTTTATTCTAGCTTCGAAGAAAGAAAGTTAATGTCCAATACTTGGAAGCTACTAATAATCGGATGCTTTTTATTCTAGCTTCGAAGAAAAAAAGTGAATATCCAATACTTGGAAGCTATTAATAATGGGATGCTTTTTATTCTAGCTTCGAAGAAAGAAAGTGAATGTCCAATACTTGGAAGCTATTAATAATGGGATGCTTTTTATTCTAGCTTCGAAGAAAGAAAGTGAATGTCCAATACTTGGAAGCTATTAATAGTGGGATGCTTTTTATGCTAGCTTCGAAGAAAGAAAGTGAATGTCCAATACTTGGAAGCTATTAATAGTTGTTTGAAGCTTTTTATTCTAGCTTTATTCGAAGAAAGAAAAATTTATGTCCAATACTTGGTAGCTATTAATAATGGGATGCTTTTTATTCTAGCTTCGAAGAAAGAAGTGAATGTCCAATACTTGGTCTAAGCTATTAATAATGGGATGCTTTTATTCTAGCTTCTAAGAAAGAAAGTGAATGTCAATACTTGGAAGCTATTATAATAATTTGATTAAATAAATTTATAGCCTAGGATGCTTTTTATTCTAGCTTCGGAAAAAGAAAATGAATGTCCAATACTTGGAAGCTATTAATAATGGGATGCTTTTATTTTAGTTCGGTAGGATAATTAATAGGCTTTTTAGACATGTTTTAATTATTCTTTCTGTAACAAATCTAGCGGATTAAGATTAGTTAATTAAATAAGACAAGGTTTGAACTGTTTGTTTCTTTTTGTAATACATCCATTGGTAATTAATTTCGTAAATACTGAACAAATAATATGCTTTTATTCTAGCATCGAGAAAGTCAAGTAGTAATCGGAAACAATTAAAAATAGAATGTTTTATTCTATATCGGAAAGTGAATTTCCAATTTCTGTTAATACCATTCACGATGATAGTACTGAATGACATGGTTACGTTTAATGGGATGATGTCGCATCGGTAGAGAAAATTAACCATTTCATTTTAGATGCTTTTCTGTAACAAATGGTGGATTAGATGAAAGAAAGACAAGGTTCGATAATACATCCATTGATCCGTAATTTCGAACTGTACAAAGTAACATACGAAAATTGTTACAAAGGTAGTTTATTTGTTTGTCCCATTTAAGATGTTTATCAATAATGTTTCCTAAATATTTTACTTCTGAATATTCATTTATAATTTTACAATTACAGAAAATTTCGGTACAAACAAAATTGTGTACTTTACTGCATAGGGAAGAATAAGGCAATTTGAAAGATTTACTAGTTAATGAAAAAGGGATAACTGTAGTTTAGTAATGTTAAGAGAAATAATGTTCAAATCAAACCATGCTTTTATTAATTTAAAACCATTATTTGTGTGTGTTGTCAACACCTGTAGAGTAACGGTAGTGAGTCTGGCCGCGAAACCAGGTGGCACGCGTTCGATTCCCGGTCGGGCCAAGTTACCTGGTTGAGATTTTTTCCGGGGTTTTCCCTCAACCCAAAATGAGCAAATGCTGGGTAACTTTCGGTGCTGGACCTCGGACTTATTTCACCGGCATTATCACCTTCACCTCATTCAGACGCTAAGGCCCAATTGTATAAAACTTCCTGACTAAAGATCAATTTTGATCGAAGATCGGAAAGTGAACAGAATTCAGACATTTCTTCTATTGTATAAAACTTTTCTGCGATCAAATTACCTAGGTTCAAATGCAATCTAAGTTCACGTGAAAAGGACTTGGCAACATCGCATAAACAGGTGAAGTATGTGATGCGGGGGCCATGTTATACAGGTTTGCTCAGTGTAGCCAATTTAGCGACTTTAATTCTTTTTCGACTACAACTTCTTTTAACTTTTATATTGCTTAAATATGGATTTAGCGACCTTTTTAGAACTCCATAGTGACAAAAATTAATCTTTCTTTATTGATAATGAGAAATCTAGCGATTTCCAACTACTTTTTGGCGACTTTCAGTACACTCTGTTGGAGACACTGGTTTGTTTTGTGCATTGTAAATAATGGCGGACAATAAGAAGAAGATTGACCGTTCTCCAAGTTGTTATCATGTTATGGTGTTTGATACTGCTAAACATAATAAAGCTTTATAAAACGACAATTTTCGTTTAATAATACAGGTAATTGAAAATTTATGAATGTACCTATCATATCCATGAATAATTAATGGTTGTTATAAACATAATATAACTATAGGTTATGTTATTTGATATTCCTGAACACGATAAAGCCTTATAAAATATAAGAATGTTTGTATATTAAGGCAAGAAATTGAAATATACATATCTACCATATATATGAATAATAATGGTTATTCTTTTTGCACAATCTGCCACTCGTGTACTTCAAACAGAAAAAGAAATAACTGAACTTCGATCATCTAATTTAATCGGAGAAATTTCTTCAGTCAAAGATGACTTCAGTTTAAGACAAATTAATCTCAGATTAGACTTTATACAACACAAAATTCCAACTTCAGCTAGAACGAGGATTGATTTAATCTCTGATCTAAGATTAAATGGTTTATACAATCGACCCTAAATAATCTAAGATGTTGATAAAGCGTCGTAAAATAACCTACTTAAAAAAATTATTGTGTTAAAATAAGTGTCATGCCAAGTTCCTCCCTCCCCCCCCAAAATAATACTGCATCATTTAATGATACATTTTCAAATCTTTGTTGAGAATCGAACCCAAGTGCGCTGGATCTATAGCAAGGAACTCCACTGCATGAGTCACAGGTTTAAATAAATATACTGTACATTAAAATTTTCCTTCGGAAAATAAAGGAAAGCTAGATATATCAGTTGCCACACAGTCTTTATTTGGGGTCGACCTCCGATCTCCTGAAACGTAAGCTATTATTTCATCTCGTATCACAAAGTTTAACTTGTGCGGCGTGGCAACTTGAGCAAGGAAGGAAGTTGCAAAGATTAGTACGACATCATAATCACGATCATAATGAGAGGAACTTCTTCAAGGGGGTAATGTAATCAACATACGAAACTAATTTTGATGGATTTTCCGCAAACAAGATTGAGGTTGTCGGGGATACGACGTTAGGGTTGCTGATGGTGTTATGTTGGGAAGGGGGTTGATGTAGAACGGGGTTGGGGGTAAGGTGAAGGAACTGGATGTAAGCTGGCGTCAGCCGCAGACTGATTTATGCGGTGCAAGAGTGTAATACACAAGATGATTTGTGAGCCCTCCTGCATCCTATCATTCGATTAAATGGACTCGAGAAAACGCCCCAAGGCACATGCACATATTGTAACCTGCTCGGCCTTGCATACGTATAAAATACGGGCGATATAGATAACAGTACGTGGGAGAGAGGAATATTTTACGAGACAATTGTGCCGTGAACCGTAAGACTTCTATAAAATAGCACCACTAAAATTAACGCTGATGGAGCGAGTTTAACATCTAACAGAATTACACGTAGTATACTTAACTTAGCTTTTAAGGAACCCGGAGGTTGATTGCCGTCCTACATAAGCCCGCCATCGGTCCCTATCCTGAGCAAGATTAATCCAGTCTCTATCATCATATCCCACCTCTATCAAATACATTTTAATATTATCTTCCCATCTACGTCACGGTCTCCCTAAAGGTCGTTTTCCCTCCGACTTCCCAACCAACACTCTATATGCATTTCTGGATTCGCCCATACGTGCTACATACCCTGCCCATCTCAAATGTCTGGATTTAATGTTCCTAATTAGGCCTCGTGACCAGAATATTGTACGAAATGGAACTATAAAAACTGGAGATTTATCTTTCGAAGAGGTGGAAAAATTAAAATATCTTGGAGCAACAGTAACAAATATAAATGACACTCGGGAAGAAATTAAACGCAGAATAAATATGGGAAATGCCTGTTATTATTCGGTTAAGAAGCTTTTGTCATCTAGTCAAAAAATCTGAAAGTTAGAATTTATAAAACAGTTATATTATCGGTTGTTCTGTATGGTTGTGAAACTTGGACTCTCACTTTGAGAGAGGAACAGAGATTAAGGGTATTTGAGAATAAGGTTCTTAGGAAAATATTTGGGGCTAAGAGGGATGAAGTTACAGGAGAATGGAGAAAGTTACACAAAGCAGAGCTGCACGCATTGTATTCTTCACCTG
This sequence comes from Periplaneta americana, assembly GCA_025594305.2. Lineage (NCBI taxonomy): Eukaryota > Metazoa > Arthropoda > Insecta > Blattodea > Blattidae > Periplaneta > Periplaneta americana. Next base: position 43,605,590 of record JAJSOF020000038.1, on the reverse strand, counting down.
ACATAGTTAGGAACATAAAATCCAGACGTTTGAGATGGGCAGGACATGTAGCACGTATGGGCGGATCCATAAATGCATAGGCCTATAGAAGGTTAGTTGGGAGGCCGGAAGGAAAAAGACCTTTGGGGAGGCCGAAACGTAGGTGGGAAGATAATATTAAAATGGATTTGAGTGAGGTGGGATATGATGGTAGAGACTGAATTAATCTTGCTCAGGATAGGGACCAATGGCGGGCTTATGTGAGGGCGGCAATGAACCTCCGGGTTCCTTAAAACCAATAAGTAAGTAAGTAATTATGTCAGGTGTCAAAGAATACAATGCGTGCAGTTCTGTGTTGTGGAACTTTCTCCATTCTCCTGTAATTTCATCCCTCTTAGCCCCAAACATTTCCCTAAGCACCTTATTCTCAAACACCCTTAACCTATGTTCCTCTCTTAAAGTGAGAGTCCAAGTTTCACAACCATAAAGAACAACAGGTAATATAACTGTTTTATAAATTCTAACTTACAGATTTTTTGACAGCAGACTAGACGATAAAAGCTTTTCAACCGAATAATAACAGACATTTCCCATATTTATTCTGTGTTTAATTTTCTCCGGAGTATCATTTATATTTGTCACTGTTGCTCCAAGATATTTGAACTTCTCCACCTCTTCAAAAGATAAATTTTCAATTTTATATTTCGATTTCGTACAATATTCTGGTCACGAGACATAATCATATACTTCGTCTTTTCGGGATTTACTTCCAAACCTATCTCTTTGCTTGCTTCCGGTAAAATTCCCGTGTTTTCCCTAATCGTTTGTGGAGTTATTTGAAGGATTCGTAACAAGCTGTTTTTTTACGGTGATGAGTTGTTAGCCCATCGCCCAACCCCCAAGCTGGAGGACCACCCCTCATCGGCTGTCCGCGACTGCTTATTCAATATATTCACAGCTACCCTCCATATCTGGAGGCCGTCTCCTCGTCTCTACACGTACTATACCTAACATTAAACTTACTTAAGACTAGAATTTAGGGGAGACTGTTTCACCTTGAATCACAGATAACATTTTATTTTTTTCTATTTTGAGAAATGAAATTTTTTAAATAAAAATGCTTGAAGTAATTATTGAAGATTCCTTTACAACTTCCTACAGATATTTTCCTGCTTTACAGATCTATTAAGGATGAAAAAAATAAAATCAAGGGATATGTAAAGTGTTCCATGGTTCAGTCCGGATCAGCTTACTTATTATCCATAGGGTGAACCCGAGCCTCTTTCCCACCCCCATTACTATATACAGGGTTTTTTTCGGGCTAGTGTTACAAACTTTCAGGGATGATGGGGAAGGGCACATGAATCAATTTGAGATAAGAAACCCTGGTCCGGAAATGACTCAGTCGAAAGTTACAAGCAAAAATATGTGTGTGGAAATGAAATAATTTTATTCCTCTGTACACCTTATTTATGTGTATTTATCTGTACATCTTACACATACTGTATTCATCTGACGTTGTTTACGTTGTCTATTTACAGTATTTCATTCAGTGCTCTGTCTGAAGGATGGGGACAGGAAACTACATTAAAGCAATGCAGATAGCGTAATGTGTAACTCCGCTATGGCTCAGAACATCGTGAACAAATAATCTGAGCCGAAAGTGACTGGTGCCACCTACCGGCGAAAGCTTGGAATTAAGACTTGATCCATTACTGCTCGGAAAATATCCAACTTCAGACAATCTGAAAATGAATTAAACTCGATTTATGAAAATTTGTGACTTGATCCAATTTAGCTCTGAACGCCTCAATTATGTTTCTATACTTGCTTCGAATAAAATTCTGGTATTTTCCTAATCGTTTGTGGAGTTTTCTCCTAACATATTCACGTCATCCGCATAAACAAGCAGCTGATGTAACCCGTTCAATTCCTACCCTTCTCTGTTATCGTGGACTTTCCTAATGGCATATTCTAGAGCAGCGTTTCTCAAACTATGGTCCGCGGACCACCTGTGGTCCTCGAGTTCTGCCCTTGTGGTCTTTCAAAAATACAGAAGAAAAAATAAAATTCAAACGAATTGCATAGGCTATAACACTATAGCTGAAAATCTCAGAGTTTGGAAATGACATATGGCAATCGCCTTTCACTTTTTCTCCCACTACTAATATTTATTGAAATTTTTTTACCCTACCCGTCTACCCACTTCCTACTCTACTCTCAGCAACAGAAGAGGGATTTAAAGCACTATGAACTATGAATGTGGCGTTTCCCTGCACATCTGGCGCCGAGCCTGTAACCCAGCCAGGGACCAACCGAATTCATAACAGAGGACCGACTTTCTTAATAGTTTTACCGACACCCAGCCTGCACATTGAAATGGAAACGTACAGTACGTCGTACACTCATAATAGAAGGTGCCAAATTGCGTCTTTACTTTTGAAAATCGGGCACGTTCCTGCATTAATTTTTTTATTTGTTTTTCTAGATGACGATATAAGAAATTTTAGACTCCGTCTATTTTAAAACCGGACAGATTTACTTTTTAAACTAGCGTGTTTCGTCTCTAAGTGCCGTTTCAATTACTCGGGTTTCATACACTCGTTTGACAGCACTTCGTAACAAACAACGCACTGAGGTTTTGGTTCACTCTCATTGCCACACCAAGTAAATCCAAGCTCTAAACAACTCTCGTCATATTTACGAAAGTATTTTTTCTTTGAATAGCTATCACTAGGACTAGATATTTCTTTAATGGCACTATAATCACTGATAATAATATATTCTTCACACATAGCTTCTGAACTATTAGCACTGTCTAAATGAAGCGTATGATCATGATCCTTTTTTTCAAAGATCCAGGTCGAAGCCAATTTTCCATTATTTATAATGTGCGCTATTTAACAGAGACATGGACAACTACTAGCGTGTACCACATAAGAAGGATTTCAAACAACTAACTGCTAACAGGCAAGCGATGAATCAACAATGCACAGAATTTGTTATAAATTACTTGTGACTGGGTACAAAAAATATAATTAGAAAAGTATTATAACTAATTAATTCTATTTTAAAATATAAGTATACTGGTATTGAAATATGCTACAAACTGATAAATTTGCTTTCGAAGGGAACAAGAGTAAGGTGGTCCGCGGAACTGTTCTGACTTAAAAAAGTGGTCCCCACTTCAAAAAAGTTTGAGAAACGCTGTTCTAGAGCAAAGTTGAAAAGTAAAGATGATAGTGCGTCTCCTTGCTTTAGCCCGCATTGAATTGGGAAAGCATCGGATAAAAACTGGCCTATCGGATTTTGATGTAGGTCTACGTTTCACTGAGACACATTTCAAATAATCCAGCTAGTCTCTTGGGAATGCCGAATTCAAGAAGAATGTTATAAAAACTTCTCTCTTCAGATTTAATTTTATGCTCGACCATGCCGAAATGTAGTAATTTTACACCTGGTAGCAGTCCTTTAATGCATGTCATTAAAGTACACCTATTCATTAAAGTTCAAGTTTTCGATTATTCTCGGATATGCAATCGAAAAACAACTAGCAAAACGTCACGCAGGCTGGAAATCCAATACTGTCGCAGAAGGTTATGTTCTGTTACTATAATAATTAGCGTTAATTGTAAATAATATTCAAATAAATTCAATTTGTCATCTCTTTTTCAATGTCGAATTCAATTTCAAGGTTATATCAAGTTTAACGTTTATCTTACTCTCGAATTTATATCAAGGTAGTCGACATTCGTTGCCCGGAAAAAATCAATACTTTCGCGTCTGCGCACATCTCGCAATTTACGAGATTGTACAAAGTCAGTTCGCTCCCCAGTCACATAAGAATTACATGAAAACTTATGAATAATTTCAAGTTAGAAATATGGTCGAGCATAAAAAGTCGTATGAAACTTGCCTATAATGGTAATTAAGACGCTCGTATCAAAATTATGAAACGAGCGCAAGCGAGTTTCATAAACATCCTCGCGTCTTAATTACTATCATTATAGGCTCGTTGCATAATGTACTATTATGAATTTTTACATAATTGTGAATTTGTGTATTTTGTAGTTTAATTAATGACTCGATGTAAAGAATGAGGGGCACTTTTCAGGTAGATAAAGTTTGCTCTCCCGGTCTTGTGACACGCTTTCAGGACTGGAATGTGCTCTCTATTTGTCGTGTAACATATATTGCAAGGCCCCCCGACACGAGGCGTCGCGAATCGCACAGTTAAGTAATATTTCACACGGCTCATTACTCATACACGCGACAGAGAGACACGCCCTCCCGCCAGACGCGCCTCACCACCGCTCGCGACTCCAGCTAGTCTTATTATTTAATACTTCGTTTAGCGACGCTCTAATTTACGCAGGTTAAACACAACTCCAACTTTTCCGAACGAGCCAAGGAAAGAATTTAGAGAAGTATTTTAATGAAAGTACCTTATAGTATCATTAAGGCTAGGATTTTGATGACCTATAAATCATGAAAAAAATGTCCTAAAAACAATACATTCATGACTTAAAAATCTTTCAAAAATGCGTTTAAAAATGCTCTAAAAATTCATCTTACATAATTGGCATAGTAGGAAAAGAGGTTTCGTACTACTTAATATTTAGACTAGTAATTAAATTAAATTTTAGTACTAACATTTAAGTTTATTTAAATTTACATAATTTTTTCTAAGTGGTACACTTTAATTAATTATTTTACCTGATGTAGTTTCCATGTAGTCCACCACAAGGCCACTCTTATCTGGAACTAACAGGTATATTGAAGGGGTGGTTGGACTGTTTCATTAGATGGGTGTATTACGTTAAAATGGTAATATTTATATATAAAAACGATTAAAATATTATACAAAATAACTGGGTATTAATGGACAAAATATGTAGAGAAAATATCAAAGGAAATAAACATTATTTTACATTAATAATTGGGATTTATGGCCAAAATTAAATGAAAATGCCTAAAAAATGACAGAATAAAACAAAAAATGCTCTTATAAGTTGAAACAGGAAAAAAATGCAAAAATGTCCTAACAATATGTCTTAAAACGATTAAAATATTATACAAAATAGAAGAACGATTAAAATATTATACAAAATAAATGGGTATTAATGGACAAAATATGTAGAGAAAATATCAAAGGAAATAAACATTATTTTACATTAATAACTGGGATTTATGGCCAAAATTAAATGAAAATACCTAAAAAATGACAGAATAAAACAAAAAATGTTCTTATTAGTTGAAACAGGAAAAAAAATGCAAAAAATGTCCTAACAATATGTCTTAAAACGATTAAAATATTATACAAAACAGAAAAACGATTAAAATATTATACAAAATAAATGGGTATTAATGGACAAAATATGTAGAGAAAATATCAAAGGAAATAAACATTATTTTACATTAATAATTGGGATTTACGGCCAAAATTAAATGAAAATGCCTAAAAAATGACAGAATAAAACAAAAATGCTCTTATTAGTTGAAACAGGAAAAAATGCAAAAAAATGCCTAACAATATGTCTTAAAACGATTAAAATATTATACAAAACAGAAAAACGATTAAAATATTATACAAAATAAATGGGTATTAATGGACAAAATATGTAGAGAAAATATCAAAGGAAATAAACATTATTTTACATTAATAATTGGGATTTATGGCCAAAATTAAAAGAAAATGCCTAAAAATGACAGAATAAAACAAAAAATGCTCTTATTAGTTGAAACAGGAAAAAAAATGCAAAAAATGCCCTAACAATATGTCTTAAAACGATTAAAATATTATACAAAACAGAAAAACGATTAAAATATTATACAAAATAAATGGGTATTAATGGACAAAATATGTCGAGAAAATATCGAAGAAATGTACATTATTTTACATTAATAATTGGGATTTATGGCCAAAATTAAATGAAAATGCCTAACAAATAACCGAATAAAACAAAAAATGCTCTTATGAGTTGAAACAAGCAAAAAATGCAAAAATGTCCTAACAAATATGTCTTAAAACACTTAGTTTATCAAATAACATATAAATACTAAGGGAGCTATGTTTCTGGCTTACTAGAAAAAAGATGCAATTTCATCAAAATCCTAGCCTAATTATTATCATAGCCGCCTTGGCAAGCGTTTGCTTTCGATGACAATAACAACGAAAATACATAAAACTGGAGAAGAAACAATAAATTAAAAGGCACGAGATTACGCGTCTTTGCAATGGAATTTGGACTGAAAGTATGTGAGCTCCAAGCCTATTGACCACTTGTCTCACTTCTATTTTCACTCTCTCGTTTGAAGAAACGAAAGGAAATTTCAAGTGGAATAGCGAGAGGGATACGACAAATGCTGCGTGTTCAGTTCAAAGTGTGTCAAGGCTCGCTGTATGACGTCATGTGTCTAGCCGATGAGCCTAGAGCAGCGATGGCGAAAATGTAGTTGTGCGCCGAGCCACTGTGTAACCTGCAACGTGCATAGCACCTACGGAGGGAGGCGGACACCCGAAGGGGAAGTGAAGCAACTGTCATTTTCCTTACGTCAAGCACTCAAATATAATTTGATATAGTACAAGGCTACAAACTAATGTTTTGTATGTGTAACGAAGAAAGGAATGAAGAATAAATGAACAATATCACAACCTAAAATTAACTGTCTTCAAAATGTCTCTGCGATAAAGTTTCAAAATCAGGAATTATGTCACTTACTGCCAGTCGTAGTTGATCACGAAGATATTTGTCTGTCAGTCGTGATCTAAATTTGGTTTTTACTATTTTCATTGTTGAAAATAATGTTTCACAAACGTAAGTTGTAGCGAACATGGCTTCAACAGAGCAAGCGAAAGAACGAAGCTTCGGATATTTATTTTTGGCAAAGATTTGAAAGTTCAACATTTGTCAAATCCTTACACTAGGTTTCATTTGATATCACATAGTAATTTAGTGAGTTCAAATTGAAGAACTAACCGCATTATTCGTACATCTGCTGAAAAAGTTTCGAAGCACAGAGATGACAATGATGATGATGAGTTTATTATTATTATTATTATTATTATTATTATTATTATTTTATTGACAGCAAAAGTGTTATACAATCGTCCTCCCATCCTATTTGAAACTTTCGTTTTTGTAGAGGTACATGGTTTCGAGAGAGAAATATGCCACTCGCAGGTCAGAGACAAATACAAATGGAACGGAGTTTGATTCCTGTGAGTCAGAGGGTGGGGGTTGGGGAAGGTTAGAAGCAAGAGAAATCCTTAGCTGGCCTAGAGAATTCAATCTTCCTACACTTCCGCAAAGGCGTATTACTTATGTGGCAGAGAAGTTGCCTAGCAAGTACGGCGTTCATTCTGAAGAGTACTTACCAATACATATGCTAATTCCAGTCGTGGCAGGAATGTGAACTGTTTGGAAACACGTACTGGGGTGAGTTTTTTTCTTACTGTCGGGATATGGGGAGAGGGTTAAAACGATTACTTACGTACAGTATTTGTTGACATTAACTTCGACGGTCAACATGGACACGGAGCATTTGATTTGTGTTGTGGAATTCTGCCGTACGCAACCGATGATAACAAATACCCTGCGTACGACTTGCCCAAGCAAAACACAGTTCGAAAGAGGTTATGGTAGCACACAGACCGTACAGACCGCCATCTGTTGCTACGACGTTCAAGTTATACTGTACACGTTCCCAAGTTCAGATTGAAGAACGCTTTGATTAATAAGCAACTTCTCTAACATAAAAGCTGAAACTCGCTTCAAATCGCTTACTCACAACAGTGACGTCATGACACACTTTGAAATGAACACCCAGTATTCCTTCATCACCAATCCTGTTCAACATTACTTAGGGTTCTGAATGAAGAACTGTTCCCATAATAAGAGACAAAAGCCACAGACGTAGCTCAGTCGACTAAGGCGCTTGCCTGTCGACCCGGAGTTGCACTCAGGTGCGGGTTCGATTCCCGTTTGGGCTGATTACCTGGATGGGTTTTTTCCGAAATTCTCCCCAACTGTAAGGCGAATGACAGGTAACCTTAGGTGAATCTTTGGCCTCATCTCGCCAAATACCATTCCGCTATCACCAATTCCATCGACGTTAAATGACCGAGAAGTTGATACAGCATCGTTAAATAACCAACAAAAAAAGATGGGAGGAAGAAGAATAAAGTAGATAATATTTGCTGATGACGTTCTTAGCTGAAGAGGGGTTATACTAAGGGATGTTACTGGAGCTACATGACAACTGTGAGCAGTGTATGTATGTTTATATATATTTATTGTCATTAAAATTATGTACAATTTGTATATAATTCGCTAATATTGGTCCTGTTGCATTTCTGTTTTCCAGGAACCCACCCTTAACTACATTTTACTGTTAATAACTATTACTATATACTTCATACTATGTAAAATCATTCTAGTTATTTCTTAACAGAAACTATTTTCCTCTAATTACTATTTCTTATTTACCTATATATATATATTATGAGCAGTATGGGATGAAGATGAATGCAAACAAGATGAAGCCCATTTGTTTATTTAGGTTATAATGCGGAAATGAAAACTTACAGCATTTGATGGTAAAAACCCCGGAAAAACATCAACCAGGTAACGACCGGGAATCGAACCCGGGCCACCTGGTTTCGCGGCTAAAGTGACTTATCGGGGGATAAAAAAGTTAAAAGAAGTTCACAGTTTCAAATACTTAGGATGTACTGTAAGTAGTAACATGAACTCCTGCCAGGAAGTCAAAAGGAGTATAGGAATGACAAAGGAAGCTTTTAATAGAAAAAAGAGCATCCTCTGCGGACCTCTGGAAAAAGAACTATGGAAAAGAGTAGTTAATTTGTTGAATTATTTCTGTGTGGAGTGTGGCATTGTATGAGGGAGAACCACAACTATTGCAGTAGGAATGGATATATATCCATTGTAGCAGCAGCAGCAGTAGCAGTAATAGCAGTAAGTAATAATAATAATAATAATAATAATAATAATAATAATAATAATAATAATAATAATAATATACATTTATTCTGGCGAAGTTAAGACCATCAGGCCTTCTCTTCCACTTAGCCAGAAACAAAAGAAACTGATACAATTTTACTAATATTTAAAGAACACTGATAAAAAGTTTATACAGTCACAAGTTGAGTAAATTAATGCAAACATACTAAATAAACATTACAAAATTAGGTACATAAAATCATGTTTTCAGCTGCTTGAAATTTTTTTAGGTGCCTGAAACTGTTTTAGTGCATACTTTGATAATTTTAGAGTCTAGTTTAGGTGCCTAAAATTGAGTTTTTAAGGGCCTACAAATCCGAAGTCTAGTTATAACATTGTTACTTTTAATATTAAGCAGTTAATAGCATTATTGCTGCTACTTTTAGAACAGTGGATTTTCCTTCAAGCCTGTATGTACTGTACAATTCTGGCTGGCGATTTGTCTTGATATGAATGTTGTAGCACAAAGGTGCGACGACTTCACTGGTACGAAAATTATACTGAGTTATGTATGTATGTTACAAGGAAAAAACTCCCTTGCATCCATCAAGAATCAAAATCCTCGCCTTTCAAATCAACAGCCAGTCGCTCTACTGAGTGAAATATCTTTCTTCTCTCTTGACTTATACAGGGTGATTCAGTGACTATGTTACAAACTTTCAGGGATGATAGAGGAGACAATTAGGGACAACTTTTATACAGGAACCTATGTTCGGAAACGTCCTGTTTGGTAGTTACAGACCTATATACGTTAGTAAGTGAACTAGCTAGAATCGAAATCAAGGCCATCCTTTTCAAGTTTAGTTGCAGACGATCTGTTCTAGCAAACGTTTGTGATTTCTCATAAACATAGGATAAGCTAGTTGGCAACGCAAATGATATTGTGGCAACCATGATGGAAAGTTCTCGCTGCCTCGGGAGTCAATCACGCGTCCCACAGAAGGGAGGGCGCGCGACAGGTGGCGCAGAGGGGAAAGACGCAAGTCGGCGGGCACTGTGCCGCGAAGCAAAGAGGACGCAAAGCTGCAGGTGCTGCGCTGGCGAGGTGAAGGGGGGAACGAAACCTCCCGAACAGAATCGTCCAGAAACAGAGGCCGCGAGTAACAGGTGAAAGACACTCGAAGCAGTACTTTCTGTAAACTATGGTTTAGTAATAAGTAGAAGATGCGAAGGAGGCCAAAGCCAGTTTAGTTTGGACAGCAAGCCAGTGAGTTTGTGAAGCAGCAGTGAGCGTCCAGGGGGAAGCAACGCGACCGGAAGTCTTTGGTTCGGTGTGCAGTGAACTTTATCTGAAAGTCTTGAGTTCGAAGTTGAGTGGACTGTCTTTGGAAGTCTTGGGTTCGATATACTGTGAACTTGAGTGAACGAGCTAGAAGAACTAGCCAGTGCAAACGAACTGTGAACTGACAACTGACACTTTTGTTCTGTAAATAGTGCTTTGTGAAGATTGGTTGAGATTAGGAGTACATTGTTGTTCTCAATAATCGAAGTGAATTATCATTGTCGTCTGTGGAGTGCAATAACGAATACTGTGTTGCTGTGTGGAGTGAAATAACCATTGTTGATGGGAGTGTTTTAAATTCAGTCATTGAAAGTCGTTCTTGTTGCAATAAGAGTAACATTATTGTGTTGAATTAAAAGTCACAATATTTTGGCTCATTATACCTTGCAACTTTCCTTGCATTTCCTTTTGCTCTTCCATAAATGAAATCCATATCAGCAAGTTGCAAGTTTTAATCAGTAAAAATGTTACTTATGATGCCAACTAGCTTGTCCGATGTTTACTGAGAAATTACCAGATCTGCAGCTAAACTTCAAAAGGATGGCCTTGAGTTCAATTCTAGCTGGTTACACTAACATAATATCTAGGTTTGTAAATACCAAAAGGAACGTTTACGGACATAGATTCTTATATGAAAGTTATCTGTCTCCCCTATCATCCCTAAAAGTTTGTAACATAGTTACTGAATCACCCTGTATAAAATGGAAATAACAGACTTCAAAAGAAAATCAAGAACTCCGGAACTGATGTCCGTCAGTGAGCCTTCGCTACTTCCATAAGCTGAGATGTGAAGCAAGAACCATGCAGAATAAGGATAGATCGCAACCTCATTTCATCGCGTTACTTCAGGAATAAAAATCAACACAGTAAGAAAGGATAAAAAGTAGCAGGTTATAATGTACAACATCAGAAATGGAATCCCTGACCTACTGAATACAAAATGAGCGTTATAGAGTTCAGTGTGCTTCCCTGAATACGATATTGTTAGTGTTCTATTTCCACAGATCTACTGACAAACACAGATTTCGACTTACAAGCAGTGTTGCCAACTCAGAATTCCATTTACCGCTGCACAAGCTTAAAAAAAGGCTATATTGTAGTTTAAAAACTCCAGATTTTTCTTAACACATCACTTCCAAATTTTAAATACAAATTATATGTACAGTTTTAGGAATTGGAGAATTTTATATAAATATACACTAAATTATGGAAAATGTGTATTACTTTGGGGCTCTATATTCTATCCTCGTACAGGAGAGATGATGTACCGTACCAGCCCTGCAACTCACGAGATGATTCTCTTCATTACCCGACTTGTATGCAGCCATGTACCTAAACAGAAGAAATCATAGTCGTGTCGTGTTAATTATGAAAATATTTTTGTGATAAGATACTGTTTTAAATTATTATTATTATTATTATTATTATTATTATTATTATTATTATACTATTATTATTATTATTACCGTATTTGCTCGCGTAATTTGCGCACTTTTTAATTAATTTTGGTCACTGAAAAATTAGAGTGCGTAAAATATGCGGATTTTTCAAATAAGAGGTCCTGTTCTGAGTTTATCTCAATTAGGAATATAGTATATGTATAGGAATACCGAAACAGGTGTATTTACGGAACAAGGTGGAAAGGGACGGAACTAATTTTCTATAATTTTCTATACTGGTAACTTGTCTCTACCAAGGACAAGCATTGTTAAAGTAGCGGGACTTTGGGATTTCTTTCTGAAGCAGGTACTTCAGTTGCTGGTGAATGATCTACGATGGACTGTAGGGAAGGAAAATCCCTACTACACTGAATCGTAATCCTACTACACTGAAAAAATACGTACGTAAAATGTGTGCGCAAAATACACGGAGCAAAATAAAGTTAAAAATAATCCCTTAAAAATTAGGGTGCGCAAAATACGCGGGGGCGCAAATTACGCGAGCAAATACGGTATTATTTTAGCTGGCAGAGTTAAGGCCGTAAAGTAAATCAAGAATATACTGGACACTTCGGAAATAATCTCATTCACAATCACACCAGTCGGTTCGAAATCTGATTTCACACTGAGCTGGAGACGTGGCTGCCAACAATGATTCTGGTGTCTGTGTTACGTAAACTATGATGTGGAATGATAAATTAAATAATATATCATAAATTAAAATAATAATTCAGTTTATTATCTATTCTTTGTGATTAAATACATCAATTCATTTACAAAACAATGCATACATTAGATTAAGAGTTTAACGAATGCGGAGTACCTTATTTGTACAACAACAATGGATGACAGAGGTGGTTACACCAAATCGAGTTAACAGAAAACGTTGATATTTTATACTCGTACAATGAAGAAGTGTGATAATACCATACTAAACTCTGGTTTATGATTAACTAACACAGTTGTCCTCAAGTACAGGGACATCACTTTATTTTTACCAACATTTTTAACATTAACCTGGCTATACTCGGAAACTTTGTTACCCCCTTCCATTACAGGAGTTTGGTGTTACTAGTGCAATATGTAAACAAATCATTTTACTAGCTAAGGAGGAGAGAAAATTAGTGTATCCATTTATGTTACAGGGCAATACAGTATTACGATTTTCAGTTCGATCATTACTTTTATAGTATTTTATCAAAAAACAGTAGAATAGTAACAATTTTTTTTCACAAACTCAAGTTTTCAGGCGGTTATATTCATTATATAATGTCTACTTTATTCAGCATATTACTAACCTAATTTATTCCTGAGAATTTTGTGAGCACTTCCGTAAGAAACCGCAATTTCTACAGCTAACTTCTTGACCGACTTATTAGGACCTCGCTGCATCCTTTCTCTAGCATCTTCTACATCATCTTCTGTCACCTTTGTTGGCCATCTTACACTTTTCTTCCTTTCTGTACACTCTGTTGCTCTAAATTTATCTACCAGATTAATGACATTTCTACGAAAATATTCCGTAATGATATAATCAGGAAATTGTGAAAAAAAACTGTTGTTCACATTCGGTTATATTGTAATTCCAGTTTCCATCATCGTCCTTCATACCTACAAACAGTAAAACAAAACTCTTGTTTAAATAATGTTAAGTACAGTACCATATTATAGAGTACCGTACTTTCGGTAACTTTAATTTTCACTTTTGCTCAGTTCACACAGATAAATTCAGTTATGCTACACACCGTACCTGTGTGAAAATAAACTTCAATAATATAAGCTTTTTCTTCTATAGAAAATGCAACATATTTCTGAAACACGCTGTTCTCTGTACAAGTTTATTTTACTGCTAGCAACAGCGGCCGTAAGTTTGTGTGACTGACGTTAGCAAGGACATTAGTGAAAGGGCTGGGAGTCAAGTACATTTAGAAACTCAGGTACAATAAAAATTGAAGTAAAAATAAAATGATGTCCCTGTACATATAAAAACAATATAAATCTTTAAAGAAAAAAAAAAACTTTAAAATAATCATCTCCCTCTACCGGAATCATAAAAAAACGCCAAATAGATAGCTAGCCGCTGACGGTAAAATTCTGTAGCTGACCATAGTTCTGAAAACACCAGATTTAGCTACAAAACCGCTGACTTGGCAACACTGCTTACAAGGATCGCCGAATTAGATAATATTGTTTCAGATGGAAGCTAGTGACGCAAAACAAATATAGCAAAGACAAATTATACTATGATCTAAGGTCCCATACTTATTAACAGCGAATGGAATAGAATTTACGGGAGGAGGGCATTTTGGCCCAGCACTGCAACCTATATACAGCGAAAGTTAGGTCTATATCTAGTTAAATAATTTATTTAACTTCCTCTTTCTGCCATCAGACAGTCATAATGGCTCAGCGTATAATATATATATAGTGAACTTAAGTGGACGGAGTTGTGCAATAAGAGACCAAGCGCCTATAACCTGTTTCGAGATATTGACTATTGAAATAAATATAGTTTTTTATAAAAAAAAATATGCAAGAAGTATAACATTCATACTATTACAAAAAATAACACAAATAATATCAAAAAAGGCTAAATGATTTCTGATAAGAGACCAGCAGTTGAATTAATATTTCAAACAGCGTATTCCGAATCTCAATGACGTCACGTTGCAGCGAAATAAGGAACAAAACTGCTGGAAGGATCGATGGCTGTCATGGCGACTGTACAAGTTGTTGTCTGTACTACGTTAGCGAAATTTTGCGAAATTTTCCTACTCCCATCTCGTTCAAAAAAAAAAAAGCATAAACAATTTATTTCTTGAACCGGTATTAATAACTGGTCCGTTGACATGTTCGCTCATAAGCAATTAACATATTGTTTTTATGTTGTGCTCATTACAAACAATACAGCAGAACACACCGCCATGACACAACAGTGCACGATGTTATTCGTCTGCTAATTCCCGCCCTATACAAGAACCAATCAGATTCACTGATGGCGGCTGATTGAGACTGCCACCACCTCTGCAAGCTGATGGCACCGTTGCGACACCGGTGGAGCATCAATGACGTCATCGGTGGAATTCGGAACACCGTGATGCCATCGGATTGCTCACCGGTGAGATTCGGAATACGCTCAAAGCAAAATAAATAAATAAATTTTATGCAATAAACAAATTTTTTCTTTATAAATAGCAGCAAAATTCAGATATCGCAGTCTTTATTTTTTCCGAGTTAAATTAGCTGCCATCAACAGATTTGTGCAAATATCTTTTTTTTTTTTTTTGTTTGTTTTTTTTTTTTTTTCAAATTGTCGGTTGGTCTATACTGCGTAACTCCGTGCAAGTAGAATTATTAATTTCAATGTTAAACTTATGTAGGGCCTATACATATGTGGATTGTAGTAGAAAATTAGGTTCACTTATAATTAGGTTATTTCATGTGTTATTATTAATGAAATTATTGTGTATTATTTGTTTTGTGTATTTTAATTGTATGTGAAATATTTTTATTGTGTGTAATTAACTTACCACTGCCACCTACCGGGTGTTTGCCCACTTGCAGTGTAAACAAATACATACATACAAAAAATTAATAGGATTGTATAAAAATTTTATAGCAATTTTTATAATTAGTAATATTAGTTTCCAAATTAATACAGTTTTCATGTTAATTAAATTTAAATTCTTGTATCTTTGTCATATGGATCTGAATTGTCACCTGGTGTGTCAGGTAGATGTCTCCTTTCTTTTTGAGAAATTATTATTAATAATCAAGATCATGACGTCTAGTATATAGTCTACAACAATTAAAATAATTGCAGGTTATGCAATAATAATAATAATTTATTTATTTATTATTAATATTGTGTGCTGAACAACAGCCAGAGGCCAATTATAGTTCAGCACAATACACAAACAGAAGATACAAAGGTGCAAAAATAAATAAATAATATCTTAAATAAACAAAAACATAGATAAATAAAATTGAGAACTAGAACAGTAAATACTAATAATCAAAACGAAACTAAACCTTAAAAGGATCTAAATTGTGCCCATGCATTTTGGCATATTTTATGCATCTACAGACTGGAGAAAGTGATTTTGAATTTCTGTTATAAATTTTTTTTTGAAATCTTAAACCTTTTATAGGAATACGAAGGCTGATATTGTTTATGATAGACTCACAATCAATATCACCCTTGATAACTTTGCAAAGAAATTGATAATCAAGATTTTGACGTCTAGAATAAAGGCTACAACAAGTAATATCATAGTTAAAGTCAGAGGAATTGGGTATAAATCGAAAAGCACATAAGGGAATAAATTTTCTTTGAATATTTTCCAATTTGCCCGAATCAGTTGAAGTAATGGAATTCCAGGCTACAGATGCATATTCAAGTTTAGATCGAACTAAAGTAAAGTATAATAGTAATTAATAATTAATAATAATAATAATGATAATAAAATAATAATAACAATAATAAAGAGACATATTCAATTTACATGAAACTCTATTTGATAAATATTCACACATTTTTGTCCTCTGAATGAATTTAGTTAAAATCTTAGTTCATAATTTTGTCGTTGCCAGGATTTAAGCTATGCAGTGTTGCAGTTTTTGGCTACTAGGGTCGACTATGTAATTAAAGGCTCTTTTAAGTTCCATGTTGAGCTCACTCACTCGCTAAATTAGTACATCATCTTTTTTCAACAGTTTAAACTGCTGTACTGTGGACTAGATACAAAATGCATGCAACATACAAGTGAACAAAAAATAAATGTATATTTTAAGGATTCATGACCATAAATTATATTTTTGTACCAACAGTACAGACATTTTAATTTACAAAAATAATAAAAAGATCGCATAGCATAATCTTTCCATAGCTACCAGCATAACTGAACATTGCAGAGCACATTTTTATACTATTTTTCTGCATATTTTTCCACGCCCTTTCACTTCAATGTTTTTGTAGTTTAACTTTGCATACAAACGATCTTACTAGTTGAAAATGTTCTCCTTGTCTTAACACGGTCTCGCTACAAATATCTGCTAAAAAATTTGAATACGTTAGGCTTTCCCTCAGCACGAAAAGGAAATTCCTGTTTAAGATTTCACTAGTGAAGTGGAGCAGAGGGTGGTCGGGGGTGGAGCTAATCCTCCTTCATTACAGAGGGTGAGAGCCGCCTCAGCTATCGTACTAATTGCATTACACTCCCAGGCATCACTATACTTCTTCCGCCCGACCTCCTGGGGGTTGGAGAAGGTGGAGGATGAAACTAAGGCGACAGGGGGTGAGTTTTGTACCATCCGACCACTGGATGCTGACTGGAGGGATAAGAAACCCCTGTGATGAGCACAAGAGACAAGGATAACGACAACCAAACAAGTATTCCCGGAATATAACATCACAAGTAGCAGGCTTATGTTTATTAAACGGCAACAGTGAGACTGCAATGTATTGGGATCAACATTAAATCTCAGACAAAGCTTTAAGGAAGTTTCAACAAGGCTACAAGTAAGGAGACATTACTTGTTTACTCTTCGCTATGTATTTACAGATATCACTGAGAACTTTAGTAAAGACAGATACAACACTGGCACATCCTCAGACAGAGCTCTGTAGAATATATGAATTGAAGGGGTAAAAATGAGATAGTCCAAAGCCACAATTTTAACAAAAGAAGTTTTGTGCGAATTCATTTCTTATACATATGGAAATGAAGATAAATGCCAACAAGACGAAGACCATGGTCATAGGAAGAAAAGTAAAGTAGATAAACTTGAATGAATGAATGAAGCTACTGTGTCCCATGAAGGGCTAGGTCCTCCTACAGGAGGGGAAGCTCGGTTGGTGTGGTTCACATGAGGAGCTATTTCACGTGAACAATATTTACATTCACATTCACTATGTGAGATACATTAGAGTTTGTCAAATTTTAGTTCTATATGAGTTTGTTCACTATCTGTCTCCACTCGTTCCTGTTGCGGGCGATGGTTGACCAGTTCCCTTCCAGCTGCTGCTTGAATGTATCTGCCCATCTTCTTCTTGGCCTGCCTTGTGTTCTCCTTCCTATGTGCGGGTCCCACATGGAGGTTTCTCGCGCCCATCTGCCTTGTTGCCTTTACACGACCACCACACTTCCACTTCGTTATGAGGGCTTTTTCTGTGATGTTCTCAGAAGCTGTAATTTTCTGCAGTGCCGTGTTGGAGACCTTGTCTTTCAGTGAAACGCCAACTATCTTCCTCTCCATTTTCCTTTGGCATATTTCGATGTTCGTCTTTCGCCTCTCTGTGGGGGCCCAGGTTTGGCAACCGTATGTTAGCACCGGGAATACACAGGAGTTAAGAGCCTCTGGTCTGAGTCTGCGGTTTATGGACTGTCGAGGAGTATAAACTTTAGCGCCCAGAGGGCTTTCCAGAATTGTGTTATTCTCCTTTGTATTTCTTTCTCCATCCCTTGGTTAAGTGAGACAGTCTGCCCTAGGTAGATGTAATCGTCCATGTGTTCTATCTCTGTTCCTAGTGCTGGGATTGGTGTTGGCGTTCTATTTGACATTATTTTTGTTTTACTGTAATTGATTGAGAGCCCAACAAGTTGCTGAGCTCGTTCACTTCGATAAGCATTTGCTATAGTTCGTTTGGCGACTTGGCAAACAGTACAACATCATACATAAACCTAAAATGAGGCAGTAGAGCAAGTGGATAGCTTCAAATACTTGAGGTGTACTATAAGCAGTAACATGAGCTGCTGCCAGGAAGTCAAAAGGAGGATAGCAATGGCCAAGGAAGCTTTTAATAAAAGAGGAGTATATTCTGCGAACCTCTAGAGAAAAAAACTATGGAAGAGACTAGAAGTGCTTTGTGTGGAGTATAGCATTGTATGAGGCAGAAACATGGACATTACGACGAAGTGAATAGAAGCGACTAGAAGCTTTTGAAATGTGGATATGGATAAGAATGGAGCTTGTGAATTGGACAGACAGAATAAGAAACGAAGCTGTGTTGGAAAGCGTGGATGAAGAAAGAATGATGCTGAAACTGATCAGAAAGAGGAAAAGGAATTGGTTGGGTCACTGATTGAGAAGAAACTGCCTATTCAAGGATGCACTGGAAGGAATGGTGAACGAGAGAAGAGTTCGGGGCAGAAGAAGATATCAGATGATAGACGACATTAAGATTTTTAAGTAGGTTATTTTAAGACGCTTTATCAACATCTTAGGTTATTTAGCTTCTGAATGAGATGAAGGTGATAATGCCGGTGAAATGAGTCCGGGGTCCAGCACCGAAAGTTACCTAGCATTTGCTCATATTGGATTGAAGAAAAGTCCGGAAAAAACCTCAACTGACATTAAGATATATGGATCATATAAGGAGACGAAGACGAAGGCAGAAAATAGGAAATAGTTTGTAGTGAAAGATCTGTCCTTAGACAGAACACTGTGAATGAATGAATAGACATGGAGAAGGTACTAGTAAAATATTATACAATTAACTCAATAAATGACTAAGTATACGCTGATAAAATTATGACACCGCATCTAAAAGCACTGAACTCTGAACTTTCAATATGTTTTCCTTTGAAAACTTGTCTGTGTGGTTTAGGATTATACCATTCTCATCCCTTCAATTGTCAGTTACGTTTTCTTATAATACTTGTATTTTATAGGAAGTTACTTGTAATAAAAGTTTATGTAATTATGAAAAATAATTTACCTAAGTAATGAGGAAAAACAACACATATATGAACACAAATCTGAAATTTCCGGAGCAAATATGATATTAAAGTAGAAATTGAAGTGATTGGTTACATTTTTGGTGTAAGTGGAACCATTGCAAAATTTTTGTGTAGAGTTCTTTACGAGATTCAACCTCGTACTTACAAATGGCTTTTAAGGAACCCGGAGGTTTACTGCCGCCCTCACATAAGTACACAATCGATCCCTATCCTGTGCAAGATTAATCCAGTCTCTATCATCATATCTCACCTCCCTCAAATCCATTTTAATATTATCCTACCATCTACGTCTCGGCCTCCGCAAATCTATAGCAATAACAATAGTCAAGTACATAGTCTTTATTGTGCGAAATCATATTTATTGTTAATTTATAAATTAATAATTTTCATTTGTCAATTAAATAAAAAGAATTTGTCCCAATATCGTTGAAAATTATTTTTTACATAAAAAAGAGACCATGTCCCTGACTCAATCCACTATTTAGGCCCTAGCTTCTCCCACAGATGTGCAAATAGTATATTACGATACAAGATTTGGAAGCGTTTTTTACGAAATCAATTTTCGAGATTTTGTAATGCACTTCAGAAACGTATAGACTATTGTACAACATTTCTGCACGATCATATTAAAAAAATTGCATATATAATATATTTTGCATTGTAAATTTATAGCAATAGTATTCTAAATCCTTCGCAAAACTTCACTGTAATGGTAACTAAATAACAATAAGTGCTTCGTAATGAGTTTTGTGCGAGATCGTGCGTATTTGCTTGTTTTCCGCACAGAACCAATACGCGGTAAGTGTGAAATACCACATTCAGTATTCCCAACGTAACACACATAACAATTTCCCTCTTCTTACCGCTTAAGCGCGACATTCATTTTACTGCTTTAGCCTTTTAACATATTATTTTTAGAGACGTTTAACATAATAACAATTATAAATTGGAAACTTACCACTGCAATTTCACCTAAATTGCAATGTTAATTATTGTTTTTAAATATTTGCAAAAATTAAGTAAAGTCTACTACTCCACGAAACGTATTGCATTCCTGATACAAGTAACATTAAGGAAACCGTGAAAAAATCAACGAGATTCCAGATGCCGATGTTATTACTGCAATATGTTATATAAATAATATTGTTAAAATATTAAAATGAAAAATAAATCATTACATAACCTTACCGTTTGTTTTAAGTTCGCATTTATAGACTGGGGGAAAAAAAAAGACAGACGTATATTACGGCCTGCTGGAGTATAGTAAACACAGAAAACATTTTACAGCAACAATGTTGAAGAAAGGTATTTTCGTGTTCCGAAGTTGGCGTCATTAAACAGAAACCAACATGGAGATTTCATTGCAACTAATTAGAAATTCGTCTTTCAGGTATGTAATAAACGATCTTCGCACAAAATAATGTACGATACACGAGCGGTATGTTTGTTTTCATGTTCTCGGAAATTAAAAAAGCTCAACTACGTTTCGCTTTTTCAATCTTTTCCTCGACCATGAAAACGTCAACATACCGCTCTTGTAACGTATATTACTATTATGTTATGAAGAAAGGTTTTCCTAGCAACAAGTTTCTGTGTGGGAAATCTAACTTTCAAAGCCTAACAACAACAGATGTAAATACAACAAAAAGTACGATCGTGCATAAACTTGTTACATTGTTAGTCGCACATAAAAACTCTATTTTATACGGTTTGTCTCTTTCGTAAGTACTGTCGTTTTTATGTCAAGTCTTCAATTACAGGAGAAAAAAATTTCGAGAAAGAATTAATGTTGAATTGGAAACTATAGTGGAGTTTAATCAGATTCATGGTTAGTCAAGAGAAACTGGATTTTTAATTCTGTGGAACAGTTATTAAACTGATGTAAGAAATGTTCAAGTATAAATATAGAAATACGTATAAGAAAAATTTTGACGCTTTTGATTTATGTACAGAAGTGGCAAAAAGAACCAGACCGACCCAGTTACCGACTGGTAACTAAGGCTTTCATAGTTCGAATCCTGCGTGGGAAGGAAACTTTTTTTTCTTCCTTATTCCAAAAATATATTTAACCAAAAATGTATTTAAAAATAGGCTTAATGACCTTACTAATAGACGGTAATTATACACAGTATTTAAAGGGTGTAAGGGTGTTATTGAAGTGTTGTATCAGTGAAGAATTATGTTGTGTCAGTGAAGTGTGTTGTATCAGTGAAGAAGTATGTCGTGTCAGTGAAGTGTGCTGTGTAAGTGAAACGTGTTCCTGTCAGTGAAGCTTTATAGTTTATAGTGGCAGTGCATAGTATTTGAACAGTGAAATGTTTTTGAAGTGTTAGTGAAATCAGAATAGAATCAGTGAAATGTGTCGTAGTTCCATTGCAGTGAGTGAGTTGACAGCGAAATGAGTGTAATTTGTAAGATACTTGTGCAGATATGAACATACTCGTGGGTTTTAGTTCGATCTTAGTTTTAAGATACAAATTAGATTTATTTCAAATGTTATTTTAAGTGATCGTTTCATTTAATTTAGTATATTCCCTGTTGTTGTTGTTGTTATTATTATTAGTATTATTATTAATTATTATTAGTTTTAATTATTAGTAATATTATTAATTGTATTTTTAATTAATGAGTTTATTATTGTCATTATTGAGTGTAATTAGTTACCACTGCCACCGGGTATATACCCACTGCAGTGTGAATAAATACGTACATACATACAAATTTATTCCCAATACTTTTCGATTGCTGTAAAATTCATGTTCTGGGAATAATAAGTTAATTAAGAAGTAAAATGTCGCTGCAATCGAAAAGTATTGGGAATAAATTTGAATGAGGAACGAAAAAAGGTTTCCTTCCCAGGCAGGATTCGAACTACGACAGTCTTAGTTACCAGTCTATCGTGCTCTGAAGTGAACAAGGCTCTGAAATCAGCTACAGGGGTCGGTCCGGCTTTTTTTTTTGCCACTACTGTGCAATATGATTTGGACAGATATGTAGATAGAGTATTGATAATTTTCTTCTGTTAAATCCCAATAGTTGTTGCTTTATGACCTATTCTAGAAATAAGATAATTACTCAAAATTGGTATGAAATGAATGGTGTGAAATTACTTAGAGTAAAATCATTTAAGGACATGGGTATTTATTTTACACATAACTTATGTTTTGAAATGTACTTAAATCACGTAGTAAATGATGCATATAGAAAATTAGGATTTATAATCATAAATGCAAACGAAATATTATTCATACGAGGTCTTCTTTTTTATTTCTGGTAACTCATCAATTGGCTGTCTCTTCTGATTCTGCCATTTGATTGAATACCTATCCCAGGCATGACAAAGTGAGCCATAGTTGGCATTTGCCATAGCTGTGGTTCGACACCTCTACAGTGGCCAATTGATTGACAACTCAGCTTTGAGTTTGATTGCTCAAGTTAAGTTGCTAGTCTCTTGTCAACAGTAATCTCAGAGAAAATAAAAACTCTGAGTGGGATTTAATTGACTATTACACGATTAGAAGAAAGTATATAACGATTAGAAGAAATAAAGTACTCTAATACAATATCATAGGTATTAATTATTGACCTACTAAAATTCTATTTCACTAATGTTAGCTTCACCAGAACATTTGACCGGAGCCGCCATTTTCAATTGACTATGTATGCGGGAACAAATGACGATCGAAGGGCATGTTTTATAGTACCGCAAAAAATTTTCAGTTTGAAATGTTGACAAAAAAAAAAAAAAACAAATGCTAAGGAAGTGATAAAAACAAACAAGTGTTAGGTAAGTGATAAAATTGTAGTGATAATCAGCCATAATTGGTAGAAAACTTGACCTTTCGTACCGTTTTATTGGTCAAAAGTAGTATGACGTAGTAAAAGTGTAATAGACATAGTAAACATACTAAAACATTAGTTATATTCTGTTTCAGATGATGTAAAGTTATTTTTCTCTTTGTTTTACTACTGATTGGGTTTACTTCTTCAAAGTGTATCTATTGTATTGTATTTATTACCATTCCATGGTATTTATACATTGCTTCATAGCTAGAATATGGAACAAGTAAAAAAACTAAATACTATTATAAGAGGCGTTCAGAAGTCAACATGATTACTCCTTTTCCAAAGAGTTTGAGATATTCAAGGTTAAAAATTGAATACACACTACTAATTCTGTGATGCAGTCCAGAAGAATACTGCAGTCTGTGGGCTTTTTACTGAACTATGGAGCAAATCACATTGACCACTGAAAATATGGTCAATTTAATACATTGCCAACTTATAAACTCTGAAATAACCAAAAGTGGAGTTAATCATGTTGACTTCTGAACGCCTTAAGTCTTAATTTATAGTCACAGTCTAGATGAAATGTATACAGACGAGGTTTACAATAAAGTCTACTAGTACAATACATAGTTTAATATCAATTTCATGAAGCGTTGTCGAATGTCCTGAATTCACCTACAGAATAGAAGGCGTGAGAAATTAGGTACTTCTTTAATTTGGCCCTAAATAATCTTATGTTTTGAGTTCTTTATATCGATGGAGGCTATTAAAAATTTTTACTGCCATATGATAATCTCCTTTTTGATAGCACGATAGAATTGTCGATGGAGTATGAAAGTCATTTTTGACGTGTATTTATGCTATGAACTGTTGAATTAGTTACAAAGTTTTTACGATTACACACGAGGAAGATTATTAATGAAAAAATATACTGACAAGCCATGGGCATTATTTGTAGTTTTTTGAAAGTTGTCCTACACGATTCCCTAGATTTGGCACCTACTATTACTCTAATTACTCTTTTTGTAGTAGGAATATACTGTTACTATCTGTGGAATTTCCCCAGAATATTATTCCAAAACTCATTACCGAGTGGAAGTATGCAAAGTATATGTTTTTAAGGTATTGATATATTATTTAACGTTGAATAGTTACATAAATAACTCAGTGGGCCAGCTATAATATCATTATTGTAATAATATTTTAATACAGTTGTATAGTGGAAAGAAAAATTAAAAGCTTGATAATTTGAAAAATTTGTATTAGTTTTATAGTACAATGTTTACGAAGTAGATATTTTATAGTGCAATATTTAAATGTGAGACATGTAATTTCAGTGATTTCAATAATCGTATGATTATAAACCTGTTTTCGTACTTTAAAATATTAAAAATATGAATAATTTAGAATGAACTATTCATTACATGAGATGTGAAAAATAATATCTAACTATTTATATATTATTTTACAATAAATTTAATATGTTTAATATTGCAGTTTCGGAGTACACCACTTGTATGAATCTACTTCAATACAAACATATTGTACACAGAGTTCTGGTCCATAGTAATATAAATTTAATATTTAACTTAAGAGCGTTGTAACATACGCGTAAATATTCCAAGGTTGTAGTTGCAGTATATAATTTTTTATAGGAAACTGCTGTTATGATTGCCACAACCCTCTCGTAGTGGCTAGTGACCTTGACAAGACCGACCTACCCCTTTGAATTTATTTCTACCAGTTTTTCAAGTAAATTAAATTAAGAGATAAAAGCTGTCAAAATGGACAAGATCAAGCAAATTGTTTCGTTTTTTCATTGTAACTCATCGACAAATTGCAACAAAAAAGTGACCTACATTTCTCAGACCCAATTGCTTGTAATAATCTGTGGTAAACTTGTGGAAAGCCCTGATACTGACTAATCCATTCTATCTATTCCATCCTAGTTACTCCAGCCTATAATTTAACCCCCATCGAATGAGTTTACACCGCATTAACTGTTTGGTGTCATGTGGACCAAAATAGGGCAATATTGATTCACCTACTCGTGTCTCCTTCTTCCCATGGAAAGCAAAATTCATGAATCCCTTACTCAGGGTGGTGAATATAGGTATGAGTTTTAATGAAATGTATCGTTTTAATCTAAATTGTAGGAGCCCGTGACGGAGCTGTAAGGTTGTGTGTATGTTGTGCTCCGTTAAATCTGCGAAATAAACTGGAATATCATTTTTAAATGACTTAAATTCTAGTTGTGTACTTTAACGTATGTAATTTACACTGATAGGGAAAAGTATAGTAAGAGTCGCACTTTTTGGATTTTTAGCTTTACTGGGTGTTCATTTCAAAGTGTGTCATGACGTCACTGTTGATGAGTCAGCGATTTGAAGCGAGTTTCAGCTTTTGTGTCAGAGAAGTTTCCTATTAATCAAGGCGTTCAATCTGGACTTGAGAACGTGTATGGTATAACTTGAACGTCGTAGCAACATATGGCGATCTGTACGGTCTGTGTGCTACCATAACCTCTTTCGAACTGTGTTTTGCGCGGCCAAGTCGTACGCAGGGTATTTGTTATCATCGGTTGCGTACGGCAACATTCCGCAACACAAATCAAATGCCCCGTGTCCATGTTGACCGTCGAAATTAATGTCAACAAATACTGTACGTAAGTAATCGTCTTAACCCTCTCGCTATATCCAGACAGTAAGAAAAAAACTCACCTCAGTACATGTTTCGAAACAGTTCACATTCCTGCCACTACTGGCGATACCGTACGTATCGTTCAGTACTCTTCTGAATGAACGCCGTACTTGCTAGGCAATATCTCTGGCATATAAGTAGACTAATACACATCTGCGGAAGTGTAGGAAGATTGAATTCTCTATGCTTATCGACTAGCAACATGACGGCATACAGCGAGCCATGACACACTTTGAACTGAACACCCAGTAGTTGCTTAGTGGTTTAGTTTTTTAATTTATTTTAGTAGGTTATTTTACGACGCTTTATCAACACCTCATGTTATTTAGCGTCTGAATGAGATGAAGGTGATAATGCCGGTGAAATGAGTCCAGAGTCCAGCACCGAAAGTTACCCAGCATTTGCTCATATTGGGTTGAGGGAAAACCCGGGAAAAACTTAAACCGGATAACTTTCCCCGACCGGGAATCGAACTCGGGCCACCTGGTTTCACGGCCATCCGCGCTAACCATTACTCCACAGGTGTGGACTAGTGGTTTAGTTAATAAATGTAAATTTTCTACGTAATTTAAATAAGCATTATTAATAATAGATTTGGTTACCCTTCTTAATTATTTATATGTTTCTCCATAATGTGGGAAACGTTTAATTATTTTTCTATAGTATTCTTTACGTCTTAAATTTTGTTTATCATTTGTTATGATGTACGGAATTTTTTTATTTGTTAAATTATCTGTGAAATATACTGGAATATCATTTTTAAATGACTTAAATTAACTTACTGATATGGGAAAGTAAGGTAAGAGTACCTACTTTTTGGATTATGAGCTTTAGTTGTTTAGTGGGTTAGTTAATACATGTCAATTTTCTACGTAATTTAAATAAGCATTATTAATCACAGTTTTCGTTACCCTTCTTAATACTTTATATTTTTCTCCATAATGTGGAAAACATTTAATTATTTTTGTATAGTATTCTTTACTTCTTAAATTTTATATATCATTTGTTATGATATTTTTTATTTGTTAAATTATCTGTGAAATATAGTGGAATATTATTTTTAAATAACTTACATTAACATACTGATGTGGGAAAGTATGGTAAGTGTACGTATTTTTGAATTTTGAGTTTTAGTTGCTTAGTAGGTTAGTTAATACATGTTAATTTTCTACGTAATTTAAATACGCATTATTAAAGATAGTTTTCGTTACCCTTCTTAATTCTTTATATTTTTCTCCATAATGTGGGAAATCTTTAATCATTTTTCTATAGTATCCTTTACTTCTTAAGTTTTTTTGTATATCTTTTGATATTATATACGGATTTTTTTATTTGTTAAATTATGTATGAAATATACTGGAATATTATTTTTAAATGACTTAAATTCTAGTTGTGTAAATTAACAAATTCTAACAATTCTAAGCATTATTTTCACCGATCCATACATAACCTTAAGCTCTACATTCACAACGGCCAAACACCCAGATCCTTACGAAAGATTCGAACCCACTACCGTGGTTTGAATACCGCATTGGCATTATGTCTTAACTTTCGCGTAGGCCGCGGTCAGCTGATAAAATTTTATGGATAATAATTTTTGCAGACTCTTGAATTTCAGACTTTACTCTCTCTGTCTGCAAGTCAGAGGAATTCAAACTTTCGTCACTTTGAAGTTACGGAATTACAGCCGTTGCAGATACTCTTTCACGATTTTTATGTTTGTGGAACTCTATATATTATCCACTCAAATACTGTCGAATTTAACAGAAGTGATACTGCCGCTGCTTCAGCAGATACGACTCTAAAGAAAGACCATAACAGTATTTGAGATCAATGGAGATAGGTTCCTAGACAGATATACTGCTTCTATGAACAGAACTGTACGAGGAATATGGAGAATGCTGACACAGCATCCTCACACTGCAGAGGGGTGAGGGGGAGGTGTCATTTTCACCCTGCTCCTCCATCCCTTACATCTAGCAATGGGCTCCCTTGCAAATGAAGTCGATACTAGGAGAAAGACCTCCTGCCATATTGGAGTGACTGTAGGAATGTCTTAGTATACTGGCCATTCCAGCGTTACCAACCATTACACATTGTTACTAAACTATTCACAGCTTCATGCAAATGTTATAACATACGCTCAGCTGGCCAGACTTCGATCCAATGTAACGGCTCTGTACAGTCGGGACAACTGACGAAGGAGCCGACTACCGCGGCTTACAGGGGCGTGATCCGACGAAATCAATCAAATCTTCTTCTTATGTAATTCACGGTTGACGCTGGTATTTGTTCCAATTTCACAGCGATTTCCCATCTTCCCTTTCGTCTACCTATACAGGGTGTTTCAAAAGTGATTGCAAAAAAAAAAAATTTGAATGAGAAGTAAAAAGGAAGCGAAACAAAAAAATTCCTAGTAAACATGAATTCGCAAATTAACCGTTTCCGATAATGCAATTTTTTGTTGGTGAACCGAGCGACTGGATAGGGTAAAGCGGCAACATTCTAGACAGGTCCATTCATGCTTCTTCTCCCCATCCCATTTCCTTCTAAGAGTGAGACGATATCTAAACAGACGATATGGTGAAAGTTGGGTAGGTAGAGGAGGATCTAGATCAGTGATGTCAAAGCAAGCGCATTTTTCTGACCTTGAAGTCGTGCGCGGGCATTAAGCGCTAGGAATGGAAGGAGGAAGGATTATGTATATGAATAAGCAGCTTGTAGAATTAAGAAAGCAGTGGTGTACAAACTTCAGGCGGAACGTGAAATTTTTATGTCGTTATTTTTATACGACTTCTTTCTGTTTGATATTATCTACTGTATACTGTCTGTAAAACAAAAGTACAAACACCAATTTCTTAATATTGCAGTTGTGTGCAAGCGTTAATAATATAATAAAGAGTTAAGAAGGAATATTCACATAAATTCCATAGTAGTACAACTATACTGTACTAAGTGAATGAAACACATCATTCATAAAGAAAGTGATATCCCCCAAAAAAAAAAAAAAAAAAAAAAAAGAGATTGAGTATGACATGGTAAGTTGGAATTGATATTGATGGTATCTTTAGCCTTATAAATGTAATCAACAAACTAATAAAAACAATATTATAATACAAAGGAAAGTTACCTAGGTATATGTTTTAACTGTAACTAATATTACCTAACAAAACTCTTATCGCATTATGCTTTTAAGGTGACATTGGTGTGCAGCTTCCTATCATCAGCATATTAAATTATTGTCTCAAAATCCGTTGAAGCCATAGAGCTGACGTTTCACAACACATGGGCACATATATCTTGTTTATGATGTAACAGTAGTTGCTTTGTTAATTCATTTTCATGCGAATATTCTCATAATTTGTAATACACTATCTTCAGTAATAGGCCCACATATTTTACAATATATTAGATTTACGAAAACAATATTTCAGTACCTGTAAGGTTACTAAATAAACATATCTGAAAATTTCACTTTTCTGTAAAAATGTTGAGAAAATATTTATTTTGAATAAAAGAGCACGCTTGTGAAAAATGAGCATTAAAATTAAAACTTACATTCTGATAATGCACTTAAACTTCTCAGACAAATCTAAAAATTAACATGGATACAGTTTTAATAAGTTACCTTCCCTTTATCCATTGAATCAGCGCTGGCCATCCCTGTATATAGCTCGACCAAGCGGCATATAGTACCTCTCTCCTCTGTCTCTTTCCTTTCCATTCTAAAGCGCCCAGGCTCTCCTGAGCTCTAAAGCGCGCGCTTGCCCATATGGGCATCAGTTGACGACTCCTGATCTAGATCATCGGCTATAAATCCTTTTGATTTTTGTGTGTGGGGTTATGCAAAAAGCCTAGTTTACATAACAGAATCACCACACGTGAAGAATTGCAGCATCGGATTTTAGATGCCTTCCAGCAAATGAAGAATGATCCAGAATTGCTGGAGCGAATTCTTGGATCTTTACAAAGAAGACTAGACAGATCCATTCAAGTGTACGGTCAACATTTTGGACTTCTGAAGTAAAATTCTTGAATTAAAGTCCACACCTGTGGAGTAACAGCGCGTCTGGCCGCGACACCAGGTGGCCCAGGTTCGATTCCCGGTCGGGGAAAGTTACTGGTTGAGGTTTTTCCGGAGTTTTCCCTCAACCCAATATGAGCAAATGTTGGGTAACTTTCGGTGCTGGACCCCGGACTCATTTCACCGGCATTATCACCTTCATCACCTACCAAAAAAATTAAATGTTCATACTATACTGTACCTTGTTTATCCACAATATTTAGTGTTGTTCAAACAAAAAGAAGTTTTTTTGTGTATGTTCAATCATCTTCCTAGCATATGAAATACATATTTTGCTGGGATTCGTCCCCCTCATTCCTTATAAAATAGCCATGTCTACACTGTGTGCAAGTGAGAGCGTAACTATCTTCTTTTTCTAAAATCTGGTGATTCGGATTACAATAGGGGCCAGTCTTCTGTTTCGACCGCTGTACTTTTGCAGGTGCTTGCAGTTTCTGTACTGAGTTTGTATATACCGATTGTGTGTTTAGTTTGATAAAAAAAAAAAAAGTCAGTTTTCTGTGGTCTGTGAAAAGTGTAAACTCCATTATGTCATATGAGAATTTGAGAGGTAAACTCAGTGAAACGTTTGGATTTGAATTGAACGATCATGGAGAAGTACTTGACAGAAAAAAAAAGTTTTTTTCGTGTTTAGTGATACAGGAAACATTGTTACTAAACGTAGAGCGGCACTTAATTCGGAGCATGTGAATGCATTCACATGTTCAAAATCATGGATGAAGCAGTATTAACTATGCGAGTCTTCATACTTTTTGTTATTTATGTTTGTTTCAAGAATTCCCGGAGAAATTGACACAATAAATAAGCGTCATAATAAATACGTTAGCAATTAAAATAGTTGTTTTATAATATAATGATAATATATATACATATATATATATATATATATATATATATATATATATATATATATATATATATATATACATACAGATAGACAACATTTAATACTTATGATTATTACCGAACACAAGTTAAATTTAACAATAATTTTGTATTACAGCATATTAAAACATTTTTTCAACTCTATCAAAACTCGATTAATCTGTTGATTAATCAATTAAATTCAAATAGTTAATAGGTTAAATATTTTGATCGATCGACAGCAATAATAATAATAATAACAATAATAACAATAATAATAATAGTAATAATAATAATAATAATAATAATAATAATAATAATAATAATAATAATAATAACAGCATAGCGAAATGTTGTAAGTAATGACCTACCACCGTGTTCACCATATGAACACAAAGTCCAGTTACTTGGCTACATCTAATGTTGGTTCATTATCTATGGCAGCCGTGGCGAAAATGCGACTCATGAACACATTTTGGCTCACAATAATAGCTGTGAATTTCTCTTGCTTCCTAATTCCCCAACCCCCACCCTCTCACTCACTGGAGTCAAACTCCGTTCCATTTGTATTTGTCTCTGACCTACGAGTGGCGTATCGTCGCAATGTCTCTCTCGAAACCATGTACTTCTATAAAAACGAAAGTTTCAAGTAGGATGGGAGGATGCAATTTTTTGCTGCCAATATGATGAGAATATTAAATATATGATTTGTTCACAAGTATTACGAGGAAAACGGTTGTATGACATAAAACAGCATTATACTACATGTTACTCATGAAACATTAAATTATTATTATTATTATTATTATTATTATTATTATTATTTCGATCCTTTTTCAGCAGATGTACGAATAATGCGGTTAGGTCTTCAATTTAAACACACAGAGTTACAATGTAGCCCTAATGTTACAATGAAAGCTAGATGTAAGGACTTGACAAATGTTGAACTTTTCAAATCTTTGCCAAAAAATAAATATCCGAAGCTTCATTCTTTCCCTTGCTCTGTTTAAGACATGTTCGCTACAACTTACGTTTGTGAACAATTATTTTCAACAATGAAAATAGTAAAAACCTAATTTAGATTACGACTGATAGACAAATACCTTCGTGGTCAACTACGACTGGCAGTAAGTGACATAATTCCTGATTCTGAAATTCTGTCGCAGAGACATTCTGAAGACAGTTAATTTTAGGTTGTGATAATGTGTCCTATGTTTTCTTGTTCATTTCTTTCTTCGTTACACGTACTAAACAGTAGTTTGTAAGATGAAAGAGTAATGGAACGGAGAAAAATTCTCTCCGGCGCCGGGATTTGAACCCGGGTTTTCAGCTCTATGTGCTGACGCTTTATCCACTAAGCCAAACCGGATTCCACCCCGGCGTCGGAAGAATCGTCTCAGTTTTAAGTTCTAACTCTTGGGTTCCCTCTAGTGGCCGCCCTCTACACTACGTCATAGCTATCTATGAACCTAGGACCGAAGTCCACACATGTGCTGAGGTGCACTCGTGATGAGTGACTAGTTGGCCGGGATCCGACGGAATAAACGCCGTCTTAAATCACGAAGTGATTTACGCATATCATATATATTATTATAATGTACCGAAGTACATATGATATTTCCATGCAGATATTCTGCGTCATCATACGATGATATCTATGACGTAGTGCAGAGGGAACCCAAGAGTTGGAACTTAAAACTGAGACGATTCTTCCGACGCCGGGTGGAATCCGGTGTGGCTTGGTGGATAAAGCGTCAGCACGTAGAGCTGAAAACCCGGGTTCAAATCCCGGCGCCGGAGAGAATTTTTCTCCGTTCCATTACTCTTTCATCGTATGATGACGCAGAATATCTGCATGGAAATATCATATGTACTTCGGTACATTATAATAATATATATTAGTTTGTAACCTTATACTCTATAAAATTATATTTAAGTGCTTGGCATAAGGAAAATAAAAATCCGTTAATAAGTCAGACAGTTACTTCACTTCCCCCTCGAGTGTCCGCCTACCTCAATAAGTGCTATACACGTTGCAGGTTACACAGTGGCTCGGCGAACGATTACATTTTCGCCACGGCTGATCTATGGCGTCCTATCCTGTCAGGGTGATGATAACAGAGAAGGCGAAATTTAAAACATTAAAAACATCGTTAAAAGTCCCTTAATTTGCACCTTAAAATTAGAGAAGAGTTACTTTCTTTTGTGACCTGTAGTCAATGCCAAGACATCAAAGTCTAAGCTTGATGGCTTTAATATTAAATTTCAGGCCTTTTGAATAATGTGATACATAGCTCTTGCGTTACTAATATCACCCGGTACTTGTAATACAAGAGATTATATCAACCTAGACATATCCATTTATTTTCCACAGAAACTCTGCTATTTGCATATACATGAAAATTAATGAAGAGAAACAAACGAGGGGAGAGTGCCGGCTGATAAAGAACAGAGCGCCCAGGAAACGTAGCTGATAGTGTGATCGCGTCGAGCTCCATGTCGTAATCTATGCTCAATACGACGTCTTCTCCAACGCAGGAATGACGCCCCATACTACGACCGATAACGCAGATATGACGCCTGTGACCTCAGCATGCGTGTTTTCGCATCACAGCGCTCCACTTGCCCTACTTTGACGATTATTCATCTGCCGCCCACCATCCACTTCGTACTCCGCCGTACAAGCACCACGACAGCTTTTGTTCCTGCTGGCATTTCTAGCTCAATTAATTTACAGAATATATTCAGTTCAGTATTTATACAGGAACATCATTTTATATTTACTAACATTTTTAATATTAACCTGGCTATATCTTTGGATTAAAGATCTAGAACCGGAAACACCGCTTGTTCCCACTACCAAGACTGGAGTTCGATGATACTGGCGTAAAATAGAAATCACTTTACTAGGTATAGGAGGGAAGAAAAGTAGTTCATTTATGTAAACTAGGAAATATCGCAATTTTGAGTTTGATAATTTTCATTAGGTTTTTGTTTAATCAAAATACAGTACTGTATTAACAATAAGTGTTTTTACTCACGAATTGAGCTATCCATTCGGACGTATCAATTATGCAGTGTATATTATACTGCCTACAACACATTAGCGTAAAATATAGAGAATGAAGTTAAATTTAAAAATAATCATAATATGGATATTTAAACACATTTTTGAAAATGGTGGCCGTTTATTTCGATACAGGCTTCAGTTCTTTTGTGCATATTATCGCACTACAGACTATTTTACCTAATTCCAATTACCAGTTTCGTCCTTCGTACAGGTAACTCATGTTGAAATAATTCTATACCTACTCCATAAAAGAGTACCTTACGTACTGTAAATTCAATCTTCACTTCTGTCCGATCCAAAAGGATAAACTTACTCAGAAATGCTATCTACTGTCCGTTCAACTGGTTTTGTCGCAGGATCGTAGAAAGGGGGGAAATTACGTGACAATTACTTAACGAGGCCCTTTTATTTAAGTTATTTTAAACAGTTGTATAATATTATGTAGACGTCCAATTCCTAACATAAATTAATGTTTTCAGAAAAGAGATAAGACAGCCCAGCTA